>CM055112.1:28794702-29394702 GCA_029204225.1 Diphasiastrum complanatum
TTTTGGCCTCTACCAAGCTTATTTTTGCATTTTTCACACTCCTCAAAAATCTAGATTGGTAAATGGATATTTAGGCAATGCCTTGGTGAGTATATCAGCAATGCAATCTGGTGATGAAACATGAATAGGCTTGATCTCCTTTGCTTGCACTTTCTCCCTCACGAAATGGTGTGAAATCTCAATGTGCTTTGTAGTTAGGATGGCCTAACCTTTTGTGCCATAATTCCACTTGAGTGAGCTCCTCCCTTTCCATGTTCACACTTCCAACCATCACATTAGCATCCAATTTGAATAACCTCCTTTGCTTGGCAATACATTTTTCATCTTTCAAGATAGAACACGCTCCATGCTTGAAATGTACATCTAATCCACTATCCATAAGTTGTGCTACACTCAACAAGTTCTTTGTAATTGAAGGTACATAAAGAACATTGTCTAGATCTACTTTTTTAGATGATCCTAGACATAAAGGAATGGATCCAACACCTACAATCTCACATCTTGATCACTTGCAGTGAAGATAAATCTCTTAGAACTATTGTAAGAAAGTAGATTAGAAAAGTAGTCTTTTTGGTGAGTCATGTGAGAGCTTGCCCCACTATCAATCCACCAAGTGTCTTGATTAGATGTTTGTGGTGAGGATACCATCAAAGATAGATTGCCTTCTTCCTCCTCCTCAAGCACAAGATTGCCTTGATTGTCCATCTCTTGGGCATTTTTCTTCTTGTAGGCACTCGGATGCAACAAAATGTCTCTTTTTTCCACAAAAAAAAAACACTTTAGCTTCTTCTAGCCCTTCTTGTCTGCTTGCCTATTGGAACTTGATGCTCCATCTTTTGCTCTCTCATCTCCATGGTCTTGAGTCCTTCTTGGATGGGAACCTTTTTCTTCTGTGCTTTCAATGAAACAAAAAGTTGAATTTTCTATCACCCATCATTCAAAGATAGGGCACTCATCTACTTTTGATATGAAGCACTTCTACTCTCCTCACTTACAAGCACACTTTGAAGTTTTTTATAATAGGAAGAGAATATTGAATAGCAAAAGTTTGAACAAGATTGGGAATAATCATACTCCTAATCCATTCAAAATGATTTGAAACTAATTTTCATCTTTGATTTTATCATCTATAGAAGACAACTCCTTATTCAAAGATTTGATCCTAAAGACATCATTTTGGGCACTTTCACTACTCCGTTTCATGCTTTGAAGGATTTGATTCCTAAGAATGAGTATCCTTGAAGGATTCTTGGATTCATAAATTTCTTTTAATGATTCCCATGCCTCTTTGGATGTGGTACAAGATGAGATTTCCTTCAAAAGTTCATTACTTGCATTCATTTTATGCAATGTAATGCAACTCTACATCTCTTTTGGTACTTTGCCAATTCAACTCCTCCTTGAGGTTCTATTTCCACCTCAAGTACTATGTCCATAAAGATCATGAAGTACAAGCAAAGACTCCATTCGAACTATCCAAGTAGCATAATTAGTGGATGTAAGCCTTTCACTAGCTCAAGCAAAAACCCACCCATTGATGCCATTTTTTAATGTGAAAAAGCACTAGAAACTCTTATGGTTTCTCTAAGAGATCTGAACCTAAAGTCTTCTAGCAATTAGAAAGGTTATAGACATAATCCTATCACTCATGAACCAATCTAGAATGATGAAAATTTAGATTCTAGTCTCAAACTTGCAAAATCACCTCCTTAATCTATGATTTTTAGCAATATCTCTCTTCAACTTCAACATACACTCAAAAAATCAGAGTAGATCAATTAATGCACCTAATTTAAGCTTCAAATTTGATTTTTGGCTGATATAATCCAAGAACTAATCAAAGGGATTAGATTCTCTATAGAAAATGCTTGATTTTGGCACTAAAAATCACTCAAATTGGGTGTGTGAGTCAAATTGTACAAATTTTGAATTTCTCAGCCAAAACTGGAGCTGTCGGCCTCACGCTGTGTAAAAGCGTCCTACAGCCCTCAACAAGTTCTGGTCCAAAAATTTTGAGGATATTTATCAAATCCAACTCGCTACCCAAAATTTACTAGTTTCCTAGAACTTGCTAATTCTGGCTTTGATTTTGGATCAAACCTATCAATTTCAATAAAACCTCTTGTACTTGGCTCTGATACCATGTGAAAAAAGTACAAAATGAACCAAGAGTGGATCCTAATCTGATCTCTCAATAGGGATTGGATGTTAGATTGGATAAATCATATGTACAAACATATATGATTATGGTACATGACAAGTACACTAGTTTCACACGTGGGAACAGGCTCCACACATGTGTGTTTATCCTATATACAAGATTTTTGGCCTCTACCAAGCTTATTTTTTGCATTTTTCAGAAGTACTCTATAAGACTTTTTAAATTTCAAATTTTCAAATTGGAGGAAAAATGATTTTCCCTCTCCCACTCACACCTTCCAGGATGCTAACCTATTTGGCACTATAAGATCATGTTTTTTTCAACGGTTTCTCTCTACAACACCAGAGAAGGGTTCTTTCTTCTATCATTTGTTGAAAGTGCGCCCTACAGCTCATAGATCAACGCTATTCTAGCATACGGTATGCATCTGTCTCTCTTTTGCTTGGTTCTCTCAATGTTGTACTCTCACAAGGATGATGCTTTGATAACCTCCAGCTACTGTTTATGTTTGTTCATCACACGAAAGAATAAAAAAGAGCTTTCGTAGGATTGAGAAATATGGTAGTCTAGCGATGGACAGCACTCTTTAAGTATGGAAACATGCCCATCCTGCCTCAATAGACAACGATGGACATTTCCTTTCATTTGGCAACCGTTCATGAGACCATAAGCAATGGTCTGATGGCCACCTTTCAACCATTAAAAACTCATGTAAGCTTTTATTGAGAGCGATGAAAGGGTGCCTTCACCCACTGGTATGATAATCACTTTTTCACACAAAAGATGGTCGTTGTCCAACGATGGACAACTTACTCTTCATCTTGATAAAATTTATTGAATAGCGAGGTCGCTATCCAGCGATGGACAACTGACTCTTCACCTTGATAAGTATGAATGAATAATGACTCTGTTGTCCAACAATGGACAACTAACTCTTCATCTTGATAAATATGAAGTGAATAATAGATAATGAGGTATGTTGTCCCCAATGATGGACACTATGACCTTTTCTAGCACTTGTTTATTTATCACTTTACACACAAAGCATCCTACTATCCAGCGATTGATAGTAAGATCATTTACTCTTCATTCACTAATAGCTCTTGGCTATCAATGGCTCACTATCCAGCAATGGACTACAAACTCTTACTAGCTTGTTTGATATTCTTTACATAATTATCCTCTTCTATCTAGTGGTGGATGGATGAAGACGTTAGAGCTCAATTCTTGTGGTAGAATGACTCTCTTAAAAATTTTCATATATCTTTGGCCTTATAGTACTAAACTGATAATTTTCTATGATGTAGCATCATCATACTGCTCCGGCTTTTTCTTTGTACGTTTCGGTTTACCTCTGAACCAAAACACTAGCTATCTCAACAAAAAGGTATGGTACCTAATGATTCTCCATAAAGCAAGTTATCTAACTGTTGTAAAGCTATCTTCATAAGCTTTGCTTCCGGCGCCAACATTGTCCCCGGCGCCAGCAATGCCCCTGCTGCTCCCGGCGCCGATGCCACTGTGACCAGAATCTAGCCGGCGCCAAGTTTCTATGGCTGAAAATCTTTGATCGGTTCTAGCGAAGTCCAAAGAGCTCAGATCGATGTGCAATCACCTCACACAATCTAGGCATGATTAAAGGAAGCCTGGGGATCAATAAAATCTAGAGAGAGAAATGACTTTCTAGAAAGAGAAAATTTGAGAGAGAGAAAAACGTGCTTTACCAGCTTGGGTAGAGTGCTTGGTATGAGGGGGTGCCGAATCCCACCAATACTATAGGGGAGTGCGGGTTGCGACTCATGGCAAGCTCCAACCAAGTCTCAGCCTCCCTTGCTGGAATGTTGTCATGGCTCTCGCCTTGGCATGCTAGCGTCCCGAAGACTAGGGTCAGTCACACACTTGAAATGTAACCTTCTCAGATTGATCAATAAAGTGGGATTTTTCTCAAACTGACTCTGATTACCTTTTGGGTTTCAGTGTTCAGTAAAAGCGCCAATTGTAAGGCCGCTTCAAAATTTTTAAGTTGGCACATAGTTGAGGGTCGTATCTCGGGACGCCAGCGGTATGCCGTCAGGACCATTCGGTCCGTGGCACCAGCGGTATGCTGTCGGGACCAATTGGTCCAGGAACTGATTGTCTCCATATCTATCGCGGCTTGTGGTTCTGAGTATTCCTTGCATGAACATGAATGGGTTAGGCTCTTGGGGAACGGGCTCTAACCTGTCGGCTGAGTTGGATGGCTTGCTTGGGTGGAAGTTACCTGTTTATGGCTGTCTAGTCTGGTGTGGCATTAGGTTGGCTTCTAGCGCTCGTGACGAAGCTTTTACTTGGTTAAGTTTGATGTAAGTCAGACCGCTTGCTTGGAATGGATGTTACTCATTTGTAACAAAGCTTCGAGTTGGTTCAATTTGATGTATGTCGGACGGCTTGCTTGGAGGGAAGTCACCCACATTGGGACCCCCGATCTGGCATGGCGCCAGGTTGGATCTCAATGTTGGTTTTTGGAATTTCAAGTTGGTTAAGTCTGATCGTTGTTGGCGAGTTGGTTGCTTGTATGTCAAGTGGGTTTGGATGGCAAAAGTTGAAGGCTGGGAAGCTAAGTCGTGGTTCCTGGCTCCCTTTGGGATGCCTGCGCTACATGTGGTATCAGAGCCGACTGGCCGGTCAGCTATGCGGATCTCACGAAAATGGCCACAGTTTGGGGTTCATCAAGACAACTGTTGTGCAAGGTGTTGTCCATAGTGTAAGCATGGGTGCGTCCACGGTCGGGGTGGTCAACAGAACGGAGGACTTGATGAGTCAAGGTGCTGCCCTTGAGGTGTAAGCACGGTCAGTTCTCGCGATTTGGGCCTGGCGCTGTCTGCACATAGGACAGATGAGGCAGTGTGCTGCCATTAGGTTGGTGTAAGCACAGTCTGTGCCTTGTGGGGTGTGGGGCGACATATTCGAACTGTACGGGTTAACCATTGATACTGAGATGCTGCTCGAATTCGAGTGTAAAGCACGGGTGGTTAGCTGCCGGTGCGGGATAGCTGCCGGTATTTCGAACGGACGCTAAGGGACAGTTTGCGTTGAGATCGGACTAGTGCAAACTCTGGGTGCATGTATCTGATTCAAAGAGAGCTACTTGAAGCCAAGCTCGATGTACACTTCTTGTTTTGACTGTGAGGCAACTGACCCCCGCTCTGGCATGGTGCGAGGTTGGATCTCAATGTTGGTTTTTGGAACTTCAAGTTGGTTAAGTCTGATCGTTGTTGGCGAGTTGGCTGCTTGTATGTCAAGTGGGTTTGGATGGCAAGAGTTGAACGCTGGGAAGCTAAGTCGTGGTTCCCGGCTCCCTTTGGGATGCCTGCGCTACACTAACTCACTCCAAATATGTCTTATATATGGTTTCTCCATAACTCTTTATAAGCAAATATGTGTTAAAAAGCGTTTTTTGGCTTTCTATGACTCAAAGAGAAAGAATCATCTCAAAGCAAAAGAAGCAATGGCAGCCTCTCAAGAAGCCAGGTCTACAACCATTCAGGTACACTTTTTTAGAGTAAGCAAACTCTTTGCAGTTTCAGCAAGCATGGTATGTTCAGCTCTATACATTCTTAAGATATAGCACTCTTCTGCACATTCGTGCTTTTACTTCCTTTCTTCGAAAAAAGAAACGACATAATATCACATGTAGCCTTGTATACAAGTCAAATCAACTCACCGTGAAACAAAACCCTATCATAAAGTTGAATAGTAAGGACTTCAATAATACAATCTTAGACAACATGGATATGCATAAGAGTCATGGTTTTTACTTAAGGATTGAAATGGCACAGATATGCCCTAATACCTAGTACAAACATTGGTAGTCTCTTATTAATTATTAATCACATCTTTCCTACACAGTGTCCCTATACCGTGGTTGTTATGTTACTCATATATAACAACCATGGAAGCACTTAATTGTACCCGTCTCTCTATTACTCTAGAATCTTGGTGAGATACGACTAGGAAGCATGGATATGCTCAAGAGTATGGACAGCAGTGCATGACATAAATTACACTTTGTAGGGTCGAAGATCTTGCGTAGTATAGCCCTCCCACCTGTCAAGAAGGGTTAGATCACTAGATAGGTACCTAACTATGCATAGATGCTAATTTTAGTTAGTTTCCTACTTCCTCCCTAACTCTATTCACCACTAACACTACTCTCCCTTAACTCTACTCCTCTACTCTAACATTCATCATGATTTGGGTGAAGGAAAGGGATACAAAAGGAGAGGAAGAGAGAAGAGATGAGAAAAAGAGAGAGAGAGATGAGATGGAGGTTAGCTCAAATGCTCAATGTCATTGCTTATGGAAAAGCCTTAACTAGCATAACCAAAAAGCATGGGAAATGAAAATAACAAGCAATCACAACAACAGCATAAGCAAGATTGATTAGCAAATGAGGATGCTTGAGCTCTCAAAATGGTAGAGTCTCCTCCTCTCTATTAAGCATGAAAATAGTGTACAAATGGTGCCTTTTTATAAAATGGGAAAGGCCCTTGCCCCTCAATCCTATTGGCTAATATTCACATTGATCCTATCCATTCATCTTGGACCCAACTTGATCCAAGGGTCCACAAAAAGTACATTGGAAATCACAAGATTCATGTGAGTCCAAAATTGGACTCAACTCTAAAAGTAAACTCTAAGTTTAGAATTGACTTTGGGCCTCAAGTTTTATTTTAATTACAAAGGGCCCAAGTCTATTATATTATTTACAACTTATTTACACTTTGTTGGGAATACCCCCAACATGACCCACGACCTGAAGTAGTGCCGGTCCCTCGGCACTCTGCCGGTTTAGTATAACGTTTTCTTTGCCCGCCTTTGCTGGATCAGGTAGGTGGTGACATCTTCCATGAAGTTGAGGTGGTCCAGTTTCTTCAAGTCCTTGGGCGTGTGAAGGGACTTGTGGACTCCTCGTAGCCAATCTTGGTCGACCCATGTTTGGAATGTACGTGTCCATGGATCGTCCAGAAGCGCAACTCGGTAATACACACGAGCGATTGGCAACTGATCTTTGACTTTGTCTGAAGGTAGCGCCTTATTAAAAATATGGATGGGAGAAAATTGTCTCATTTAGTCTCGACATCCATTAGCAGTGGCTGCCGGACGGACTGTTGGATCAGGGCAATTGATATAATGGTTTGTGAACGCGGTGAGAGCCCTTCTGGCATCTACATCCATAGTCCATCCATATTCTAACTATATGATCAAATGATAGCTGGTAGGAATTTTGGTTGCAAACGGAGAACTTGGAAATTTCAGTGTAAATTTTGGCAGAGCTTTGCTAGAAAAGGTGACAAATGATTCGAATTCAGCCCTTATTTAGCAAAATTTAGAGTGCGTATTAGGTGAAATCCACTTTCCCTTGCTCAGTTCCACCCAAATTTTGGCAGACACCTTCTTCACAAAATTCTAAGACCTCAGGGAAGTCTGCGAGAGTTCAGAAGGTGATTTGACTGTTATGCGAAGGTTTTGCAAGGGTTCAGGCTATCTGCGAGGGTTCAACTCTTGCAGGAAGTGATCTCTCGCACAACTTGTTCCTGTAATTGGATTTTCAAGATCAGACCATGTAGGCAGGTTAATTTCACTGTTCTGATTCCATTTAGGCACCTTGCGAGGATTGGTAAGTTGATCTTGATGCTCTACGAGGGTTTCACTGTGGTGGCCAGTACTTGTGTAACCGACTACCGTTGATGGTTGTATCGAATGGTGTCCCATCTAACTTTTCTAAATTCACGGCTCCATGATTAAGCATTTTCTTGATCCGATAGGGACCTTCACCTGTGAATTTTAATTTTCCTTTGATTGCCTTGGTTTTATACATCAGGACCAGATCTCCGGCGAAGACCCTTCTTTTGTAACCTATGATCATGCCATGTTTTGCGTCTTTCCTTTTCAACTGCCAGTGCATGCACAACTAGTAAGCGTGTTTCACAGAGTTTATGAAGAGCTTCACGACATAGCTGTAGAGATTTGGACTCACTAAGACGTTGCGTGGTGGAAATCCTTATAAAAGAAACTAAAAACTCTACTAGCATCATAGCATCCTGACCATATACCAATTGGAAGGGTGTTTCTACTCTTTTTTGTCATTTTGGTGGATTCATCCTTGTTGTCTTTCACCGGGACTGCCATGACATTCGTCTCATGGTTGCGAATATCAACATCCACTGTAGCTATCGCCTCTTCGGGTAGATCACTCCATCAGATCACCTAGTTGTAGCGTTGCTTCCTAATTCTTCTTATTCGCAGGTGCCTTGGGTGGATCGATCCTTGAGACTTTCGCCATAGCAAACTTTTGTGGTGGTTGAGCTGGTACTTTCTTGGTTCCATAACGATCTGGGTCCATGTGATGTAGGACTTGTTCATCAGTCAGCTCAATCTCCTTATTATAAGTTAGAGCATGTTGCCAAGGGACTAGATCATCGTCCACTGGGTTCTCAATAGGCTCCGCTGACAGCCATGCTACGTTTATCATATTCACCCCAAATGTGATTGGTGTGTCCATGGTGTAACATTTGGGTGAAGATGTACTAGGTTCTGGATCTGATTCATATTGACATGTCTGGCAGTCAATAGTTGCTAATGCATCTGTCCATATCACGACATCTGTCTTTGAATCATAGTGACCTCCCTTGGCTGGCCTTGGGCGATCAATCGTGTGATCTATCGTGGATAATCCGTCATCATCTTTGGGTGCAATAGGTTTCACCGCCCATGTGGTTGGATCAACCTTTACAGCCTGTTCTCCGTTCTCGAAGGTGAGTTTTCTCGTACCCCAGTTGTGTACTACTTGCGCAGTTGTCACCCATGGTCTTCCCAGTAAAACATGGTATGTATATGGAGATTCAGGTATATCCATGACTACAAAAGTAATCACAAACTGCATGTTTGCTATCTTTATAGGGATATCGACAACTACACCTTTCAGTTTCACAAAGAATTGATCTGCTAGTTTGATGGCGAATCTTGCTGGCTTCAACCCTTGCAGACCCCATTTTTCATATAAAGTAGTGAAGATCAAATTGACACCCGATCCTCCATCCACCATTGTTGTCTCGTCCTCGTATCTCTTGTGTTTGATGGGCAAAGTGATGTTGTGTTTCTCACTTTCCCATGCTACTCTGATGTGGAGGACGTTACTTGTTCTTCATAGTCCGTACAATATACGGGATCAGGCGCTACTAGCTCCTCATCCGTTTTGGCCCATTCAGCTAGAAGGCTTTTCGCTTGTGGTGCAATCCGAGTAGTTCTCCGAGTGGTACACTAACACGGCTTGACAATAAAAGTGTGAGCCTTTCAGTGCGTGGTTCCTCAAGCTCTACCATGTGAAAAGGTAGTTCATATTGGTGCAACCGATCATTTTGATCAGTGCGCAGTGGTGAGCCCGCTTACGGTTCCCATTCAACGCCAACTGGAGGTTCCGTGGGATTAACTCTTTCTTGCTCTTTTTCCTCCGCTTGTGCTTTTTGTACCCAGTGTCTTATTTTCTGGTACTGTCTTCTTTCTTCCCTCACATTCGGATATGGCACGGAAGTTGAGGGTTGGTCGTCAGTGACCGATGTTGGTGGTGAGGGAGCCACTTCCTTTCTCTTCTGCACACGTATAACAGTTAACACAGGAGCATGGAATTGTCGTCCTTCCGATGGCATCCCTGCTGGAACTGTTGGTTGTTGTATTGCAATGAAGTTAAGAGGTGCACTGGTTCCAAGTTTAAATGGACAATTCTTGTAACAATGACCATAACCGCATTCTCGGCAGAAGGATGTATATTGTCCCTTGTAGGGACATTCCGCAATTCTGTGTCCTTCGCCGCATCCGTAGCAGCCGTAATTTCTTCCGCCTTGACGCTGAGTTTGAGCTGCATAGGCCGCAACATATTCATTTATGGCAAGATCCATAAATGGTTCATCCGGTCCGTACCATTGTTGTTGCTCAAGTTGAGGTGGCATTTGCATCTCTGGTTCCGCTGCTGTCAGGTTTACATGGGCCACTTGTTGATTGGCTGGCCCTGGTGGAGCAGGTAAGGCCATACGTTGTGGTTGATTTGGTGCGCCGTATCTTGGTGCCGCGTTGGGTGCCCTTTGATGGTAAGGATAAGAAGTCTGATAAGGACTTCTTTCCGGGGGTTGAACGAGCAAAATGCCATATCGTGCGATGTTGCATTGCACAGATGGCAGAATCTATGTGTTAGTCTCAGATTTTGCTTTAGGACTGGACACTCGTTCTCTGTATGGTTTTGCGGGCACACTGAACACCATACATTTTCCCGTCTTGGATATTGCAGCTGGTTTGGTTCTGGGTGATGTGGCGTTACTGCTACAGCTCCTTGTAAGGCCTTTAGTTTTGGTGAAACTGCGTCATAAGTTGCTCCATCTACTGTTTGTGTAATTTCGTCATTTTCTCCAACATTAGTTTTGTGGATAGAGCAGATGCGGTTGATGATGACGATGCTAATGAGGGAGTAGGGGTGTGGGTGGATGGATATTCGTCATCAGATCCCTCATCCTCTTCCCTGATGGTATCTTCCATAGCTTCTTGCAGAGTAGCGTATTGCTCCCGTCGTTTCAGTTCTCTTCTGATGCTTCGTGGTAGTCCGACTAGGAACCACATGGTCACCGCATGATCGGGAGTTAGGGCTACACTACACTCGGATCGTAAGTGTTTGACCTGCTCAATATAGTCCCTGACCCTTTCTCGTTTTCCCATCTTGACTTTGTTTAGCAGGAGGAACGGGTCTTCCAGGAACTTTCTTGGTTTAAAGCGCGTAATGAAAGCCACTTTAACTGCTTCCCAAGTAAATTTTTCTTCCTTTGACAAGTTGAAAACCCAAACCTGAGCCACTGCCAATAAAAACATGGGGAAAAGCATCAGCTTCTCCGTAGGTGTCCGTTCGTCGTAGATTTCACAAGCTTGCTTGTAGATCTGGAGGAATCGGATGGGATCTCATGATCCATCATATTTTGGTATTTCCATCCGTGACTTAGAATTTGCTTTGCACAGGAACACAGATCATGCTACACAGTAACACAGACAGAAAATCACTCTCCTTAGCAAGCTCACATAGCAACTATATTTCTCAAAATAAAATTACATTGTACATATAGTTGTTCACTCAGGCAACCCATGCATGACCCAGGTTGCCGTTGGCGGGACGCGTGTCCCGTCGACTTGCCTCGTGGTGAGGCCAGCTGATCCTTATCCACTGATAGGACCCACAGTACAGTAACACAGTGATTCTAACTTTAATTCTAACTCTCTCCCTTAAAGTAGAGTCACTTTTTATACAATCATATACATAGCTTTAAAGTCAACAAACTTTAAATACAGAAAGTTTTGATCTAAATTTATCAAACTTTTCTCCAGTAAGTGGCTTAGTGAAAATATCAGCTAGTTGTTCTTCTGTGCTACAATGAACAACATGAATTTCACGACTCAACAGCCTCTCACGTATGAAGTGATATTGAATCTCAATGTGTTTAGTTCTCGCATGGAACACTGGATTCTTTGCTAGCTGAATGCCACTCTGACTGTCACTATGTAAAGTCGTGGGATTTTTCTGCTTTATGCCAATTTCTTCCAAGATTTGTCTCAACCATATAGCTTCTTGTGCAGCACTACACATTGCCTTATACTCTGCTTCTGTGGTGGAAAGAGCAATTGGACTTTGCTTCTTACTAGACCAAGAAAAGCAATAACCACAAAACTGGAATATATATCCTGTGGTGGATCTACGATCATCATAGTCACCTCCCCAGTCCGCATCCACATAGCCACACAACTCAGGTAAACCATCATGCTTCCTGTAAATCAAGCCATACTCTGAAGTGCCTTTCACATAACGCAAAATGCGTTTAGCTGCTTTCCAATGCGTTTCCGTAGGTGCTGCCATAAACTGACTTACAATGCCAACAACATAGCATATATCTGGTCTAGTTGTGGTAAGGTAAATCAAGCTCCCTACTAACTGTCTATATAGCGTAGCATCAAATGACTGTGATTCATCAAGCTTAGAAAGCTTTTTACCTGGTTCAATAGGAGTGTTTACTGGTTTGCAATCCTGCAACCTAAACCTATGCAGCAACTCTTTGACATACTTCACCTGTGTTAAACCCACTTCATGTCCTTTTTGCCACACTTCTACTCCAAGGCAGTAATGCATCAGGCTGAGATCCGTCATCTCAAATTGTTCCATGAGGTCTTTCTTGATCATGTCTATCATCTCTTGATTATTTCCCGTAATAATCAAGTCATCAACATAAAGAGCAATCAAAGCAACCATACCATCAAAGCATAAGACATATAGATTTGGATCAGAATGTGTTCTCACCATCCCTTTTGAACGAAAGTAGGCATCAATCCTGCTACACCACGCACGTGGTGCTTGTTTAAGACCATAAAGCGCTTTCTTCAAGTGACATACTTTATTTTCCTGTCCTTTCGTTACAAAGCCTTCATGTTGATCCATGAACACTTCTTCTTCTAACTCACCATTTAGAAAGGCAGATTTCACATCCATCTGATGCAAAGGCCAACCAAAATGTGAAGCTAAAGCAATAAGTAGACGTAGAGTATTCCACTTACACACCGGCGCAAAGGTCTCCCCATAGTCAATGTCTTTATTTTGTGCGTACCCTTTGATTACCAATCTTGCTTTGTGCTTTGCTATGCTTCCATCTGCATGGTACTTAGTTCTGTATACCCATTTGCAACCAATGGGTTTCTTGCCAACTGGTGGTTCTACTAAGTCCCATGTGCTATGCTTAGCAATTGACTCCATCTCCTCTCCCATGGCCTTGATCCAAATGTCATCATCCTTCGCTTCACCATAGGTCGAAGGTTCTTTGCTTTGAATAATGCTGGATAACAAAGCATAATTTGCTTCATACCTTTCAGGTAGTATCTTCTCTCTTGTTGATCTTCGTAGCTCTCCCTGGTTAGATGATCCTGGAAAGTCATATATATCGCGGCTCTCCATCAATCTCTCAAACCACTTAGGGAGCTTTCTGTCAGGTGATCGACTTCCTGGTGAAAATGTATCCCACAGTACATCCTTCTCCTTGCGTTTGTCACCTACAATTTCAATCCTTCTTGCACCAAAAGGTTTGTCCCTACCTCTCCAACATGTTTCATGAGGTTGAGTAGTAGTATCTTGAGATGTATCCTCATGTTCATCACTCGGAAGGTCAATGAATGGATCATCATCAGGTGGTATCCTCACTATACCATTTTTCCTACTGGATGTGTCTATCTTCTCAGCATCTTCGTCTTCATACATCTTGGATTCATCAAAGATAACATCTCGGCTTATATGGATTTTTTTTTCGATTGGATCAAAACATCTATAGCCCTTCACGCGATCATCATACCCTAGGAATATGCACTTGATAGCTTTTACATCAAGTTTACGTCTTTCTTCCTTAGGAATATGTACAAAGGCCTTACATCCAAAGATTCACAAGTGGTTCACCTTTGGCTTCTTCTTTGTGAATGCTTCCTCAGGTGTTATTTTTGGTATGGCAATGGTAGGACTTCTATTTTGAAGATAGACTGTCGTGCTACATGCTTCTGACCAAAAATCTTTTGGTAATTTTATCTCAGCTAGCATAGATCTGGCACTTTCCACAATCGTACGATTTTTGCGCTCAGCTACACCATTGAGAGCAGGAATATGAGCTTGCATATATTGTCTTTTAATCCCACATTGATCACAAAGATCATTGAAGTCATTAGACTTATATTCACCTCCACTATCTGATCTTAGGACCTTGATCTTCTTACCTGTCTGATTTTCAACCAAGTTTTTGAAGTTTTTGAAGTTATCAAAAGCATCTGATTTCTTCTTCAAGAAGTAGATCCACGTCTCACGTGACATATCATCAATAAAGGTCATGAAATAGAAGGCTTTTCCAAAGGACATGGTCCTCATGGGCCCGCATAAATCTGTGTGGATTAAATCCAGGATGTTCTTTGCTCTTAAAACACCCTCTTTATTGAACTTCTCTAGATGCTGCTTCCCATATATACAAGATTCGCACATCGATTTCAAGTGATCTTCTATTGTAGGCAGTCCTGTTACCATCTCCAATTTTCTCATCAAACTGAGGCTTCCCAAGTTCAAGTGACCAAGCCTCTTGTGCCACAACTCAGTTTGCGAAGGAACGGATGATACAAGTCCATGTTGCCCCTTGATTGTAGCATTCAACCTGTACAATTTTGTATTGGGCTCTCTTACTCCATTCGCAATAACTTTGAACGTTTGGTTCGCATCCTTCACAAAGCAACGATCATGGGCGAATTCTACTTTCAACTTTTAATCAGTAATGACTCCAACAGAAAGTAGATTTTTCTTCAAACCTGGTACATAAAGTACCTCCCTGATCATCCTGCTTTTGCCATCAGGCAGTTGGATTGAAACTGTGCCTATCCCCTTGATCATGCACATTTCACCATTTGCTTGTGAAACAGATGTCCCATTATCCAATGCCTTCAAACTACTGAACCAGTTCTTGTTACCTGTCATGTGTCTTGTGGCTCCTGAGTCAATATACCATGTTTGATCATCTTGATTAGATAACAATGCAGATATGAAGATGCTAGAGTCTTCAATCTCACCTTCATCGACAAGGTTACCTGCTTGTTTTGGTTTCCCCTTGCCTTGTTCCGCCAGGAATTTGCGACATTCACTCTTCCAGTGGCCCTTTTTACCACAATGGAAGCACTTGCCTTTCTTTTTAGTTTTGTTGGAAGATCTCTCATCCTCCTGAGACTTGGCAAATTGCTGCTTGGTCTTCTTTTTGCCCTTGCCCTTGCCTTGTTTTTGGCGTGTCGCATGTGCCTGATCATTAGTATTTTGACGTCTAGCTTTCACCATTTCTCGTCGTTGCTCTTCCTGCATCAAGATTCCTGTGAGTTCGTCAAAGGTTGGCAATCTTTCTCTTGATGCTATTCCGCTCACAAACATCTGATAGGGTTCTGCAATGCCGTATAATGCATTATGCACCAGCTCCACATCACGTATGCGCTCTCCAATAGAATGCAGTTCATCTCTCATTGTCTTGATTCTGGTCATGTACGTCTGAATGTGCTCTCCTTGCTCCATGCGGGCACTATTCAACTTTGACTTCAAAAACATAATTCTTGACGGATTTGACTTCTCGAACTGCTCCTTTAGCACATCCCATGTCTGTCTGGGTGTAATAGCATCACAAATGTGGGTAATGATGTGATCCTTCACTGATAAGTTAATGAAGGTCAAAGCTTTCCTCATCTTCTTGTCGAACACTTTAATGTCTGCTTCATTTGGCGGCCTTCTCTCATCACCTGTGACGACTTCCCACACATCTTTCTCCAGCAGTATGTTTTTCATTTTGAATTTCCACACTGCATAGTTGGAAATCCCGTCCAATTTGCTACTTTCACTCAAAATGGACTCTCCCATGTTTGCCATCGCAAAACTGCTTGAAACTTCTGCCTTAGGCTAAGAACGGTATGTCAAGGCCAACAGTGATGTCAAAAGTTGAAAATAATGACCTGCACTTTTTTTCTTACCAGTCCACTCGCTGCTTTTCCACCAATTTGAAAGCCAAATCGGCGTCGCCTTCCGAAATGCACTTAGTCGTCAACTCCCAACAACGCGCCCAGTGGAATGGTGAAACTACTTCTGGCGTACTCTGAACACTTTCTCCGCTGCAACTGCTCTATTTTGCTATACCGTACTTGCAGGTACAGTCCGGGTGCCCTTCGTTTGGAGGTTATAGCCTTTCGTTTGGGTCAAAACGGGCAAAGGACCCAAAAATAGGGACTTTTCTAGCTTTTGAATTGTTTCTTCACTTTGAAGAAACTTCACTCTTCACTTGTGAAGGGACCCAACTCAACTTTCAGTATGAAAATTTTTAATGCAGTTGAAGGCCAGAATGCACTTCAATTCTTCAGGACCCTGTTTAAAGCTCATCCAATGGCTGAACCAAATCTTGTGGTTCACATTTCTCTCCCACCAAATCTTGTGGCTGGACCGTTGATTCATTTGACACCTCATCCACAAGTTCAAAGTACATCTGGGCATCAAACTAAACTCTTGCAGATGCTATGGTCTTCCATACACTAAGCTGAGTGTTGCGTTGGGCGCGCGAACAGCCCTCGACTTCCCTGCCTGCGGCCGCGTCTTCCTTCCCTGAAAAATGTTGGATCAAACTCTCCTGTAGATCATTTTGAACATGATCTGAGGCCTGGAGCAGGGTCGCCCTACTGAATCCATGACTGTAGAGTGTTCAGTCAGGAAATTCTGTGGAGAAACGGTGATTTTAGCTCAACTTGACAAAGTGGCTTTTTCACCTTTTTATCGCAAATCTGCTAGGTTAACTGTCTGGAGACAAATCTCTGAAACAAACCTTAGAATCTCTCCATGGCTCATTGACAATGTGATTAGCTTCCTTCCTGTCCTTACGGCATCCAAAACGGTGCACAAACAGCGAAGAAATCACTAGTTATGTATAAAAACCGTAACTCCAAGTCCGGTTTCAATTTTCAGCTGGCTTTGAAATTGTCAATTTTTCACCAAATTTTTCCCTGTCTGATGCTATGCACAGGCTAATAATCCCTCTGCTGAGCTTACCAAGCCTCTATAAATTAGAAACCGTGCACCAGTGCTTCTCTTTCTGTCTTCAACCCGCCGTAAAACCCCGAACTCTCAGAAGATAGTTCTCCCGAAGCTCTCTTCAACGGCGACACTGTACTGTGTACACTCCCTATACGACTCTGATACCAACTTAGAATTTGCTTTGCATAGGAACACAGATCATGCTACACAGTAACATAGACAGAAAATCACTCTCCTCAGCAAGCTCACATAGCAACTGTATTTCTCAAAATGAAATTACACTGTACATATAGTTGTTCACTCAGGCAACCCATGCATGACCCAGGTTGCCGTTGGCGGGACGCGTGTCCCGTCGACTTGCCTTGTGGCGAGGCCAGTTGATCCTTATCCACTAATAGACTCCACAGTACAGTAACACAGTGATTCTAACTTTATTTCTAACTCCGTGGTGCTCTCCGGACTACTTGCAAGGGAGCGACAGGTACAAGTTGGCCCATTGGATCCATTGGTGCTGGTTCCGGTTCTGCCTCTTGTTGCATGGCTGCTAATTTGGGAAGGTGTGGTGCTTGATTTGCTGTCCTTCGTGCTATTGATCATCCCGATCTCAGATTCATCCGATGGTGGGCTCCAAAGTGATTGGATCTTGCTTATATAGTAGGATGTTGTCTGGATTTCAAGAATCTGATCGATCTGATTGGCCAGAAGTGAATTTTAGGCCTTTTACGGTGGTTTTCCCTTAATAACTTTTCTCCTTGCACTGATTGATCTGAGATTTTGACAGTAGCTGGATCTGATGTAGATCTTTCCACTGATCTAGTCTGCGAGGGTTATCTTGTGCAAGGGTTGGTTGTGCGAGGGTTCTTTAGTTATTTTTGCAGATAAAAAATCTGATATCTCTCTGATCTTTGGGAAGTAACTCTTGCAAGGCTCACAGTAGCTAAATCTGGGTCAGATCTCACTATAGAATTCACTGCGAGAGTTAACTCTTGCAAGAAGTGAAAATTTCACTGTCTACGAGGTTCAAAACCACTTTTCTGGCTTGATCTTCACCAAATCTCAAAACTAACTCTTGCAGGCTTCATCACTGATGTAAATTGACATTCTAAATCGACTAAGAGGGTTTGCGAGAGTTCTTATTGGAAGGATTTGTTGGATCTTCACTTTTTAGTAATTTTTTAGCACTTAAACCCAATTTTCTGCTCACTGGAATCAAACTAACTCTCGCAAGCTCTTCTGTGTCCTGGTCTCACTGAGATGGAACTTCACAATCCTCTACGAGAGTTCTTGACCACTGGAACTGAAAATTTTGCTGTCTGCGAGGGTTCACTTGTACTTTCCCGTCTTTTTTTCACTAGGAACTCTCGCACAGGCACTTAGACATCAAACTAACTCTCGCAAGCTTCTCTGTGTCCTGGTCTCACGATGGAGCTTCAGAGGGCTTTGCGAGAGTTCTTATGAAGATTTGAATTTTTTCGGATTTTTTCAAGGGTTTTTTGAATTTTTAATGATTTTTCGCTGATTTTTACAATCTGCTTGGAACTAACTCTCGCAGGCTTCTATGGTACCCTAGAGCTGCTGCCAGTCATGCAAGAGTTAATTCACACTGGTTCTGGAGATATAAATATCTGATGAGTTCTTAGGCTCTTTTTCCCTCCAAAATTGCAGATTGGTGTGTTTTTTTGGGTTTTTGGGCTGGTTGGTTTGGGTTTCAAGCCCTTAGAGGCTGTTCAAGGCCTTCTCTACCCTCTCACACCTCCTCCGCTAGCTGTGAACAGTCCAAACACAAAAAAATACAGAAAACTAATTCTAAACACCCAAAAATCTACCTAAAACTACTCTAAAAAGCAAGAAAATAGCTAAAATACAGCTAAACTAGTTAGTGGAAACCTATCCCCGGCAACGGTGCCATTGTAGGGTCAAAGATCTTGCGTAGTATAGTCCTCCCCAAGGGTTAGATTACTGGATAGGTACCTAACTATGCATAGATGCTAATTTTAGTTAGTTTCCTACTTCCTCCCTAACTCTATTCACCACTAACACTACTCTCCCTTAACTCTACTCCTCTACTCTAACATTCATCATTATTTGGGTGAAGGAAAGGGATACAAAAGGAGAGGAAGAGAGAAGAGAAGAGAGAAAGAGAGAGAGAGATGAGATGGAGGTTAGCTCAAATGCTCAATGTCATTGCTTATGGAAAAACCTTAACTAGCATAAGCAAAAAGCATGGGAAATGAAAATAACAAGCAATCACAGCAATAGCATAAACAAGATTGATTAGCAAATGAGGATGCTTGAGCTCTCAAAATGGTAGAGTCTCCTCCTCTTTATTAAGCATGAAAATAGTGTACAAATGGTGCCTTTTTATAAAATGGGGAAGGCCCTTGCCCCTCAATCCTATTGGCTAATATTCACATTGATCCTATCCATTCATCTTGGACCCAACTTGATCCAAGGGTCCACAAAAAGTACATTGGAAATCACAAGATTCATGTGAGTCCAAAATTGGACCCAACTCTAGAAGTAAACTCTAAGTTTAGAATTGACTTTGGGCCTCAAGTTTTATTATAATTACAAAGGGCCCAAGTCTATTATTTTATTTACAATTTCACTTGCGTGCTCATTGGGCCATGGGCTTATACACGCAGGATGCCATGCCCTCGCAACACATTTTATTGGATGATTTTATTTATTTACACTTTGTTGGGAATACCCCTAACACACTTTAAGGGTCACTTGGGTCAATATGGCATGGATTTGCTCTGACATCAACACACGTGTCCAGGTCTTCTGGCTAATTGAAACTTTTTCATACTTCACTATGTTTAAAACGAACTGATATGGATCAATTGACTGTAAGCTGATCAGTATGGCACTCACCCTGATACGGTGATATAATAGCTTGGCCTATTGCTAAAACATTGGTTGTCTGGGAAGATTGGACTATGATTTAAAATGCCATTTAAAGTTGTTAAGTAATATAACTTTTTTTGGACATGAATAACAATTGTTGTTCAGCCATGACACCTATCTTCCTCACTGAACTAACTTGAGCGGTTTTGTTTTGTGGAATGGTGACAGGTATCAACTGGACGTCTTGAGAGTGGTTATGCTTTATGGTGCTTTACAGTATTGTATTTTACTTTTCAGCTATATTTTACCTTGTTGGATTATGAATAAAGGCTTTAAAAGATTTCAGCCTTGTTTTGTCAAGAGAAACTAAGTGTGGTCTTGTATTTCTCTCTCTCTCTCTCTCTCTCTCTCTCTCTCTCTCTCTCTCTCTCTCTCTCTCTCTCTCTCTCTCTCTCTCTCTCTCTCTCTCTCTCTCTCTCTCTCTCTCTCTCTCTCATAAAATCTACTATATTGGTACTACACGTCATTCGATTTTTGAAACGTTATAAAAAATTCTTTTTCCTTATGATACTATAGTAACAAAAATGTCTTACTTTGCTCAAACTTGAAAACATGGCCTCAAAATAAAGTTCTCTCTCTCTCTCTCTCTCTCTCTCTCTCTCTCTCTCTCTCTCTCTCTCTCTCTCTCTCTCTCTCTCTCTCTCTCTCTCTCTCTCTCTCTCTCATGAAATCTACTATATTGGTACCACACGTCATTCGGTTTTCGAAACGTTATAAAAAATCCTTTTTCCTTATGATACTATAGTAACAAAAATGCCTTACTTTGTTCAAACTTAGAAACATGGCCTCAAAATAAAGTTTTTCTTAAAAAAACTTCTAGTCTTTTGGTGGGAAACTTGGTTTTTATCGAACAGCTATGATCAGTGCATAGTATAGGGATTCAATCTAACGATGAGCATCTTCAAGCACCTGGTGCACTAAGAGGTACTGGAATTTCTATAAGAGGGAAGATCACTACAACGTTTCTCTCTCTCTCTCTCTCTCTCTCTCTCTCTCTCTCTCTCTCTCTCTCTCTCTCTCTCTCTCTCTCTCTCTCTCTCTCTCTCTCTCGCTTTAGCTCTCTTGGTTTGCTTCTCTACTGCTGCCATCTCTGCCTCGATATAGACTTTTTGGTTTCAGTTTTTTGGTAGTTTAGGGTTTAGGTTACAACAAAGTTCAAACCTGAAGAATTGTGCGTAACCAAAACATGAACCATGCATTTGCGAGATCAACAATTGCCATGATCGATTCTGAATTGGAAGAAAAAATATGATAGTTAGTATGGATGGCTACCTGCTACTTTGAGAAGAATCAAAAGTGTACCAATTGCACAATCTCAAGAGGGCCTAGTTCTCAGATCCAAACTTAAAGACGTGTTAAATATTACATGCTAAGCACTAATCTAAATAACAAAAAAAAGTGATACAATTAGGGCTGCACATCTTTCCGTGAGCACAAAACTAGACAGTCCAAAGTTTTACAAGGAAAAAAGAACTTCTTGCCATCTAAACAAGACTAACAGTAGTTTCTTTATCTAGAGAGAGCACCTCAATTTCTGTTAGGAGTGGCTGGTGAATAAACATGTTTGTGTTCTAGTCTAGCCCTAGCAATCTAAGAAAAACATAGTACAAATGTTTGCATGCTAGATACGACTTTCCCTCCATGTGACAAGCTTGAAAATCCGCACATGTGCAAGACGGTTGTTGTGCTATGCGAACATCGTACTCTCCCTCGTGGTCTAAACAAATCATTGTAATGGTAAAGATTTCATGGTGTTCTTCTTTGACACACTTAACAACCTTCACACTCGCCAACATAGTAAGACACCAATCAATGCGTTGTTGTGCCTTGAGTGAGATCGTCGTTCTGATTTTAAATCGTCTTCTGGGTGGCATAGTGTCTTCTGCGCTTGGGAAAGATGAGTCATGATCTTCAGTGGTGCCATGTCCTGGTGGTTGCTATCTTGGTGTGCAATGTCCTGGTGTGCAATGTTATTCATGAGAGTTTGATGCATCAGCACCCCTTTGATGAGAAATTGGTGGCTTGCCCCCATCCACAACCTGCATTTGTAAGACATAACCTCCACGTGTCAGGATCTCAGCTTCCCGTTGAGTTAAATTAGTGCCTTTGGCGACTGGCCAAATGCTGGGAAGTTTATGAGGCATTTGAGTAAATTTCCATTTGTTTGTTTTCCATGTGTGTGTGCAATCACCAGCACAAAACCACATAAATTGTGGAGTGCTTCCTTTAATATGCTTTCTAATACCGTAGAAGGAAGGCCTTGCGATACCTCTCATTGAACAACCAATAGGACGTTCACAAGGACCCTCTTTAGGAATCAACCCGAGACACTTGACTCGACTATTGATAGTTGCTCTTCGTATTGCCCACATACTTATGTGTACATCCTCTTCAACCACTGGCTTCCCATCCACCTTGCATTCCTCCTCCCTGTGGGTAGCGGCAAAAATTATTTGTTTAGGAATAGCACGACGTCCTCTATATATATTTTAGTTATTGTACTCTGGCCGATGGCTTGCATTCTCTTTGATTCCAACAGTTTTACTAGGCTTTCTTTTTCTTCCCACAGTCTCCTTATCACCCTCCATGTGGTCTGGTTGATGGTACATAGGCATACCAAATGTGCGTGTTTGGATGGGATGTCATGCTCTTTGCTGAAAGGAGGGCGGGCTCTTTGATGGGATGAAATGCGTGGTTGGATCTAGGTTGATAGCGAGGCAAAACGGGTGGCTGACCTCTATGCTTGTGTGCATAAAAGTGGCTGCCCTCTATGCTTGTGTGCATAAACCCTCTACAAGCATAAATCCCTAAACCCTTGATGAACGTAAACCCCTTATGAGACCTCTTAAAGGAGAATGCTTGCAAGAAAAATAGAAAGCAAAAAGCAAAAGCAGTAAGCAACATAGAGACAACAACAAGCAAGAACGATAAGATCAGCTAGAAACGTAGAATAAACAAAAACAAGAACAAGCAAAAATCGTAGCTAAAACATAGAGCAATCGAGAAAAAGAGCGGCAACGACGCCAATGTTGTGTCTTCAGCATCCACACCGGCTATGGCTCAACTAGTCTACGCTATGGCTTCTCCAATTAGCTTGGATATGGATGCAAGAAAGACAGTCACGAGCCTGGTGGTGATTATTCTGAGGGTAAGATCCACTCTTCTCTCTTTTCTCTCCTTAGTTTCTAGCAAATGACGGCTTAACCTAAAAGATAAAACCCTAAACTAAATCTCATCCTCTAAGGCTTACCCTATTAGAGAATGGAGGGCCTAGATTAACTTAACTTGTTGCCAGATGAATAATATACAATACAATGTGAAGTAACACATGAATAATATACAATACAATGTGAAGTAACACAGTACATGAAACCACACAAGGGAGAACACTCAAAGAGAAAGATAGGCTTGTATTGCAAATGAGGTTCTTCTCGAAAATGGACTCTTCCACTCCTATTTATACTTGGAGTGGTGGTCACTTACAAAAATATACTGTGGGACAAGTAAGCCACATAGAATAACTTAATTTTGAATCACACTGGTGCCATGGGACAAATCCCCAATAGGCCTTTGTGACTAATTACATAACTTGAAATCACATATCTATGTGCAATGCCCATGACAATTTAAACTTAGAACTAAATAACTTAAGCCATTACGGATAAAGTAAAAGCCTAAACTTGATGGGCAAGTTCTATGTTTAAATTTTATCTTGCTTGTATTTTTAAAGATGTTCCGTAAGATGGCTAAAATATTCCTTGGAATATCAGCCTACAATGTTGTTTAACAACATCCTAGAATCAAGGCACTTATCTATGAGGGAATGTGCTTCCAAGGCATATGAAGAGTTATTTGCACCATATCATACTTGGGCAATCCGGAAAACGGTGACACCAGGAATGTATATGCTCCCTTCAAAGGGCCATTTTTCGAGAAAGATCCATGAGGATGAAACTTCCGCAGGGGCTCAAATGTAAGTATATATACGGGCTGCAACACCAATAATTGATTTCAGAAATGCAATGTTCATAGCAAGAAGGAAAGGAAGATGTGCATGACACGCAGAGATCGCAATAGTATCAATCAAGCAGGTTGCTGTTAGAATCCATGGATCGATCTCAAGTTGCAGGAGAATTGAAAACTGTTTAAGGAGACCCACATAAGTGTGTTTGAGATCAGGCAGCTACTAACGGACAATTAAGTCATAAAACTTCCAATCTCGCAACACAAGCAGAATATGTAACAAAGCAATTTCAACCACAGCAAACTGAATTCGCGGAAGGTGGATTGAATTCGCGGAGAAGTCGCGAGGGGGAGAAAGTTGAATTCGTGGAAGGTGGATTCGCAGTTGCCCGGGACTCGCGAGTAATCGCAGCAGAAATGGAGAAATGAAATCTTCAGATGACTCGTGGAGAAGTCACCGGAAGAACTCGTTGGAAATCATGGAGGAGAAATTAAAATCGTGAAGGAAGTTGCCAGAAATCGCCCGTGAAAAATCGGCAGTGCCAAAGAAATCGCGTAAGTGGAGAAGTCACGAAGTCAGAATCGAGGGCGTTTGAATTTGTGGAGGTCAGAAGTCGCAGGAGCCAGGGAGTAACTGCAGGAGAATTCATGGAAAATCGAATTCGTGGTAACTCGTGAAGAATTCGCCAAAATCTGTGAAGAAATCATGTGTGCGGGGGTGTGTGCCTACAGGAGAATTCATGAGGTGAATTCATGGAGGAATCGCCACGGATTCGTCAGGGGGTTTCTGCGAGTCTGATTTTTCTTGGTTTTTTTTTTTAATTATTTGTTCATGTAGTCCTTAGGGTTAGGGTTTTTGAGGCCCTAGGGTTAGGGCTGGGTGTAGGTGAGATTAGGTCAGTTTTATTTTATTTTATTTAAGGGGTTTTTTTTTTGCAAAAATTTTAGAATGAAGCAATGAAAAAAAATTAACAAAGAAACTAAACTTCAGAAATGAATTTCTTACCAAAGCTAGGATTTGAACTCTTTCACAAGAATTGGCATATATCTCTCAATTCTCAACCAAATTGGCTCAAATTCAAGCTGAGTGTGAGTTCTACAGTCCTGTAGAAATACAGTCTAAAATTAAGCCAAAAGTACAGCCAAAAATGAAAAAAAGACGGACTGCAAAAACTACCACTAACTAGAAATGGAAGAAAAAACACATAAATGGCCATAACTTGGCCATTATAGCTCCAAATCAAAAAATCTGAGTACATCCAAGAAGCTAAACAAAAGATCTATTGATCTACAACAAGAAACTACACAAAAAATTGAAGATTAAATGGTCAAAAATTGAATCAAATCTTGCTGAAAATTGAAAAAAACAAAAAAACTAGAACAAGAAACTCTACCAAAATTAGCTAAATTCACCAAATATGATGGGGAAAGGATCTAATGCTCTGATACCAAAATTCTCATGTGCCAACCTTTGCATTAAAATATTTAATCCATTCATAAACATCAAATATAGTGGAAATACAAGAAATAAAAAAAACTAGTCAAAAATAAAAAAGATAGCTAAAAGTAGCAAAACTTCACCAAAATGGGTAAAGATAGAATCCATTATTCATGATTATTGATCATTTCACAAGATTAGGCCTGAAACTAGAGCATGATCATAGCTCTTCATGTGCTGCCATGAGCCACTTTCTCCATCAAGAAAGCTCTCAAAGAGAAGCTCCAAGACCTTTTAAAACTCAAAATTACAAAATGAACAATAGCCTTTAAATTTAGCACGACCTCAGCTATTTATAGTGGTCATTTGTGCCTCTACTATAAGTTTGGGACCTTATTTGGCTAATTCGGGCCTTACAACCATTATTACAAGTCCACTATTCACAAATATAGCGAGGTTGTTCGAGCCACCTTATTAATTGTCCTAATGACTAACTCTAGTCTACTTTAGCTCCATGGCCATATATGGCAATTCATTAGTAAGCTCATGGACTAATTACATGCAGCACATGACAAGTTGTGAATCTGCCAACATGTGGAATAGGGACATCAGTATCCAAAGGATTCTGGTTTTGTAATGCTGGGTGTACTTAGTTGAGTAAGTACAAGCAGCAACTAGAGCTTGATCATTGGTGGCATCAAATCGATACCCATCCTTGGTCTTCCACTTGTCAACAGATGGATCTATGAACTTGAAGTATGCTATTGTTTTAATCTTTTGCAATGCCCTGGTAACTGCATTCGGTCCTCAAGGGAAGTCGAAAGTATAGGAGTCTGCTCCAGAAAGATATACATTATAGACATAATTTTTGTCAGGAGGTACCATAAAATGGCATGACTGGGACGACATGACTGGAAACTAGTAGAAGTGCTCTCTGGAAAATAGGGCTCGGTTGAGATTTGTAGCAGAGTTTTGGTGGGGCTCGGCTCGGTCGAGATGGTGATGGGAGGCTCGGTTGAGTTGGTGATGGAGACATGCGGTCGAGATGGTGACGGAGACACGCGGTCGAGGTGGTGATGGAGACACGCGGTCAAGGTGGTGATGGAGACACGCAGTCAAGATGGTGATGAAAACACGCGGTCGAGATGGTGATTTGGAGTACTCGTCGGTGCAAGGCTGAGATGTGAAAGAGATGTAAACGATGGCGCTCAGACGAAAATGAAAGTGGAGGAACTTGGCTGAGAACGGCAGAGTTGAGGTTTCAGTTGAGAATGGAATGTAAAACTATGGCTATGAAAACAAAGTGTTGAAAAATCATGTCACTATGGAAACGATGGTTTTGGAATGAAAAACGTAGTTTGCAATAGTGAGACTAGAGCTCGACTTTCCCCCCTACTCCGGACTTTTTCCATCTCCTCTCTTCCTTTGACAGCTCTCTTATGGATGTTTTTGGCCACCTTTTGGGCCCAGGTTCTTTGGATGGTGTAGAGACCCTTTTAGCTCGGCACCGGGCTCGGTTACCCATTTCTTGTGGAGGTGTGGGTCTTCTCTATACGGTTTCTTCTGCACCTGCAACTTTTCTTGGGAGCTGGGCTCTTGTCGCCTCTGCTTTGTCTTCTCAGTTCCTTTCTGGCTTTTGCCCTCTCTTGGCGGATTGCATTGCTCATGTGGATAGCGGTTCTCTGCCTTTCCAGCACCTCCTCATCACTGCGCGAGAGCTCTTCCCCCTCTCTGCCCAAGCTTGTCTTCCTCCTTTTGAGCAACTCCTCACTTTCAGTTCAGATCACCTGCAAGAGATCCTCTTGGAGTGCGTGCACAAGCATACCCTTTCCAGCATGCTCTTTGAGGCTCCTTCCGCGTTGCATCGAGCTCGGCTTCTTTCTTGTGCAGGTCCTGGTGCCAGGTGTGAAAAATTGTCAACTAGTAGTATTTTCCTAACTTGAGATTTTGTAGGCCTATGGCCAAATAAAAGTTAGAGATAGGTTCATACATGTATGTAGAGGCCCAAAGTATGTGTACACTACTTTTGAGGTCACATTAATTAGAGGAGGTCGAGTGTGGAGCTCTTCTATTGGCTCATAATTTGGTGCATTCCTATTTGACCAAATTTCTAGGTATATGGGTGAATCCTATTGGACCCCAATTTTAGCCTATCATAAGACAAGTGGCCAAGAGGCACTATGGCTGCTATAAATAGCCATCTCCACGAGTATGTACACATCTCATTTTCATTCTATTGAATGAATGTTATGCTCTTTGAAGATCCATCTTCTTCTCTCTCACTTTTTTGTTCATATCTTGCATTCTAGCCACTAGAATTGTGATTTCTTTGTTGCTATGGCTTCACACGTGTGAAATGCAGGTTGTAGGCTCTGAAGTACGGACAGGGACAGCAAGTTTCTGTTTGTGGAAGCTTATGATCAGATTTTGATGTTTAGTTGATGTTTAGTATGCTTAACATCACAATTTCTATCATTTTTTCAATCTAGATGTGCATAACTTCCATGGCCAAGATCTTTATGAAACTTTAGCATCTTTTGGATCTGAGTTTTTCACATGGTATCAGAGCATTAGGCGGCCAAATGTGCAGGTTTTGCCAGATTTAGAAGAGATTTGTGGGCGAGTTTGCTTTTGTAGCATTCCAATCAAGTTTCTAGCTAAAAATCTTGTTGATTTATGTGTAGAAATTGGATCTTTGTGATCAAAACATCATTTGTATGCATTTCAATTGAAGTAGGGCGAATTCCCTCTATACTTATCAGAATAAGGAGACAAAAATTGTTTTGGAAAGAGGGAGATGCAAGATCCAACAAGATCCTATTAGTTTTCCATTCTAGCATATAGTTTTTTGATTCAATTTCTTGCTTCTTCATGTCAAAAACTTCAAAATTGATGTAACCCTCTGATTTTCAGTTTGCTGAATGATTCAAGAGTGTATTTCAATCTTAGGAGTGAGGGAAAAGCAAGTATATTGAGGTTTGGTCTTGGTTTGATCAAGAAATCATAAAACTAGTGGCTAAAATTGAGAAAAAAGTGAGGAAAAGAGAGAAAAAGTAAGGTTTTAGGTTCCAAATCTTTGTGATTTCTTCTTGTGGTTCATTTGTTGATTCAAGAGAGTGCTTAGTGCATTGGAACAGGTCAAAGATCAGAGATCAATCATTGCAACATGGCTACAAATGGAGGCTACATGTTGGAAAGCAATGATAGGCTTACCTCCCTCAACTATTCTACTTGGAAAGTAAGGATGGAGTCTTTGCTTGAGATGAATGAGTTGATGGATATTGTTGTAGGTGTGGAGGAGAGACCTTTGGCACCTCAAGAACAATTGAGGTATGACAAGAGGGCAAAGAAAGCCCTTCACATGATCAAGATGAATGTGACAAATGAGCTTATCAAAGAGGTTGGTAAGTGCACATCATCTAGTGAAGCTTGGGAAGCCTTGAAGAAGGTTTATGAATCCAAGTCTACTTCTAGAGTGTTGACTTTAAGAAGGCAAATCTTTTCTTGTATGCAAAAGAAGAGTGAGAATGGACATGCTTTTGTTTTGAGAGTTAAAGCATTGAATGATGAGTTAGCATGCATTAATGATGGCATAAATAATGAGGAGCTTGTTCAAGTGATTCTCAATGGCTTGTTGGATGATCATGCTAATCTTGTTCAAAGTTATGCTATCCAAAAATGTTTACCAAGTGTTGGAGACTTGCAAGAGGTCTTGTTGGCTGAAGAATTCAGGTTGCAAACAAGAGTGGGAGCATCTTCTACATCTCAAGGAGGAGAAGAGGAGGCAATGTTCTCTAAAGGCAAGTTCAAGGGCAAAGGTAAAAGCAATTGGTCTAAAGGGCAAGACCAAGGTGAGCACTCTACTTTTGGCAAAAAGAAGGATAGATCTAAGCTAAAATGTTTCTATTGTGGAGTCAAAGGGCATTTTGCTAGTGATTGTTTTAAGAAAAAGAGGGATCAAGGGGAAAAGCAAACCAATCTAACTATTGATGAGGGTGGGGATGAGCTTCTTTCAAATGATGCTTTTGTTATGTCATCTTGCTTGTTGGCTAATCATGGAGACATTGATCCTTGGTGGATTGATAGTGGAGCCACTTCTCATATGACATATCATAAAGAGTATTTTTCATCTTTAATGGCATTTGATGGTGATAGGAAGGTAATCTATACCGCAAATGATGGTGAGTGTGCAATCAAGGGGATTGGCACAATTCCTATTTCACTTTCTACAAATAGGAATATAGAATTGAAAGATGTTTTGCTCATTCCATCCATTACCAAGAACTTACTTAGTGTAAGCCAAATGCTTGACAAAGGATTCAAAGTTGAGTTTGATGGTGATGCTTGCTTGATCAAAAAGGGGTGTAGTATCATTGCAAAAGGGAAAAGGCAAGGGAAATTGTTCAAGCTTGATGCATGTGTTGTTGCTAACCAAGTTGGATGCATGGCAAATGAACAAATGTCAATTCAAGAGGTATGGCATAAAAGGATGGGACATCTCAACTACAAGGCCTTGGAGGAAATAGCCAAAAAGGAGGTAGTAAGGGGACTTCCCAAGTCTCTTACTTGCTTGAATCATGTTTGTGAAGAATGTGCTTTGTCTAAATCACATAGATTGCCATATACTAGATCTATATCTAGATCTAAGATGCCTTTTTCTCTCTTGCATTCGGATATTCATGGTGTTACTACAATTAGCAATGGAGGTGCTAAGATGTATGTAACTTTCATTGATGATTTTAGTAGATTTTGTTGGGTTTATCTACTAAAGAGCAAGGATGAGGTGTTTGATGTGTTTGTCAAGTTCAAAGTTGCTATTGAGACTCAATTTACAACCAAAATCAAATGCTTGAGGAGCGACAATGGTGGTGAATACATTTCTAACAAATTCAAAGCCTTTTGTGATGAGCATGGGATCAAGAGGGAGTACACATGTCCAAGAACACCACAACAAAATGGAGTGGCCGAGAGGAAGAATAGAACCTTGTGTGAGAGTGCAAAGGCAATGAGATTGAATGCTAATCTTCCTAAACCTTTTTGGAGTGATGCTTTGTTGTGTGCAAATTTCCTTTGCAATAGATGGCCAAGTGTTGTATTGGAAGGAAAAACCCCTTTTGAAGCTTTGTTTGGTACGAAGCCTAATGTCAAGTTTCTAAGAACTTTTGGATGCATTTGCTACTTCAACATTACTCTTGATGATAGAACTAAGGAGGATCCATCTTCAAGAAAGGGCATTTTTGTTGGTTATAGTGAAGTAAGCAAAGCATATAGGATTTATGTTCCTTCAATCAAGAAAGTGTTCACAAGTAGGGATGTCATTTTTGATGAAAGTAACATTCCAAAAGTTGTTTCAAGTGATGATGGTGTTGTTGCAACTAATGTGCTTGATGACAATGGAGTTGATGACACATTGGATGTGGATGTTGAAGAAGCCTCTTCAAGTCAAATTCCAAGGAGAACTCCAAGGCATAAAGTGAAACCCTCAAGGCTCACTTATGATGGCAAAGGTAAGCAAGTGGTGGATGGATCCAACTATGCTTTCCTAACTTCTTTTGATGTACCTTCATGTGTAGATGAAGCAAGGCAAAAAGAGGAATGGATCCAAGCAATGGATCTTGAGTTTGAAGCACTTATGAAGAACAACACATGGAGATTGGTGGAGCTTCCAAAGGGCAAAAGTGCAATTGGATGCAAATGGATCTTCAAGGTAAAGACAAATCAAGATGGATCTATCAACAAGTTCAAGGCAAGGTTGGTGGCTAAAGGTTATGCTCAAGAGCATGGCATTGACTATGAGGAAACCTTTGCACCCGTGGCAAAGATGGTGAGCATAAGAGTAATCATTTCCCTTGCAACTCTTTATGGATGGGATCTTTGGCAATTAGACATTTCTAATGCTTTCTTGAATGGTGATCTTGAAGAGGAAGTCTACATGGAGCAACCCGAGAGCTATGTTTCTCATAGCAAGCCTAATCATGTGTGTTTTCTACAAAAAAAGTTTGTATGGTCTTAAGCAAGCACCAAGGAGTTGGTATGCTAGGCTTAACTCTTTTCTACTTTCTCAAAACTTCACTATGAGTGAGTATGATCATTCACTTTACTTTAGAATTAGTGCTAATGATGTTACAATCCTTCTAATTTATGTGGATGACATTATTTTAAGTGGAGGGAACAAGGAAGATATAGAAGATATCAAGAAAGCACTAAAAAAGGAATTTGAAGTGCATGATCTTGGTCTTTTGAGCTATATCTTAGGAATAGAAGTAATTAGAACTTCTCAAATCACTTTTATTTCACAAGAGAAGTATGCTATTTCTATTCTCAATAGATTTCATATGGTAGATGCAAATCCTATTGATACACCTATGGAATCACATGTAAAGCTAACTATAAGAGGTAATGAAAGATCCTTCGAGGACATTACTCTCTATAGGAAGCTAATAGGTTCTCTTATATATCTAACCATCACAAGACCTGATTTATCTTATTGTGTTGGTAGATTAAGCCAATTCATGCAAGATCCTAGCATAGAACATTGGAAACTAGGAAAGAGGATCTTGAGATACATCTCGGGAACAAAAGATTTTGGCATTGTTTATAGAGGCTCATCACCTAACTTATTTGGTTTTTCAGATTCAGATTTTGCAGGAGACCTTATGGATAGAAAATCCATAAATGCACATGCTATTTTCATAGGTGATGGAGCTATCTCATGGATGTCGAAGAAACAAGCAACTATATCACTTTCTTCTAGTGAGGCCGAGTACAAAGCTTTGACATCATGCACAAAGGAGATGGTGTGGATCAAGAGGATGATTATGGAGCTTCATTTGCTGGATTTTTCAGAGAGTCCAATCATCTTTTGTGACAACCTTTCAGCCCAAAGTCTAGCAAGCAATCCGGTTTTCCATGCAAGGAGCAAACATATCGAGGTGGCTTACCATTTTGTGAGAGAACAAGTGTTGTATTTTTCAAGCATAGAACAAGTCTTGGTGTACTTTCTAAATCTATGCTAAAACTAGTTGAAGAGGGAGTGTGAAAAATTGTCAACTAGTAGTATTTTCCTAACTTGAGATTTTGTAGGCCTATGGCCAAATAAAAGTTAGAGATAGGTTCATACATGTATGTAGAGGCCCAAAGTATGTGTACACTACTTTTGAGGTCACATTAATTAGAGGAGGTCGAGTGTGGAGCTCTTCTATTGGCTCATAATTTGGTGCATTCCTATTTGACCAAATTTCTAGGTATATGGGTGAATCCTATTGGACCCCAATTTTAGCCTATCATAAGACAAGTGGCCAAGAGGCACTATGGCTGCTATAAATAGCCATCTCCACGAGTATGTACACATCTCATTTTCATTCTATTGAATGAATGTTATGCTCTTTGAAGATCCATCTTCTTCTCTCTCACTTTTTTGTTCATATCTTGCATTCTAGCCACTAGAATTGTGATTTCTTTGTTGCTATGGCTTCACACGTGTGAAATGCAGGTTGTAGGCTCTGAAGTACGGACAGGGACAGCAAGTTTCTGTTTGTGGAAGCTTATGATCAGATTTTGATGTTTAGTTGATGTTTAGTATGCTTAACATCACAATTTCTATCATTTTTTCAATCTAGATGTGCATAACTTCCATGGCCAAGATCTTTATGAAACTTTAGCATCTTTTGGATCTGAGTTTTTCACACCAGGGCTTGGCTGTCAACTCGGCCTGTTATTCCTTCCTTCCGGTTGTCTTCGACCATCAGCAAAAATAAAAGTGCATAAACTATGATGATGTCCGTGGACTGACTGCAGCAGATCAGAAAGGTGAAGAGGTGGTGAGTCGGCTAATGAAGGGAGATGAGATGTAACAGACCCAACCACCATCACCCATTGTAGAATAGATAGGGCATGAGCACGTTGCAGGGCAATGGAAACACGTTGCTTGAAAGAAGCCATGAGAATATAACCAGGAATACCTTGACGCTCTGCCGCCTTATAGGGAAGAGTGGGATGCGGAAGAAGGAAGTACATGAGACTGCTCTCTGAGGACATGGGATCCTCCATCTTTGGCTATAGCGGCCGCTGCATCTCTGACAACATCATGCGTGGTTGTGCGCTCACTCCTAGAAGGACAACGGAGGAGGTGGATAGCAAGAGCATCAATAGGGTGACCACAAACACACCTGGAGAGACCCAAGACCGAAGGATGAGGAAGCCCCAAGCGAAGACGAAGAGCAGTGGTGAATAAGATGTGGATTAATCTTAACTTTACTGCAAGCTTCGCTCTTGTTTGAGCCTACTTTTGTTTAAACTTTCCCTTCGGGGTGTATATATCTTTTTCATCAATGTACCTACTACTTTTTCCTATGAATAAATGCACCAGGGTGTGTTTCAAAATGATAGACAACCATTACACCTTTTGTACCTACTTTGACTTTAAACGAAATGACTCTAGTGCAATATTTTGGTGCTTTCTCATAACACTACAAACTCAAAGCCTTGGAAACATCAAATTCAATCTTCTTATACCTAGACTTTGCATCCTGATCTCTAACATCCAATAAACTCACACATTAGGATTTACTTTTGGCCATTATTTTGCATTTGGAATTTGGTGACTCAACGTAACGAGGCTCCAAAAAGTTGATGGCATCAGCAGGAAGAGGTTACAGATGTAACCTTCTTATGCTGACATCGCCAGTAGTAAGGCCACACAAAACCTTCATCGCCAGTAGTAAGGCCACACAAAACCTTGATGCTGCACGGAAACATATCAAAAAACTAAAAAAGAAAAATGAATATCCACCACGCCTTGAAGTTAACCAATCTCGTCAACAATATATGGAACCTGACTCCCCCTACTGGGCTTCCCAAGTTATCTATCGAGTGGAACTTGCTCGACTCGGCTAGTTTCACATCACTATGCCTGATATGTTTCTCTGAGTCCAAGGCAGGGCCAAAAGACACACTTGCATATTCGACCTCTCTAGAATCTCACCTTATTCTAGCAAAGCCTCAAGGCGACAAAGTAAGTTGACTCCCCAAAGGTACCTTTTTAGCAAAAAAGTCAGAGGAATCATGTTTAGCTGTGTGAAAGCGGTTGTTTCCTGGAGCGCTCGCGCGGTATAGAGATAGATGGATCGATCCATCCATTTTAGCTGTAGAGTTTGCGATCGATTGCATCATCATCATCATCATCGTGCAGGAATAATCAGTAGACATTGGGAATTTGCGCTAAGCATTCATAGTTTTCATGAATTTGTAGTTTGATGGAGGCTGTAGTTTCATAGCAGGTTATAGCGGCAAAAAACAGCAGTTGCAAATATTTCTTTTCGAAAGATAGATTTGGATTCAAGGCAATTGTGGCTCTTGTTGTAGGATGCGTTGGAAAAAAGGGGAAAGAGGATGGCTGCTGGTTACTGGCGCAAACAGGGTGTTGGACATGGTGGTTTTGTCACCATATCTGTGTTTTGAGCAAGCTATGGGGAAGAATGAGAGCGTGAGGATTTGAAGGAATGGAAATGGAGCTGCAATCGCCGTTGTCAGCTTTGCTGGACTTTCAGCCTATTTGTAATCGAGCTCTCGGCCAACTTGATCCATCATTGCCACATTCGCGCAACGCAGCATTGCTGCCATTTTTGTATTCTATTCATTCGGCCACTGCTAACCACCTGCTTGTTCTTACCTCTGATTTTCATTTTAATACCTGGCATGCAAGGGTGACCTTTGCTGATCTTAACAAAATGGTATGTCTCATTTTCTACAAGTGATTCACTTCAATTGCTTTGCATGTACTTTAAATACTTATGCCGACCTGATGATGAAAAAAGAATGGGAAGAGAAGAAGGATAGGCTGGAAAAATGTAGACCTTGGTGACTTCTCAATCCAGTAAAACAAAGCTCCCTTGTAATGCCAGCGTCAGGCTTAAGTACAAGACGAACGGGCAGAGAATAGAAGCAAGGACTCCTTTTAAGCAGGAACCTCAGCTTTTAGGGCTGTTTAGGTTAATAAAAGACGACATTTACCTCGAAGAGCCTTTGATCTAGCACAATGCACGAGCGTTTTTGCTAGGAAGAGTTGTCACATTCTTCTGGAATACTGATCAGAAAAGAAGCTCTAAAACAAAAGGAAACGATTAGTATAGGGTACTTTGAACATGCAGCTTTACGAAATATGCCAATCCAAAAGCGTCAACCTTCCTGTAAACGTCAACATTTTTGGTCATAGCTAAACATGGGTTTCCAAGATTATGATCTTTCATCTCAATTAGCAAGAGCTTCTTAGCCATGAATAAATGAAAAACAGTGGCTGATTCACCTAGACGTTATTCAATCCTTTCTTTGTCAGTTGGCACTGTTTCACATGATGAACTGAGCAATAATCTGTTTTTTCGATTAATCTTTTTTTTTTTTTTTGGAGTTGGCATGCTTATACTGAGCTAGAAGGATACTTTAGTTTACTTACAATGGAAACACATATTTGAGGGTTCAACATACCATAACAGTGTTGCAATATTATCTTCTAAAAATTACACACTCATGACGCAAGAGTGTTGATGAACGATCCTGTTAGGTCCACGTGCAATCGAAATGAATTTGACTAATAAACAGAAAATTTTATAAGTGGTCATATAAACAATAATGAATACTAAACTATGATCATGTAAATTGTAATAGTCCCCAACTACGATCACTGTCAACCTTTCCTACTTTCTAGGAAGTTAGTCCAGCTGACTCTCATGGGATGTCTCCCACCAAGTCCAAGCTTTGCATCAAAAGGAGAAATCAGCAAACATGATCTTGGGCGTCACTTTCTGGATAGATCGCAAAATAGTCTAGTGAATTTAACCAGGTTGCTTTTGAATCCCCAAAGGACCCATAGTAGATAGGAATAGGGCAAAGAAATGATGAACTCGGCATGAGTTAAGAATATGTCATATAAAAAAATTTGCAATTGAAATATGTCAACTTGTTTGTTTTGTTTTTGTCAACATGTGCAAAAGTATGTAGATGCCAAGCACAACTAGTGTGAAAGTATGCAATAAGAAGCTATTGAGGGAGCAAACTCTTGTCGTCACCCCAAGTAGATCTTAGGTCTACACAAAAACAATAATAGGCCAAAAAATACTACTATAGATTTGATGAATGTATGCTGAAAAAAATAAACCTTCCAAAGTAGGCATTAGATGGCAATAGAGGTTGTCCGCATATGTTGCAAAAATCAATGGGCAAAAAGAGCAATAAAAGTTTGAGAATACCTTCAAAAGGTAGGTGTGTGGTGTACATGTAGGTTGTCCTTTGTCATGCAACCCCTCTTTGAGGCAAAAAACATTAGAAGTGGATATCCTGTATTAGAGATTTGCAATAGATGAGCCATAAAGTTTGTTGCACTTGCTGGTCAGCAAGCAAGGACAAAAATCACTTAACATCGGAACATAATTTATCTACAAAAATAGAACCCTATTTTGACCAAACTTTAACCTTCAAAATCTTTTGATAGAAAACTCTGATTGACAAGCTTGAAACTGCAACGAACTTGCTTCAAATATGAAAGATAAAGATTCACATGAAATTTGGAACAGAAGTGAAGTCGGATTTTGTGATAACTTCACTTATAGCAAGTAGAAAAGGATAGAAATTCCATTTTAAGGCTTGTTGGACAACGTAAAACATGAAGATCTGTGAAAAAGAGGAATAGAAAAGTTCTATTCATAAAATGTAAAACTAGAAGCTGAACGCATGCAGGAGAAAAGGGGCTTAATTCGTATGGCTTGTAGACTTACCAACAACTTAATACATTTTACCAGCGTGTCCTTTTTCAGTATTTTAAGGGTTAGAGAATAGGCCTATAGCTGGGTCTCACCCACATTGTGCACTTTTAAGTCACATCATCACCAGCTCTATAGTTAACACTAGAGAGTTGTTTCAAGCACTTTTTTGGGGGGAAACCCATCTTCACTTGTTGGGGAATAACTAGAGATAGATATGCCAAAATACAATTCTATTACTTTGATGTGAAAGTAGACTTGGTTATCATCAAGTTTAGAGATGATAAAAAGATTTCTATCTTGATCAATGAGAAAGTGGCCCATAAGAGAACTTGTTTTTTGTACTTCAAAGAACTTTTATGGATGGCAGAGAGCAACAAGGATGGCTCATTGGTGTTACTATTGTGTATAAATGCATTTATGCAATGAATCTATGTTGTGTTTTTGTTTTTTCTTAATTTTTACATGGAAACACGTACTAAATTGTTGTGGTTTTAATTAGAAAGGATGTCTCCACCTTCATTGATCTAGACAATACATTTTGGCACTTGACGTAAGAAACTTCAAATGTCCGTATCTTCCAAACAGAACTTTTTTTGATGGACATGTTGCTATGGTCACATAGGATGTTTTATAGTAGAAGGTTGTAAATAATGTAGTGAAGGACATGGTAATACACTCATGTTTCTAAGTACTGAAGGTTGAGTAGCACCCCTGCATGTTTGACACATTATATCTTGCTTGCAATTTTCTCGATGTCAATGGCATAATAAATGTATATGTGAAGATTCAAGAACATGTTCGTGAAAGCATTTGATGACATTTGTGGTAGGTATGAGATATAAAATTTTGGAAGAGTGCTGGAAATCTACAATTCTGTGCACATTTTGTTACAACTTTAGTGTGAATATTGATATTCTTAGTCAAGGAAACATTCCATTTCTGGTATAGCTGATCTCAACGCCAGGGTCTAGATCCAAACTACTATTATTTTCATTGATAGTTTCGTACTTAGATTATGTTTTACATGTTTTGATTTTCAAGTATGGTTGTGTTTGAGCAGAAAGAAGCATTCTCAATAACTGAGAGCTTCTCATTGTACCTTCAGAGTTTTCATAGTGGATTCTCGTCCAATAATGTCAAGGTTGAGCTTGGAGGTCCAGCTAGCGCAGTTGCTGGAAAAGGTTCTGTACATCTATTTGTTTCCAGAATTCTCTTTCAAATATCAGTGGTTACTGTATTTTAGCATCTCTCAAAGCCACTAATTTATACATCTTTCATTTGAAGTTAATGTTTGTCATGTTCTAAGCAGTCTGATCTTCATCACTGTTCAATGCTTTCTTTAGCTGAAAGCTCAAATACTAGACATTTGCATGTGGCTTAAAATAGGTGCCTCATCTGCAAAACTGAAAACTGTTATCATGACAAATGGAGAGGCCAAAGAAATGTGTTTGGAGCTTGAGCTTTTACAAGGTCAAGTTGCAAACGATGCCATGAGCACACTCGTATGGGGGCTCTTTGAATCACTTGTTACAGGTTAATGTTCTGCACTATCTGTAATTGTGAGAGACTCAACTTTGGATTGCTTAACTTCCTGAATCAGTGCTGCTGGCTTTCTTTAAGCTGCTATATGTTACTGTGTTAATACTCTGTATTGATAGTAGCACGTGTCCTGTAAAGGATTCCCAGTGTTGTTATGAGGTCTTTTAAGTAGACTAATTGACATGGAAGAAGACATCGGAAGCTTCTTGTAGAACAGCAGCTACTCACTAATAAAAAATTCTTGCAAATAAGGAAAAGTCGCTAGAATAATGTTTTTATGTCTATGGTGTATCTTGCTTAAAGCAATGGGAACATAATCACTGGCCTTGGGGATGTGTCCTTGTTTCTGAGCACTTCGTGCCAGATTGCCATCATGCCAGTAGTTCAGTCTGCAAGAGTTTCACTGAGAGATTTGCACACCATGTGACTCTGGACTCTTGGTTATATGATCACTTTGAAGAGCACTTAGCATTCAAGATCACCTCTGCGTCATCGGAGGGATTTGCAGGAGTACCTTTGGATTTCTGTGGCCAAATGAAGTTGTGCTTGTAGGTAGATCGATATCAGCTGGATATATATATGTTTTGCAACATCTAATCTATGCTACTTCGAGGAAGCTAAGGCAAAACCCCTTTGCAGTCTGGGATAGCGATACATTGTAAGAACTAGCCAAGGGTACAATCTTCTCTATTAACAAAAAGGGATCAAATCGACATGGATAATGTATAGCACAGTGCAAGTGAAACGTGTCATGAAAGAGAAAACTTATCAATCTTCCTTCTTCCTATTCACAATCATATCAACTAAGAACCCAATGGGGACGTAGGTAGTAATCAATTATACATCATGGAGGGCTGAGCAGGAAGTCAGGCCACAACATGGTTAGCGCTATGTACTTTCAGATACTTATCAATTTTTCCAATATAGATGATCACTAACATACTGAAATTTGTACGTAATATGACTTAGTTAAAGGTCGACTTAGGAAGTGATTATATGCGATAGCTTGACTAGTTTGACCAGCCTACAATTGACCAAAATTCTGATTTATATTTTGATGCTTTTTAGTACGTCAACAAACTAGATGGCAAAACCTTGAAGATATATTCAAGATAATCCCATGGCTATCACTTTCCAATTTTGTCTTCTATTTCTTTTTGGCTTGTTGCCTGTGGTATGGCGCCCAATGTTTTGATTGCATGCTTGTTTTTTTTTTTTTTCCTAATTTGATGTATTGTATTTGCATGGACTTGTTGCATGTTGAACCTGATCATGTTTATGACATGCATGAAGGATTTACAGTCGTTTTGAGTGGTCACACGCATATATTTTAATGTGCAATGTGGTTGAAAGAAAGGCAGTAGAACTTGAAGTAAATCCACAAATTTCCTCTCAAAAGAAAACCATCAATTGTGAAACAGGCCGGTTACATCTTTATAAACCTTTTAGGTTGAAGGTCAGTATGTGGTAAAAAATATCGTTTGAAAAAGAGAGCTTTCTTTGAAAATCAAAGCATGATGTCACTAGGAGTGCTGGCTATGGCTTTGCAAAAGGAAAACAATATTTTGTTTTATCAATCTTTCTTGTTGTTTAAGGCTTTATGTTCTCTTGTCATGAGGGCCTAGTGATCCTCATCTCAAACTTTCAAGTAACAAGCTACCACATTGAAGCCCATCCCAAATTTCAGTTCGGTTAATCACTGAGCTGACAGTGATGGGATGTGGACAAATAAATCCACTCTTTTTGTAAAAGTTTAGATGCTTCTTTTGCTTGTCGTTAACCAAATATGTACAAGGATTATTTACAACTGTCAAAGCTGAAGCTCCACTTACTGGCAAAAGTCAATAACACAACATTCAGGCACGAAGGAAACAATCTTGGCCAAAGGCCTTCTAGATGTCCATGAACATGCATGTACATGGAATCAAATCTCTGACCACCAAGAGGAAAGATACTCTCAACTAACATTATGTTTGAGGAGGAAACAATTGCAGATGCTTTTATTGTAAAACCTTATGTTTAAATCACTAACAAAACACTACTTGATTCACACAATATGTACATGCTCGGCTTGTAGTAGGTTGAATAATAGCTACCTAGCATTTTTTATGTGCTTTTCATTCCCTTTTTTCTTTCTTCAATCATTCTCTGTCAATCGTTAGAACTCCATATGTGGCTTTCTTGTTAAATGAGTCTGGTAATTATTATGCTTGCTTGAGGCATACCGAGTCTTAATGCTAGTTACTCTTTATTACACTTACTTGCTCGCCTACTTTTAAGAATCTTTGTGGAACTGCAGTTGTTAAAACTTTATGCAGGTCGATACTTGCGCAAGATGTAACGTGCCTAAGTTTTTAAAAGAACTAATTATTTGATACTTCACAATAAACATAACTACTAAGTTTATCATAGGGGAGTTTTATGAAAATAATCTAGAGCTTCTATGGCAGTTCAATTCTTGTATTCTAACAGGCAAATTTTGCATGTTTTACTTTTGGATCATGATCAGCAAAGACACAGGTTTCACAACTTGAAGAGGAAGTAAATCAAGAAAAGGTACGGTTTGAAGTCCCTTTACTTGCTCAATGATGCTTATGACTATCGTTTCAAACTATGTCACTTCCATGAATATTTTTGTACCTTGCGGTAATTCTTTCTGAGAAAAAATGGATGGGCTGCTTTTACATGCACCTCATTCAAGTCCTCACTGAATCTCACCAGAAGCTCAAAGAACTTACAAATGTGCAAATGATATTTGGCTTTCGATGTATGACTTTCTTGATGGCAGTGTCTAGCCACTTTAATGCAGTATAAACCCTTCATAGTGCCAATCTTCCACAAAATGTCATGTGCAACAAATCGTGATTCATTAGGCTGTCTTGCTCAGAAAAGCAGCTATTCTCCACACCAAGAAACTCATTGAAAGTTAACAAATGAGGGCTTCAGTGTTCAATTGTGATTTCTATTCTAAAAGACCAACTTTGTAACTTCTCAGCATGAAAGGAAGAAAAACAAATAGCCACTTGTGCTTATCCTTGAAATCTAAAATACATGAAGAACCAAACTCCAGTTGTCATATTGCTGCCAATCACGGTTGCAGGGGGAACCCTCAGAGCGGAAAGTAGTATTTTTGTGTTTGAGCTGAACTTGTTGCATTAGTGACTCTCATCCACAGCTTTCACATATCTTGCTGCAAAACATGCTCCTGTAATCTCTAAAGGAGATTTCTGAGTTCCAATCAGTCTGTTCCTGCTGTTCATCATGACGCGATACGGCTGGACAATTAGCAGCAAACCTGTTTTTCAAAATTGTCCTCAATAACATGGCAGAAATGGTTGAAATTTTTTTTAAACATGGGGAGGTACAAAAAGTAATCCAGTGATGTGAAACATTCTCCAAAAGCTACAACAAAGTAACTAGAAAGAACTGATTATGGACATCCATGAAATTAATAGTAAACTTCCTAAAAAAGGTTCACAGAGAATTGGAGCCAAATTTGTCCAATCTGTTGGTAAGTTTAATAGATGGAATGATGGCCTCAGAATACTTCAACTTGTGTTTCAACAAACCAGTAGTGGAAGAAAACAATAAGTGAAACGTCAGTGATGCCATTATGGCCAAATATATCAAAGGTCCAACTTGTTTCCAACAATCTCTCCTTTTGCCAATATATAAAACTTGCAAGCATCTAAACAATTTATACATTTTTCTTGGTAATCAGGTCTTCATTCAAAAAGATTGAAGGGTGATATCTCATCACCCTTCAAATTCAAGTTGATATACACGATCAACTTGAAGATAGGAACTAAATCTTGCATGAAAGAAGAAGATACAAGCAACGACCTCTTTTCTATGAAAACACAGAAAAATACTAAGAACCCTATACAACTGCAGGTGCAAAGATTACAAAATCGGTCTCTTTTGAGCTGGTAGATGTTATATGCCTTTTCTGATTTTCTTGTTATGCTTTAACGTTCATTCAGAGGAACACCACTACAATTCTTGATGCTGTGGTCTCGGGGAGAAGTTCTCTCAATTCTTGCCCATCTCGTGTTACAAAGGCTAGCCTAGTTAACCGTTTGCAAAGCCAAACGCTGAACAAGGAACACAGTATGCCAGCTTCTCATTTTGCATCCACCAAGGTACTTTGTTTCTCTTTTATTCGCTTTTAAATGGTCACTTTGAAAGCATCAAGCTGATCTAACACCTGGTAGTTGCATCAAGTTCGTAAATATTATATGGTTCCATTGTTCTTTTTAGATGTTTGATGAAGTAGAAGAGGTATATTACGTTCAGAATGTGCTTCAGATCTGGTGTATAATTGACTTCATAACTATCAAAATTTCTACTACCTTTCAAGCTTTCCAGGTCCACATCCTATTCAAGAGGAAGCAGTGCTCGTTGCTCGTCTTTAAAATTGGCTGAAGCAAACAGTTACACTAGAACAACTAGATCCAAAGGTATCTAACACATGACGATCATGATTGAACCACATAGGAGTTGACTGAGAGCATATACATACTACGATTGTGAGGAAAATGGAAGCTGTCTGTTAGGACTTTTAAGCTTATATCTTTGGTAAAATTGTGTTGACAGTATCTTGGTGGTTTATCTACTGGCCATTCAGGGAAAGCTACTGACATAGCAGAAGCTCAGGCCAGTCATTTATGCGAGCGTTCATCAAGTTTCATTGCTGGTGGACAACATCTGGCAGATAGTAGTATTGATAAACGCAAGTATCTTGATGTGAATCCTGAAGTTATTTCTAAAATAGAAGCAGGTGGTGAAAACCGAAGTGAAAAAACTGATGCTTGGGCAAGGTAAAACGAAGGAAATAGATATTGCTGCTTCAAATCGTACGATCTTTTGACATTCACAGATAGTTTATATAAGAAGTTTTTCTCCCCACGATTGCCAGGCGGCGTTACTTTGAGTGGAGACAAGATCAAAGCTTGCCAAACAAAGAAATCGAAGAGCTAAGTCTCGCAGAATTTGCTGATAGTTTGGTGAAGTTTTTCTGTATGATCAAAAAGAGAGATGGGACGCTTTTTCCTTCAGATAGGTATATTGCGTTGTTATGCATTGAAGGCACACTTTTCATTACTATAAAGTAGATTGCATGCTGAGGAGATTCTTTCTCTTGTGGATCGCTGATTGCACTGCTTGCTCATACAGCCTGGGCGCTATCTTCAGAGCGTTTGCTCGGATCATTAACTTTCACTATAAAAAGTTATATCTTCAAGGAAACTATGCTGGACCTATTGTTGATATGAATCGTGACATAATGTTTGAAAAGTCACGCTTGGCTTGCAAAGAGGCTATGAAGCATAGCATATTAAACGGTGGCAATCTGCACAAGAAGCAGAAAATCTGTGAGAGGCTCCTCACAGAAGAACACGTCTTACAACATCCAGCAAATCAAACAACTCATGCACTTGGACTTGTCAGGAGACTCTGTTATTTTGCGATTCACAGATTTCATATTTATGGTTGTATGGAGCTCTATGATACAACTGATCTTGAATTTCGAAGAGCAGTGGATGAAAAAGGAGTTGACTACTGGGAGTAAGCCTCTTTCTCTTTCCTGGTTTCTTGCTTTTGAGTATTATGAACGAGTTGAAGACCGTGTAGAGGGTTTTCAGGTGTGTGCGCCAGTGACTGGCCAGAAAGTATTAATGAAGTGTTTGTGACTAAAGCATTTTTGGAATCACCGTCCTTTTCACATTTTATTTGTGCTGTTTGCAGGTACGATGAACGTCGTGCCATGCACTATAAGTCTAAAACAGTTCTTCGGGATTCAGTAAAATCTTATGACAAAAAAGTCATAGACTGTTTTGATAAATACTTTGCACATTTGCCTTCAAAGCCTCTCGAGCGGGAGCCTCGGCGGCTCTTTCTTGCACCTATAACGAATCCTCGAAGTTCAGATGTAATGTTTTTGATAACTTTATTGTGCATGAGGAAGTCTGCATGTGTATGATGGTAGAAATTTTATTGCACTGTAGTGAGTTTTATTCAGATTATCATGCCTGGAGATGATAATTGTGTTATGTGGATGAATATTAGTATTCTCATGAGCATTGCACTTCTCAGATCTGGTATCGCCATGAAAATATCAGTGCAAGGAGATTATCAAAATGGTATAGATCAATGGGTCCTCTACGTGGCACTCACACAGATATACCTGGCTACGCACTTTTCAATCAGACTGGGTATGTAGCGTATCTTCTTGCGGAGATATATTACTACCTTAGTTTTTGTCACATTGGGACTTAGCGTGTAATCATCTAGATGTTTCATGTTTTTTTCCATGGTACATATGTGAAATAAGTTTTCCAGTTGCATGTAGCTCAGGTAAAGTCCAACCCAAGGTTGACTCCACTGCAGTTTCTTGACAAGGTAGCACTTCAAAGATACTGATATCTAAAACATCACATACCGCCCCTTCCAAAAAAAAAGAAACCACCACCACCACCACCACCGGGAAGAGAGCATGGTGATGGGATTTGTCTTCCATGGAGGAATAATGGCATGCAGTGGTTTCTGACGGGATAACATTTTATTGTTCAGACAAAAAACAACCTAAGGACCTTGATAGGACTTAAGATTAGACTATAAAGTCTCTGATGTTGTCATGTATTCAAAATCATCTCTTTTCATACAATCAAATTAGTAATGATCTAGCACAAATTACTTTCACTGGATTTGCTGATATTAGATGACTTGACCTGACATAAACTTCTGGAGAAATTCATCAAAGAATCAATTTTAAGAGATGCTAAAATAACCTTACTGGTGCTGTATGTACCATCTGTGCAGCAGTCTCGAAGTTTCCTTCTTGACCCTGCTCATACGAAGATACAAAATTTGAAATCAATTTTAATGAAGATTTCACCTGAAAACAAATTGGATTCTTGGGTCTTGCTGCTACGGTTCAGACAGTTTCCTTCCTCACAGAGATTGCTAGAAGGCTGTACAGAGATTGGAAGAATCAGAGAATCAATGGACAAGTTGTTTGAAGACTAGTGCTTGATCTATCTCCCTGCAAAAAAAGAATAGCAAGTACAAACTAGGAAGATTATCTCTTGCATGGCATTAACTTGAGGACATAATAACAATCTATCTCCCTTTTTCTTGCTGAAGTTTTCTTGCTGATTGGAAGCCTCTACCCTTTCCCTCTACTTTGGTGCTACAGCCCCCCCCCCCCCCCCCCCCCCTCTCTCTCTCTCTCTCTCTCTCTCTCTCTCTCTCTCTCACATATGCTAGAATGAGCTCTCTGTTCAGTATTTTTTATCTGCCATGAGTGAAGTTCTAAATGGTGGTAACTGAGTCAGATCGACAATCATAGATTTTCTGGTTAATACATTAAATTTCACTTAACTCTGCAGAATTTTGAACCTAAAGGCTAGCTGCATGTCATATAAGAGAGGTTGGTAAGTTTTTATTCTATTGTACTACCCCAGGATTTGTTTCTCTAGACCAAGTGTCCTCTTCAGTGAAGTTCTTAAACATCCAATTTTCTAAGGCCAGATTTCTTTATTGTTGATTTTGCATCACAATAAGAGTTATGATTACAAGTGAGAAGCACTTTCTGTTAATCATATTAAAATGGTATGTTAACTGCTTGACCATACTGTTTGATGCTAACTGATTCTAGGAGTTCTTCCAAGGCTGTTCAAGAGGTCACTTCTGGGAGCAAGCTACATCTACATGCAATAGGTGATTCTGCAAGTGAGGAGCTGAGGGCTAGACAAAGGTCTATTACATATGTAAAGACTGCTGAAGACGATAACATGACAAGTGACACTGATGAGGCATATAGCGAAGGAGACTGTGAAGACAATGATGAAACAACAGATAATGAAATTCACGAAGCTAACGATGTTCATACACAAATTGAACCATCTGATCTAGACGAAATCACACTTTAGTCTGATTGGTTTCCTCTTGATTTTTGGCCTTGCTACAAAGTCCGGTTGTGTTGAATTGGGTTGACATGCATATCACTACATTAACGCATGCTCTGTAAATGCTTATCATTTATACATGTTAGCTTATGCCTGTCCACTGTCAATAGTTTTGTACACTAGTGGAGTCTTTTGCTTTTACATTTTGTTGGGATTGCGTAGCCAACCCAACTCAACCAGGTCTTTGCATAGTCACAGAAGAAGATAGATTGATAGTGCAGTATATTTTTATGCTATTCTTTCTGACGTACTCATCTTGGATCTGAAAACTTTCTCCAGCTTAAAGCTCTAGAATTTTTGTAACCAAATTAGGTTGTGTATCATACACGATACTTGAATTTTATCTTGCGAATGTAGGCTTGTGATTGATGAAGATAAGCTACTCGAAAAACTTGCTGTTCTGAATCTCAGGTAATGTATGCTACAGAAGCAAGATTTTCAGATTGTGGGGCATTCAGAAAGTCATGGTTCCAGAAATTGAAAATGCATCTCCCAATTGCAAGCCTTTCTACTATTCGTTAGAGATCAGTGTTGTCTAGCAGACACTTGAATTTGATAGAAACACGTACCACAATGGGACATTATTCCACCTTGTAGAGCTGTCCAGGATTTGACTCAAAGCAACTCAAATCAACATGAGTAAAGAAGAAGACATTCACCATTATGCCACAAATGAAGTACCTTAAGGGACATATCATTTACAAGCATTCTCCAACAAAGGAAAATTAATGACGAAAAACGCTTGTTGATAGTTCATTTAGTTTTCAGCAAAGATCTTTAAAGACTAGAATCTTATATTAAATACCCTATTATGAGCCTTAATCTTATACATTAGATTAAGTCCTCCATCTTGTAGATCCTTCTTTTGGAGGTTTTCATGCCAACTTTAAATGTTCTAAAATTTATTCAAAAAAAAAGATCCATCATCTTCATTCACCATTATGCCACAAATGAAGTACCTCAAGGGACAAATATCATTTACAAGCATTCTCCGACAAAGCAACAATCTTACCATGGCATAGAAGCCTTCACTTTATTTGACTCAAGATGGAGCTATGTTGATCACACACCTAAGAAAAGTCATGCACATGGATTTTTTGAAGTTGTGATCCAAAATGGACCTACCTTTACCACAATCCAAGAAAACTCATGTATATGATTGAATCAAAATTTAATGTTGTTTCTAATGTTGTTTTGTACTTCAGTGTAAACATTCATATGTGAGATTAAATTTTAGAAAAAAGATGAGTATAATTGTCAAAACCTATGAACATGCATAGATAACACGGGCTACTTCTATGCAAGTATTTAACCTCGTATAATTTGAATTACAAGATTTATAGTCTAGCTTGTGTGTAGAGGACAGCTCACACGTGTGAAAATAGTTGAAGTAGGCAAGTTTCTGCTTCTAGAAGATTTCTATGAAGATCTCCATATAGTAAGAAATTGGACCAAAAATGCCCAAAATAAAAAGTTCGATCCAAGTGTCAAAATTGCATGATGATGACAAGGCATCCTCACATGTGTGAGATCTGATGCATGATCAGTACCTCGAGCTCCAAGAAGTGTATATATAGAGGCATATTTGGCCACAATCAACATGAAACATCAATCTTGGTTTTGGAAGCAATTTCGTGTAATTATCTCTATTTGTCTACATTTGTTTTGATTGTTTTGAGGTTCTATCATAGTGTACTTTATTTTCAGGTTGGAGTCCGTACTCTGACAGGGTTTCACACGTGTGAAACCAACAAGTACATTTACCTTCATGAAAGGATTGTTCTTGTTAAGATTTTATGTCTAGAATTGATCTACGTTGATTTTAATCTTTTGTAGATTGATAGATCAAGTAAATCTAACATCCAATCCCTCTTGAGGATCAGATTAGGATCCACTCTTGGCCCATTTTGTACTTTTTCCACAGTACTTTTATTAGTTTTTAAGTGGGAGACCCACTAATTTGAGATCAGAACTTTATTTAGTGAAAGTGTAAGATTTTTTGAAAAAAACTTTGTAAGCATGGAGAAGCGGTATGTCTGTAGTTGTCCACGTGTCTATTGGCAAAGCAGGGTGAAACTAAACGAAGGAGCATCCATGAGAGAGAGAGAGAGAGAGAGAGAGAGAGAGAGAGAGAGAGAGAGAGAGAGAGAGAGAGAGAGAGAGAGAGAGAGAGAGAGAGAGAGAGAGAGAGAGAGAGAGAGTATAGTTATATAGAGAAAAAGTGCCCCGTTGGCTACCATGCAGCCAACGGTTGCATTTTTCATTGCTTGTTTTTTGGTCTGTGTAGGCTGATCGTCGGTGAAGCCCAAACAGATTAATTTTTTTATATGATATAAAATTTTCTTGATTTGAGTGGATTGATCGTCGACAATCAGCCCAAATAGACTAAAAAAAATTTGCATGGCAAATTTGTTTGGAATGTTTAGAAGGAAATATTTGGCATGAGTGACATAAACCATATTGGATGATTACAATGCATTTTTCTCTTTATATCTTTTTATTTTTAGTTTTGACTCATAAAGAAGCCCTGCCGACTCATGATAGATCATCGTCTCTGACGCGCGATTTTAGCCTATAACAGTTAAAGTGAAATGCAAAGTTGAAAAATATATATCATATCATGGAATCCGAATGCTTCAAGTGACGAGTGAGAGCTAATGGCGAGACTGAATAGAAGAAAATAATTTCCACGTGTAGAACAACTGATCAGACAGATCTTAATTCTACTAACAAAGCGTGCAGTTTACTTGACAAAGGATAAGAAATGAACGCGAACTCAAAACATTTTTATTCGTGATCAACCTCGAAGGATTTGCAAACTTTGTCTTGCAGTCAACTCAAAAGATTCGCGAAACAATTACTCGTAGAAGCTCGTGGCTTTCTTGTTGAAGCTTGAAAGACTCGCGAACAAAATCTTGTTGCAAAATATTCTGTTTCTTGTTCAAACCTCAGATGTCACGAAATTGTCGTGAACAGTTCACAAAATTTTTTGGACTGTTGTTCAAGCTCACTTGTCCCGAACAGTTCGCGAAATGTTCTAGATTTCTTCTTCAAGCTCAAGAATTGTCATCTGTCATGAACAATTCGCGAAAGACAAAAATGTCGTGAAGAGACAAGTGTTGCGAATAATTTCGAAACACGAACTTAGACAAAGAGATAAACTGTCACGAATAATTTGCGAACAGAATTTATTCGATCTTGGAAACAGAGCGTCTATTTGAATATATAAATGCATGTGCACTACTCGTTGTAACTCACTCACTCAATCAAAGATACAACATCGAGATAAGACAACAAGAGATGTATATTGATGAATCAAATATTGTCTTAAGTTGTCTCTTACTTCCACATATAATTTTCACACGCATATTCAATCAGAGCTAATATTGTTCTATTCGTACATAGATCAGATACAGACCTGATTGAAGACACTGATATCAGTTTGATTTATTCAAACTTTCATCGTGTTCTCTGTGGAAGAATAATTACTAATTTTCCTACAGTGGTATCAGAGCATACAAATTTAAATATGATTCAATGGTATCAGAGTATACAGGTTCAAAGCTGATACAATGATATCAGAACGAATCAGAGTTGATACAGTGGCATCTTCGCAGCCCCTCTTAACATTTTTCATACATCCATCAGCAAGTCACTATCTGGAGTGATTCTGGAAATTAGAAGATGTCATCCATCATCAATATTCAAGCTAAGATAACTATGATCTTGGACCCAGAAGGTTCAAATTACTTGATTTGGAAATTAAAGACTTCACTCTTATTGAAGGGCGAAGGTCTATGGCAATGGGTAGAACCAATAGAGGAGAAGCCAGTAGCTACTCCTGGCAAAGAACTTCGGGAATCGAGTTTAAAAAATGACAAAGCTATAACAATTATTGCGTCTTCAGTGCATGACAATATAATGCTAGATCTTACATCAATTTCAAACACAAAAGATTTATGGGAAGAATTGCAAACCAAGAATGAGACTCGATCTCGTAATCAAATCATGTTCTTGGAAGACCAATTAACTTACCTACAGTGGGACGACAAAGACTTGAAGCTCATTGGCAATCTCAAGCTAGTTCACTATGTACATTGAGTTTTTGTGACCCAAATGAAACCAAATCAATTTCTACTTGTTTCTCAGGTTGAAGGCCGTACTACAGCCTGTATTACACATGTGTGGGCTTGGATTTCAATGTTGATCAATGCTTTTGATTGTTAATGCTTGTTGTTTGTCAAATTGCCAATCTAGATCAATTTTTTTGTGTCTAGTTTTTTAATAGATTGTTAAGCAAGCATCCAATCACTCTTGTGGATCTTTTGTAGATCCATTTATGGTCCTAAAGTACAGTACTTTCTCATAGTATTAGAGCCAAGTACAAGAGCATAAGCCATTGATCTAATGCAAATCCATTTGTAGCAAGTTTTGGTGCTAAAAATCAGTATTGAGAGGGCAAGCTAAAATCTTGATTTTGGTGAGGAGATTTGATCCCAAACTTGGTAGGGGTCCAAATCCGTACTGTCCACATGTGTGGGCACCTCTGAACCTGCATTTAATGCATGGTATTCATTTGATCCAAAAAAATTCAATTTGTGAGCTATTGGTGTAATTTTTGGTGGAGATCCTAGGATAATCTACCAAGATCATTTGCCATTGATTAGATTTGAATTTGTTTCATGGAATCTAATTAATCTAGGCTGAGTTAAAGTCCTATTAAGGTTAAAAACAGGTCTTGAAAGTACACCAAGAAGGAAGAAAGAGATTAAGTCATTTTTTTGTCCAAAAATAGCCAAAATTGGCTAGATTTGATTGTAAGTAGATTTCACATCATCTTATCTTCATTCCAACTTTGTGAGGGAGTGCTAGAACTGAGATTATAAGTCCATTTGTTGGATTAGAAATCTAATTTGAGTGAAAAACTACAAGAGAGAGACCTTAGTGAGTTTCTAGAGACAATCAAATCCATTTCTTGGCAAGATTTGTTTGAAAGTAGTTTTCACTTCATCTTATCTTCATTCCAGCTTTGTGAGGGAGTGATAGAACTGTGATTATAAGTCCATTTGTTGGATTAGAAATCAAATTTGAGTTAAACACTGCAAGTGTGAGACCTTTGTGAGTTTCAAGTCAATCAAATCTATTTCTTGTTTGTAGAAGTCACTAGATGGGATCTGCTGGAGCATACCTTCTAGAAGCTAGTGAGAGGTTAAATTCTACAAATTATGCTATTTGGAAGGTTAGAATGGAGTCACTCTTGGTGCTCCAAGACCTTTATGAGTTCTTGATTGAAGATGAAGATGAACCTCTAGGTGCACAGGAGTTAGCTAGATACAAGAAGAGATCTAGGCTTGCACTTTATTGTGTGAAGATGAATGTGAGCAATGATTTGTTGAGAGAAGTATCAGCTTGTACTAGTGCTAAAGAGGCTTGGGAGTCTTTAAAATCAATCTATGAGTTTAGCAACACTTCTAGAGTTCTTATGCTTAGAAATCAAATTTTGCAAAGCATGAGGAGAAGTGAGGAGAGTGCACATGATTATGTACTCAGAATCAAGTCTCTAAATAGGGAGTTGGCTTCCATTGGAGAGAAGATTCATGATGGAGAGCTTGTACAAATTGTCCTTAATGGTCTAGGAGATGACTTTGCAAATTTGGTCCAAAGTTTTGCCATCCAAGACACTTTGCCAACTATAGAAAAACTTCACAGTGTATCAGTGGCTAAAGAGTGTAGGATGCTCCATGCAAAATCTAGGATGAGTTCCTTGTCATTGCAGGATGGTGATGAGAAAGCCAATTTCTCATTCAAGGGAAAAAAGAAGACCAATGGAAAGAAGAAGCATCCAAAGGAGGCCAAAGAAGAGGATGATGCATCAAGCTCAAAGGACAAGTCAAAGCAAAAATGCTTCTTTTGTGGAAGGAAGGGGCATTATGCATCTGAATGCTACAAGAGGCTAAGAGCACAAGTGGAGGAGGACAAACAAGGAAACCTTGCAAAGGAGGAGGAGGAGGATAAAGTAGATGTATTCTTGATGGCATCTACATCCTCACCAACAAGCAATGGCAATTCAAGAGACAATTGGTGGATCGACAGTGGAGCTAGCTCCCACATGTCTTGTGAAAAGGACTTTTTCTCAACCTTACACTCTTTCAATGCTGCTAAAAAGTTTTTCTTTACTGCAAATGATGAAGAGTGTAGGATAGATGGTGTTGGCACCATCTCTTTGTATCTAGAGTCCTCGAAATGCATGGATCATGAAAATGTCCTTTATGTACCATCAATCACCAAGAATATGCTTAGTGTTGGTCTATTCTTAGAGAGTGGTTTGGATGTCCACTTTAAGCATGATGTTTGCTTCATCTTGAAGAATGATGTTTGCATTGCAAGGGGATTTAAACATGGAAGATTGTTTAAGTTGGAAGCTAGTGTTGCTTTTGAAAGAATGAGCTTGGCAAAGGAGGAGATCACTCAAGAGGAGATCTTGGCAAAGTGTGATCTTGCTTGCATTGAGGAGGAGCATCAAAAGGAGGAAGAGCTTGAGGATCAGCCTCAAAGCATGAGAGTTCCAAGGGAGTCCTCAATGACAATGGCCGAGTCATCAAATTGCATGCAAATTGTCCATTCAAGTGTGCATCTTGCAAGGGTGGTGAGGATTGGAGAGTCTACTATCTTGGAATACTTTTTGGAAAGTATTAGTAGACATGAGGTGACTTGTTTCTTACCTTTAGGATCCATGGTGTTTATTACTTTGTATGACAAGACAATGAAATGGGATGCTTTGAAATCTACATTTGTTGTTGATAAAGCAATTTCATTGGATAACTATTTTTGTAATAGTTTGAATAGAGTCATAAAAGATGAAACATCATTTGCTTTGGAAATCTTTGTGTCCACATGCTTTGTGCATGATCATTCCAATGTAAGGACCAAAGATTATCCTATTTCAATGATAGGAATAATGGTAGTGTTTTGCTCTTCAAGTAGAGATTGTAGAATCTACTTGTTTTCAACCAAAGAATTTGTCAATGGTGGAAATGTGATCTTTCAAGAGTGGAAGATTTGTAAACTTGAAGAAGCACCTTTGGATAAACACATTATTCAATTCATTGATGTTTTGGAGTCAAGTCGAGTGGAGGATCAAGCTCAAGACCCAAGGACTCCAAGAAGAATCTTGAGTATCAAGATGGAGCCATCTAGGCTCAATCATATGGATCAAGCAAGACAAGTTGTCTTTGGCAACATTATTTATGCACTTAATATTTTCATTGATGTATCTTCAAGTGCACAAAATGCCTTGGAATTCATGGCTTGGCATGATGTTTAGTTTTGAAGTGTGCTACATGTATATAGACACATTTATGGAACATCTTGTAAGGGATCCTCTAAGAGGTGGTGAAAGATCCTTCGTGGACATCATTCTCTATTGGAGTCTCAAAAGTTCCTTGTTTGTAGCTGGATTGTTTAGACACTTCTAAAAGCTTTCATTCATCTATCAAGAGAGTTGTAAGGAGTGTGAAGAATTGCCAAAAATTGGCAAATCTAGCTTGATAAAAAAAAAAAACCATGTAGAATAGTGTAAATTGCGTACACAAGTGGGTCATGATGAATGAGGCCATGATGCCACATGGGAAACCCATCCTAATGTAGGTTACGTCAAGTCAAGAGAGTTGGTCATGTCTATTTGGTGGTCATCCCTACTTTGTAGGACCTACACCTAAGTTTAAGGTGAAAATTTGACCAACTAGCTACCTACCAAGCATAACTCTAGGAAATAGACTAGGGTTTCATTTTAGGTCAAGGAGAGTGAGTTAACTTCCTCATTACATGCTGGAAATCCACCTAACTTCAAGAAGGAAGTCGAATTTGCTATGTATTCCCTCTCTCCATAGTGAGAAGATAGAAAAATTTTGGAGCTCATTGGCAATCTCAAGCTAGTTCACTATGTACATTGAGTTTTTGTGATCCAAATGAAACCAAATCAATTTCTACTTGTGTCTCAGGTTGAAGGCCGTACTACAGCCTGTATTACACATGTGTGGGCTCGAAATTCAATGTTGATCAAGGCTTTTGATTGTTAATGCTTGTTGTTTGTCAAATTGCCAATCTAGATCAACTTTTTTGTGTCTAGTTTTTTGATAGATTGTTAAGCAAGCATCCAATCACTCTTGTGGATCTTTTGTAGATCCATTTATGGTCCTAAAGTACAGTACTTTCTCAGAATGAGTCTAAGACTAATGAACAACAATATGGAAAACAAAAAAAGAATTCTGGTGATAAGAAGATCTACAACAGATGTAGAAGATCAGGTCACACAGAAGAAAAGTGTTGGTTAAATCCAAAGATTTAATTGTGAAAAATGTAAAAATAAGCTTCGTAGAGGCCAAAAATCATGTATATAGGATGATTACACATGTGTGGAGCCTGTTCCCACATGTGAAAATAGTGTACTTGTCATGTACCATTAATCATATAGGTTGTACATATGATTTAATTCAAGTTCTAGTGGCTAAAAAGGCCAAAAACTAGTTTTCTAGTGTGAAAGGATGTACTTTTCATGTTTGTATATATCCAAATTGATTTTGTATCATTCTAGTTAGTGTGAACATGAAATGACTAGTTTTTAGTCAAGTTGACTAGTCACCTACAAAATAGCTTTTCCTTGCATGTGCATGAGTAAATGCTCCCACATGGCAAGTGGATGTTCACACGTGTGTATAGAGTACTAGAAGATAAGAGCTGACCATTTTCCTTAGATCCTATTTTGTAGGGAATATTCCTATATTCTAGGAGACTAGCTTTTTGGATTTTAGTCATATTCTAGAAGGTCAACTATTGGATAAGGATCAAGGATGGATAAAATGGATAGAACTGAGTGATGTGGCACTCTTCACACGTGTGAAGGCCTGCTGGACTGTACCAGACTCATGGATGTACTTGATCCATAAAAGGATCATCATTTTGCTAAGAAAATTGATGAGACTTTTGCACTCTACACTTTTGTGAGATTTCTAGTCATTTGTCTTGTGATTTTTATGCATGATTGCTATCTTGTATCATTGTACTTGTTGTTTCAGGTGCAGGCCGTACAGTGGACAGTACTCCACACGTGTGAAGCCGCTCTCACTAAAAAAATGATGTGTTGATCCATTGCTCTTGCTTAAATCCAAGTGTAGTGAATCTAGATCAAGATCTAATGTGTAGAACTTGATAGATTTATTGATTAAGCAACCAATAACTCTCTATGATTGTAAAGTACAATCATTATTGTCCTAAAAACTGTAAAATTTATCATGGTATCAGAGCTAAGTAAGAGAGTGATCATTGAATCATAAATCTTGTAAAGATCATTGGCAAAATTTGTTTTTTGCCAATACTAGTGAGGGCGAGTTCTTCTAGAGTGATAGCTTGTAATCATTTGGATAAAAACGACTTGGAGGCTGTGTATGTACTTTTCACACGTGTGAAACCGTACAACAACTTTCAATTCAAGTTACTTTGTGTTTGTTGGTCCCAAAATCACAATACTAGTTCATTTTTGGTGCTTTTTGAAGCATAGTATTGATCTAGATTCATTCTAACTAATGCCTATGACCAAATAGTGTTTTGGATCATTGAAGCATTTCTTTTTAGAGTCTAAGATCAGATCTTAAGAGGCTGATTTGTTCAGATCCTTAGTTGAAGTGAAATCTCTAAGAAAAGTGTAAAGCAATTTTTTTGTGAGAGTGAAAGATAGAAATTTTTGGTAAGGTCTTTGAGTATCATTCAAGCTTGTGTGCTAGTTTGATAGAGACAAGCCTATAGGCATTCTAGTAAGCTTTAGGCCTTTTCATAGATCTTTTAAAATTCAAAAATCTTTGTGATTTTTAAAGGAGCATTCATTCTAAAATGTCATCCATGGGTGGATATTTGATGGAATCAAGTGAGAGACTCACTTCCACAAATTATTCCATTTGGAAAGTGAGAATGGAATCACTCCTAGTGATCCATGATCTATATGACATAGTTCAAGGAGTAGAGGAAGAGCCTCAAACTCCCCAAGAACAAGTGAAATACAAGAAGAGAGCAAGATTAGCTCTACATTGCATAAAGTTAAATGTATGCAATGACCTCTTGAAAGAGGTGTCTTCTTGTACCTCATCCAAAGAGGCTCGGGATTCATTAAAGAGCATTTATGAATCCAACAATACTTCAAGAATCCTCATGCTAAGAAATCAAGTTTTCCAAAGCATGAAAGGAAGTGGAGAGAGTGGACAAGAGTATGTTCTTAGGATCAAATCTCTTAACAAGAAGTTAAGTGCAATAGGAGAGAAGATCCAAGATCAAGAACTAGTACAAATCATTTTGAATGGTCTAAGTGATGAGTTTACCAACTTAGTCCAATCATTTGCCATTCAAGACTCTCTTCCATCCATTGAAAAGTTGCACAATGTTCTTGTGGCCGAGGAGAGTAGGCTTCTTCTCAAGACAAGAATGGATAGCATGTCACTTAATGGAGGAGAGGAGAAAGCTAACTTTACATCTAAAGGCAAGAAAAAGCAAAATCCATTCAAGAAAAATCAAGGCAAGGAGGCCGAGATGAAGAATGGAGGATCTACCTCCAAAGGCAAAGTGAAGAACAAGGCAAAACTAAAGTGTTTCTTTTGTGGAAAGAAAGGACACTTTGCCTTAGAATGCTACTTGAAGAAGAATCAACAAGCCAAAGGAGATCAAGGGAACATTGCTCAAGAGGAAGAATATGAGGATGGATTCAACACATCCTTAATGGTTGCATCTACACCAACTTCAAGTCAAGACACATGGTGGATAGATAGTGGGGCTAGTTCCCACATGTCCTTTAACAAGCATTATTTTTCTACTCTTCTATCTTTTAATGACTCTAAGAAGTCAATATACACTGCTAGTGATCAAGCATGCAAGATAGATGGCATAGGATCTATACCTCTTTGTTTAGGCACATATAAAAGGATAGATCTAGATAATGTTTTGTATGTTCCTACCATTTCAAGAAACTTGCTTAGTGTAGGACAATTAATGGACAATGGACTAGATGTACATTTCAAGAATGGAGTTTGTTCCATCTTGAAAAATGATAAGTGCATAGCTAGTGGCATTAAGCAAGGTAGACTTTTCAAGTTGGATGCTAATGTTGCAAGTGAAAGTGTGAACTTGGCTAGGGAGGAGCTAACTCAAGTGGAGCTTTGGCATAAGAGATTAGGCCATCCTAATCTTCAATCTATGGAGTCAATGGCAAGCAAGGAACTAGCTCTTGGCCTACCAAGAACTTTCAAGAAGTGTGGAAAAATGTGTGAGGCATGTGGCCTTGCAAAGTCACACAAATCTTCTTACAATAAATCTTCATCAAGATCTCTCTCTCCCTTGGATCTCATACATTCTGATGTACATGGTTTTTCACATGCAAGTAATGGAGGTGCCTTGATGTATGTAACTTTTATAGATGATTGTACTAGATTCACATGGATTGAGTTACTATCAAAGAAAAGTCTTGTTTATGAAGCTTTCATTAAGTTCAAGTCTCTAGTAGAGAAACAACTTAGTACTTCTATCAAAGCACTAAGATGTGATAATGGAGGAGAGTACACCTCCAATAAAATGAAAGACTTTTGCGAGATCAATGGTATTAAGTTACAATACACTTGTTCCTACACCCCTCAACAAAATGGGGTGGCCGAGAGGAAAAATAGGAGTCTATGTGAGTGTGCAAAGTCCTTGAGGCTTGATGCATCACTTCCCATCTCATTTTGGGGAGAAGCCATAACATGTGCTAATTATTTGTGTAATAGACTTCCTAGTAGTGCTATAGATGGGATCTCACCTTATGAAGCCTTGTTTGATAAGAAACCCAATGTAAAAGATTTTAAGATCTTTGGATGTACTTGTTATGTACACATTCCTTTGGAGACTAGAAGGAAAGAAGATGCTACCTCCTTCAAAGGAATCTTTGTTGGCTATGGAGAAAATAACAAGGGATATAGGATATATGATCCTACATCCAAGAAAGTAAAGGTAAGCAAGGATGTACTTTTTGATGAGTCACAATTTGCTAAGAGCTTGTCAAATGGATCTAACCCATTGTGCATTGAAGATCTTGACAAATCCGAGGAGGATCTTGACAAACTCGAGGAGGATCATGACAAACCCGAGGATGGAGATTTGGATCCGAGTCAAAAGGGGCCAAGAAGATCATCAAGGAGCAAGGCCGAGCCCTCAAGGCTTACCTATGTGGACAAGGGAAAGCAAAAGGAAGGCTCTACATCTTCTATCTCTTACTCTTTTTTAGCTACATTGATTGAAGAACATCATCTTTTGAAGAAGCATGTAAATCTAAAGTTTGGAGAGATGCAATGCAAGTAGAGTATGATGCATTAGAAGAGAATCATACTTGGAATCTTGTAAATCTTCCAAGAGGAAAGAAACCACTTGCATGTAAGTGGATTTATAGAATTAAGTACAATCAAGATGGATCTATTAGTAAATACAAAGCTAGGCTTGTTGCTAAGGGATTTCTTCAAATAAAAGGATTGGATTATGAAGAAACATTTGCACCTATAGCTAAGCTTGTAACTATTAGATTAATCATTTGCATTGCTACTTTGTTCAAATGGGATCTCTACCAAATGGATGTGACAAATGCCTTCTTGAATGGCTTCTTAGAAGAGGAAATCTACATGATGCAACCAGAGTGCTTCATCAAGGTTGGTGAGGAGCGAAAGGTGTGCTTGGCTTTGTACTAAGTGCTTATGAACCTTCTTTATATTTCAAATGTAATGAAGGAAAGATCATCATTTTGGTTCTTTATGTTGATGACATCATTATGATAGGAAATGATGATGATGGCATAGGCAAAGTAAAAGTTGACTTATCTAGTGAGTTCAAGATGGTAGATCTAGGCTTCCTAAAGTTTATACTTGGGATAGAAGTGTCTAGAAGTAGCAATTGTACTTTCATAAGTCAATCTAAGTATGCTACTTCCATTCTTGAAAGATTTGGTATGAAATATTGTAAGGGGATTGACACCCCTATGGAGCATGTTGTGAAAGCAACTAATGAAGGTGATGAAGCATCCTTTGAGGACATCACTCTCTTTAGGAAGCTTATAGGCTCTCTAATCTATCTAACTATCACTAGACTTGACTTAAGTTTTTGTGTAAGCAAGTTGAGTCAAAGTATGCAAGCTCCTTTAGTTCATCATTGGAAAAGTGCCAAGAGAGTACTTAGATATGTTTCTAGTACTAGATTTTTTGGCATACTTTATGAAGGATCTAACTTGCACTTGAGAGCCTACTCGGATTCAGATTTTGCAGGTGACAAGATGGATAGGAAGTCCATTAGTGCATTTGCAACATTTCTTTGTGGAGGAGTGATATCTTGGCTTTCCAAAAAGCAAGATACAATCTCACTATCTTCTTGTGAAGCCGAGTACAAGGCATTGACTTCAACAACCAAAGAGCTCCTATGGCTAAGAAGACTCTTGATGGAACTACATGTGCTAGAGGCCGAGGAGATCCATTACATATTTTGTGACAATCAAGCTTCTCAACAAATTGCTTCAAATCCTATCTTCCATGCTAGAACAAAGCATATTGAGATAGCTCACCACTTTGTGAGGGAGAAGGTACAATCCAAGGAAGTGCAACTACATCATGTACCATCATCCGAATGCATAGCTGATATCTTAACCAAACCATTGTCCAAAGATCCATTTTTTAAGTTAAGATATGCTCTTGGAATTGTAGATAGATGTACACTAGATTTGCCAAGTTAGAAGTGAGGAGGAGTGTTGAAAATTGTCACTTCTCACTTGACATTGGTTCATGTAAATATTGATCAAACATTAGAATATGTTGATGATATGATTTCACACGTGTGGAGCCTGTTCCCACGTGTGAAAGGATGTACTTTTCATGTTTGTATATATCCAAATTGATTTTGTATCATTCTAGTTAGTGTGAACATGAAATGGCTAGTTTTTAGTCAAGTTGACTAGTCACCTACAAATTAGCTTTTCCTTGCATGTGCATGAGTAAATGCTCCCACATGGCAAGTGGATGTTCACATGTGTGTATAGAGTACTAGAAGATAAGAGTTGACCATTTTCCTTAGATCCTATTTTGTAGGGAATATTCCTATATTCTAGGAGACTAGCTTTTTGGATTTTAGTCATATTCTAGAAGGTCAACTATTGGATAAGGATCAAGGATGGATAAAATGGATAGAACTGAGTGATGTGGCACTCTTCACACGTGTGAAGGCTTGCTGGACTGTATCAGACTCATGGATGTACTTGATCCATAAAAGGATCATCATTTTGCTAAGAAAATTGATGAGACTTTTGCACTCTACACTTTTGTGAGATTTCTAGTCATTTGTCTTGTGATTTTTATGCATGATTGCTATCTAGTATCATTGTACTTGTTGTTTCAGGTGCAGGCCGTACAGTGGACAGTACTCCACACGTGTGAACTCGCTCTCACTAAAAAAATGATGTGTTGATCCATTGCTCTTGCTTAAATCCAAGTGTAGTGAATCTAGATCAAGATCTAATGTGTAGAACTTGATAGATTCATTGATTAAGCAACCAATAACTCTCTATGATTGTAAAGTACAATTATTATTATCCTAAAAACTGTAAAATTTATCAAACTAATCTGATTTTCCAATAACAATGATTCATCGAAATGCATTCTGAACAAAGCAACACGTGAGAGAGAGAGAGAGAGAGAGAGAGAGAGAGAGAGAGAGAGAGAGAGAGAGAGAGAGAGAGAGAGAGAGAGAGAGAGAGAGAGAGAGAGAGAGAGAGAGAGAGAGAGAGAGAGAGAGAGAGAGAGAGAGAGAGAGAGAGAGAGAGAGAGAGAGAGAGAGAGAGAGAGAGAGAGAGAGAGAGAGAGAGAGAGAGAGAGAGAGAGAGAGAGAGAGAGAGAGAGAGAGAGAGAGAGAGAGAACTTTGAAGCACTTGCCACTCAGCACTGTGAACTAAGAACTTTCAACTCAGTGACTCAGTCTTTAATATGTATGGACATTGGAATATGGCAGTATCTAGTATCTACAAGTGTATGATCACCTATTTATGGGGTCCCATAGATGATAGGGCTCAAATCAGGGCTACAGTTTATAAGATATGGGTTATGCAATGGGCTTTGGGGCCTTGGGCAAAGAAGTGATTGTCGACATGTTATCGAGTACCTGCTACCATGTAGCATGTCCAAAGTTTTGAAACAATTTTAAAAAATTATTCAATCTTCTTAAACTATAAGTTCTGACTATGAGCATTGAAGTGATTGATTTGAATTTTTATTCTAAGGTCCGAATACAATGTGTCTTGCTTTCATTAATCATGGACTATTAATAGACAAGCACAATCACCCTCACTCGGAAAAAAAGCAAGCTATCGCAAGGAATCCACGGAACATACCTAAACCCTCACCAACGATTACAAGGCTCTAGAATATACCATTAAAAGGAAAAACCTCCTCCTTGTGGATAGCTTCCATGCATGCCCTATGATTCTTGAAATGCTCATATGAAAATTTGTCGAAGTTTAGACAATAGGTATAAATACCAAGCTAACTCAGTGGTTGTCTTCTATGGCCACATAATTAATCAACCTTAACTATAATTTCAAGAAAGCCATAACCACATTATTGCAACAATTTTATGAGTAATCTTAATTTATTCCATTTTCCAACTACCAACAAGACAAACTATCATCTTACACTAACATTGTTAAGTGCATGCCATTTTCTGCTGAATAAGGAATTATGGTTACACACTGCGTGCATTAGTGTTATTATGAAAAGTCTGAATTTTTTGCATGAAAACTAAAAAAGATCCCAGAGACGATAACTTGGTTAATCCAATCAATCATTGTAAAGTGTAGCCTAAGTTGTTTTTATGTTGATGTTTGTAACATTGTACCAGCTTGTGTTGAGAAAAGTCAGAGTTCAAGGCGAGTTCATTATCTCACCAAGGTTCTGGAGACAAGCGAAAATGTCAAGAACACCTAGTCAGGGTATACCTAGTCAAGTAAACCTAGTCAGGGTCGCATGCAAGAACACATGTTATTGGCTATGGTTGGTTGGAGATTTCCATGACATATATGAGGTATAATCAATTTAATGATACAAGTACTACCATGCAATGTTGACGTTAGCTTTGGTTTACGATAATTAATAGCCAAAATTTTATTTCTATTCATCAAAGATAAACAAAATATACTTGTAAAACAAAATTTTTTTTTGGTGGTTTGTGGTGTTCTAATGGACTCTCTCGAAAATCTAATCAATAGTGGTTGGAGCCTATTATGCCTACGTTTGTTCCCAATCATTGCAATACTATGAAACACCAAACTTCTTCGTCTCACTCAATGCTTGGCCTATTCAAATATTTTGGTTAATGCAATTCAAATAATAGCATGCAAATTGGATTTCCAGCAACAACAGAATTTCAACAACAATTGCAAATCTTCTGACATACCGAACTATGTTTTGCTTGAAATCTAGCGAGAACTGATCAGGTAGCTATCAAACAATAGTGGTGTATCTTGCTTGAAATCCACTTCAAATCATCTTCTTCAACCTCCTGCTTGGAATCAAGTCATATGTAATCAGATGTGGTGAGCACTCCTTTAAAATATGCTTCATCTGAGGTGTACACACAATAAAGCCCTTAAAAAACATATGTGACAAGGATATACACAATTAAGAATACATGTGACAGCAATCAGAACTATAGAAAAATGCTCCAAAACTGTATTAGATACTATGGCAGCCAGCAGTAGTGAGGAAAATAGGAGGCGTTCTTCTTGTGGCAATCACCAACGAGCACCAATTTCCTCCTGTGTCAACCACCAGAGAGCAACAACCATAAACAAAGTTTTTGCTCTTCCTGTGGCAACCACTTGTGAACAACAACTAGTAAACAGCCTCCCTTGGCAGAAAGGGAGATCAGCCAATGATGCCCAGGCAGAAAGGGTGATCAACCAACGATGCCCAGGCAGAAAGGGAGATTAGAAAGGGAGATCAGCCAACGATGCCCAGGCAGCCCATGTTCAAACGATGCCCAGCCAACGCAAAAACATGCAGCGAAGTGCATGGGGAAGTAGGTGGGCGGGGGAGGAAGGGAGGTGCGTGGCTCAGATGGCGGTGGCATTAACTACCATCTGCACCCCCACTTGTTTTTTCCCTTATTTAGAGAGAGAGAATGGAAAGTGGGGGCTTGGCCCCTTGGGCATGGGCATTTTGATTTTTTTCTTATTCTTTAGAAAGGCCACCCAATTCAGAATTATATGGATGTGGAAATACAAATTCGGATCCTCATTATTTTTCCCATTTGTTGTGTTGTGTGCACCAATGCCCCATGTGCCGTGACAGGTCTAATGTAATGTTGCCAGCGACTTGACTGGGTGGCATAGTTGCCAGGGAACGGGAATGTAATGGGAACGTGACCTCTGTGAATGGGAATGTTTTTGAGAATTTGGGAATGAGGTAACGCCAAAATCGGCATAGCATAGGAATGGAGCCGATGTTATTCCTAAAAAAAGGGCATTTTACTAGGCGGTCACCCTCCATCATAACCACAATACGGATTATGCTGGACGTCATTTCTCATTATTGTACAACATATAGAAGGTAATTGAAATGTGATGCATTCTATTTTCATCGCAGGTTCCATTTCAATTTCATTTTAGAAAACTCGCACTGGAAAGTACATCTACGGTTAACCCATATCCAAGAGATTCGTGTACATCACCAAGGCTTCCAGCTAAATAAGTTAAACTTCATTTTCCACATGTACAAAAGTTTGATTTATTGAGGTGCCTACAACACTCTCCATCTGTTGCTAGGACGACCTGATCATAAATGATAAGGGTTATTGCAATCCTACTTTTAAAGTTGAAGTCAAGATCCTGATCATGCTTATGGTCATGGTATCATTATAATCTTCATTATTGTAGATGTTTATCGTACATAATCCCTTTAATAAGGAGTCTAACATTTTTGTCGTGATGAAGTAGTTGGAACAAAGAAAATACTATTCAACAATCTATATATGTATATAGAAATGGTCCCCTGGGACCTAAGGGTACTGTTGTTTGTGTTATTTCAATACCCATCCACTTAGCTTAGCATCATCTCATATATTTTGTTGTTGTGATTCTACCAAAGGTTCTTTGTATCGGCACCATAAATGTTAAATGTGAACTGCTTCTAATTTTTCTTTTTCATTTATACTGATGGGAGACTATTTTTTGTCTTTGTAGAATAATCCAGATATGACGCCTATAATAGAGGATATGGAAGAGATTTCATAGGCCTATTCATTCAATTGCCCACTTGCTTCACCCACAATGGTTGTTGTTGGAGAGAGGGAAATGAACGAGAGTTGGAAACCATGTCGTGTGTTAGAAACGAAAAATTAGCTCAAAGGGGTAAGACAAACACGAACGAGAAACGAACTCAAACAAGAAAATGTTCGTGCGCAGCGGAACGAGCTATACGACTCTCTCTGTAAGCATGACTACACCTATCAGAATGAATAGAACATTAGTGATGAAAATCACGGTCAGTCTTGATTATGCAGCCACACATCAATGAATGAAGCACCAGAAGAATGGTTTGTCACGAATAGCAAGAGAAATTATATGCCGCAAATGATTTGTGAAGAGTTAGACTGTGCTCAACTGATAATTAGTCGCGAAAGATGAGCCTAAATGTTAGTCATCTATTACCAGAAAGAATAACTAGAAAGGTCAGACAAAATGAATAATAAGCATAACAATATTAACATAGATCTGAACGTAGAACAAAGAACTGTATCAAATTAAGTACATCAAGTATACATGTCAATAATGTGGTAGAGCACAAGACAATAGCAGACGAAACCGCGTGCCCTACGAAGCTTATGCAATTTGTAAAGGAATGAAACCTTATTGTTGACAATCAAGAATCAATGCGCAACGCATCTACTTCATCTATCTCGCTGGTAAGCTTCTGATACTAGTTTGCATACACTCTCATTTTTTTCGTTAGGACTTAATCATCCAATACTCGATCTCTTGATCAACACTATCATCTCTGATAATTTCTCTCTATATCAAAATGGTATTCAACATCCATATATATACATAACATTACAGGTGTGCAGATGAAAAAAGTACAAGGTAAATGTGTTGTCTGTAGGAGATTGTGGGTGGCTGCAGTTGTTGTCCAGTCTGTTAGCACAGCTGCGTGGGGTGAGCGTAAAGAGGGTGTGCCGTCAGCCTTCGCTTTTCGTCCTTTCATTACCTGTGAGAATTTTCATGTTAATATGCAGACTGCACAACAACACGAGTAAATATGCAGCATGAATGGAGGCATATTAAAGATGGGATTTGGAAGAGTAGAGGAAACAAATCCAACACCCCCTCTTAATCTGGATCCGTGAACACTTTGATCTTCAGACTAAGCAATGCACAAAATTTGTTGTGTGCATTAACATTGAGTGCTTTCATGAATATGTCTGCAACGATGTCATGCGTTCTGCAGTACGTTAAGCTTACTTCCTTGTCGAGAACCTTGCCTTTGATGTAGTGATATCTGATTTCAATGTGCTTACTCCTAGAGCAAATCTAGGGTTGGACGATAAGGCAATAACACTTTGAGTATCACAAAATAAAATTGTAGGGCTATATTGTTTTAGATTAAGATCTGACAACAAATTTCTCAACCAAAACGCTTCCTTAATAGATTGAGAAGCAGCAATGTATTCTGCTTCTGTAGAAGAAAGTGCGACAGAAGTTTGCTTACGACTGTTCCATGAGATAGGACCATCGTTGAAGAAGAATGTAAATCCAAATGTGGATTTACAATTGTCTACATCTCCTCCTCAGCTTGCATCAGAATAACCACTGAGCTGATGGAGATTGTCATTGTTGACTTCTCCATAGCAGATGCACTGGTCCATGGTAGCTCGAATATATCTCATGACTAGAATAAGAGCCTTCCAATGGGTAATGCCAGGATTAGCCATGTATTGGCTGAGTGAGCTTACAGCAAAATAGATATCTGGTCTTGTACAGACTGCGTACATGAGAGATCCTAGTAGCAATCGATAAGGGTATTCTCTCATTTGCTCCACTTTCTGCTTGGTCTGGGGACATTGGTCCTTTGACAGATGCAGGCCTGGATCCATTCATGAGTGAGCTAATTTACAAATCATCAAATTGTATTTGTTAAGAACATTGTGAAGATACCTTTGTTGAGTGATGCAAATTAGTCGATTTGCTCTGTCTCTGTGGATTTGAATCCCCAGACAGAAGTGAGCTTCGCCCAGATCAGTCATGTCGACTTCTGAAAACAACATCTTTTTTGAATCCTTGACCATATTGGTATTGTTGGTGAAGAGCAACGTATCATCCACGTACAAGGTGATGAAAATAAGGATTGCTGTACTGACTTCGAATAAACGTTGCAATCAGTAGTGCTTGATTTCAATCCTTGTTCAATGAGGAATGTGTTGATCGTCTAGAACCAAGCTCTGGCAGACTGTTTCAAGCCATACAGTGCTTTGTGGAGTTTATAGACATGATTCTTCGTTCCTTCCAGAGCGTATCCTTCGGGTTGGATCATGTAGATATCTTCTTGTATTACTCCATTCAGATAGGTTGTTTGTACATCAACTTGATGCACTTCGAGGTCAGCAGCTGCAGCATAAGACAAGAGCATTCAGATCGACGAATGTTTGACGACTAGACTAAAAGTCTCACTGTAGTTGACATTCGGGATCTGGGTGAATCCTCGTGCTACCAGTCTTGCCCTCCTTCGATCAATTGCTCTGTTGGCATTGTATTTGATCTTAAAGATTCATTTGCAATCAACAATATTGTAGCCAATAGGAGCTTCGACTAATGACCATGTCTGGTTTTTGATCAGAGAGGAATACTCTCTGTCCATAGCTTCTCTCCAGAGATTAGAGTCTGGTTGGCTAAGTGCCTCTTCGACTGTCGTCGGTTCCTGCATCAAGAGACAGACAGACTCAGGAGTATACCTTGTGGGCTGTGTGCGCACTCGGCTTGATCTTCTGGGAAGATTCGACTGATAAACCATTCTTGGGATTTGTTGCTGGTTAGTAGAATTCACACTTCATTTATGTAAAACATGAATTTTAGTGAAAATCACCATGGACATGACCCCAAACTCGAGATAGGAAGATAGTATTTTAATAATCTTCACACTCCTCTTTAAAATTTATGTTTTTATCAACATAGACTTCGAAATTAGGCAATGTTAGACCTCTTCATAAATACATTCTTGAGTAGAGGTTTGGTGAGAAGATCTGCAACACAATCTGAACATGAAACATGCTCCAATGATATCTCTCTCCCAATGTCGTTTTCTCTTACAAAATGATGAGTCACTTCAATATGCTTGCTCCTTGCATGAAAGACTAGATTATTTGCAAGAGCCTGAGCAGAAATGTTATCATTCTTGATAATTGGTAAATCCTCATTTGCATAACACTTTAGCTCCAAAGGTTGCCTTTTGATCCATAAAACCTCCTTTGTTGTGGTTGTAAGAGATTTGTATTCAGCTTCACAAGAAGATAAGAAAATAGTTGCATGTTTCTTTGATAGCCAAGAAACCAAATTTCCTCCAAGAAATATAGTGTAAGCACTTGTGGATTTCCTATCTAACCTGTCTCCTGCAAATTTTGAATATGAAAAAGCAATCAAATTTATTTCTTCTCCTTCATAGTATAGTCCAAAATCCAAGGTAGAAGATATATACCTCAAGACTCTTTTAGCCAACTTCCAATGATAGAACTTTGGATCCTGCATGTGTTGACTTAGCTTATGAACACAAAATCTTAGATCAGGCCTAGTCACTGTTAACCAAATAAGTGAGCCAATAAGACCCCTATAAAAAGTGATGTCCTCAAAGGATTTTTCATCATCTTTAAAAGGAACTTATACAGTGTGCTCCATAGGTGTATCTATGCTTTTATAGTTCTCCATATGGAATTTCCTGAGCATGGAAAGTGCATATCTACTTTGGTTTATAAATACATGACCTTTCCAAAAAACTATTTCAAGGCCTAGAATATAGTGAAGAACTCCTAAGTCTTGCATCTTAAACGCAGTACCAAGTGCGTGCTTAGTTTCCTCAACTAACTTCTCATTGTTTCCACAAAGAATGATATCATCTACATAGATGAGAAGAATAATTACAAAGTTAGCTACAAACTTATAATACAAAGAAGGGTCATATTCACTTAGACAAAATTTGAGTGATATGAGATAGGAATTGAGCCTTGCATACCAAGACTTTGGTGCCTGTTTCAGTCCATACAGACTTTTGAACAAAAGGCAAATTTTTGATTCATCACCTTCCTTCACAAAACCTGGAGGCTGCTCCATATAAATCTCCTCCTCAAGGTAACCATTGAGAAATGCATTAGAAACATCAAGCTGGGACATACTCCATTTGTGAAAACATGCAAGAGAGATAAGTATTCGAATTGTTACCATCTTTGCAACTGTGCAAAGGTGTCTTCATAATCAAGACCTTTGATCTGTGAGTAGCCTTTGGCACAAAGTCTTGCTTTATACTTATTAATAGATCCATCATGATTATACTTGATTCTAAATACCCACTTACATCCGATCACATGCATGTTGTTTGGTGGCTTCACAAGCTCCCATGTGTTACTTGACATCAAGGCTTCAAATTCTTGGGTCATTGCTTCAACCCACTCCTTGGATTGAAAAGCTTCTTGGACATCGTTAGGCTCTTCATTTCATATAAAAAGTGCATGATAGGAAGCTTCACCTTCCACTGGCCTTCCTTCTTCATCATATGTGAGCCTCCTTGGCTCAAATCTTGCTCGTGTAGATCTTCTTGGTGTGGTAGCTTGAATCTGCTCCTCCTCAAGCCTCGGCCTCACCTCTTTTTGAATAGCATCAAGATTGATGATTGATCTTGCATGAGTCTCCTTGATCTGTGCATCATCCAAGTTAAGTTTCTGATATTCATGGAAGATCACATCTCTATTAACAACATTTTTGTCAATAGAGAGCAAATAAATCTTGTATGCTTTTTTAGTGGATGCATAACCTACAAAAATTCCTTATACTGCACTAGTATCTTCCTTCTTCCTAGTTTCTAGAGGCACAGGCACAAAGCATACACAGCCAAAAATCCTAAAATGATCTACCTTAGGCTTTTTCTTTTACAACATCTCAAATGGTGTCTTTCCTCCTATTGCAAGATTTGGAAGCCTATTACAAAGATAGTTTGCACATGCAACTGCCTCTCCCCAAAATTCTCTAGGCAGAGAAGCTTCTAGCCTAATGGCTTCTGCACATTCACACAAAGTTCTACTTTTTATCTCAGCAACTCCATTTTGCTGAGGAGTATATGAACAAGAAAACTCTCTTTGAATACCCTCTCTCTCCCAAAAGTCTTTAAACTTATTGAAGTGTATTCCCCTCCACTGACACTTCTTAAAGCTTTTAACTCGAAAGGAAACTGCTTCTCTACATAAGCTTTAAAAGTAAGAAAAACATCATAGACCATGGCTTTTGAAGACAACATATAGATCCAAGAATATCTTGTATAATCATCTACAAAAGAGACAAAGCAGTTGGCTCCTCCTTTGCTCTTAGTTGATGAGAAATGAACATCAGAGTGTACAAGTTCAAATGGTTGCTTTGTCTTGATACTTGATCTTGGAAAATGCCTTCTGTGTGACTTTGCCAGCACACAAGCTTCACAAGGTAGAAGCTCCTTTGACAGTGTCTTTGGTAGACCAACAACTTTTCCTTCTTTGACCATAGATTGCATGGCTTTGAAATTGGGATGACCCAATCTCTTGTGCTACAGATCCTCTTGTAGAACCTTGTTCCTAGAACTAGACATATGGGAGCTAGCCCCACTATCTATCCACCATACTTCTTCATTCTTAAAAGGAAAAGATGAAAAAGTAGACATCATTAATGAATTCTCTTTCACTCTCTACACCCTCACACTCATCCTCATTAGTAAGGTTAGATTGCTTAGATTGGTTCTTCTTCTTGAAATAGTTTGATGCATAGTGTCCTTTTTTGCCACATAAAAAACACTTGATCTTTGACAGCTTCTTCTTGCCACTGGATGTTGCACTTTGTGAGGACTGATCCTCACCACCTTCTTTGCCTTTGTCCTTCTTGAAGTGTTGTTGTCCTTTGCCCTTGCCTCTTGACTTGTCTATGATGAAGAGTGCTTTGTCATCTCCACCATCTTTCAATGAAGTGTGTTGATCCTCAGCATCTTATTCTCTTGCCTGCTTTCTTCAGCAATGAGAATACCTTGCAGTGTCTCCAAGGATGGAAGATCCTCCCTGACAGCATAAGTTTGCACAATATTGTCATACTCATCTCTAAGTACATTAGGACTACTTGAACAAGTTCAGTGTTCTTAAGAGCATCACTAATACCAGCTAACTCTTGATGAAGATCCTTAACTCTCATGACATATGATGAAGCACTCTCATCTACTCTTTAATAACTTATAGATATTTGGTTTCTAAGTGTAAGCAATCTAGAAGTATTTTTGATTTCATAGATTGTTTTTAGAGTATCCCAAGCTTCCTTGGCAGTGGTGCGTGTACTGATCTCTCTTAAGACTTCATTAGTAGCATTCATTTTTATAAAATGAAGGGCAATTCTGGTTCTTTTGTGGAATGCTGCAGCTTCATTAGGTGCAGCAGGTTCTTCTTCAGCTCCACTCACAATATCCATTGCATCCTGTAGAATCAATAATGATTCCATTCTGATCTTCCACATTGCATAATTGGAAGATGTTAATCTCTCATTGTGCTCTAAGAAATGTGAACCAATGAAGACATCTTCTTGGTGAGAAATTCTAGTAATGATAAAAAAATGGAGTTGAAAGGATGTGACTTGCTATCTCAATCTAGGGTCTAACACAGGTGTTGATCCACCTTATAAAATCTAGCAACAGATGTGAGAACAAATTCTCAATACAGAAAATTAATGTATCTTGAATTTGGATCTTGCTTCAGTCACAAAAGAAGAAGCACATGCAAGCAAGAAGTCTATCTCTCCCATGAGTTTAAAAGTACTGATAAACTCTCTAGGAACTTACTTTCAACTCAAACACAATAATATGTGTGAAATGAAAAGTCTAAGACCTCAAAACACTCACTTTTATCCAATTCTACCTGATTGACAGTGAAAATTGATGAAAATGGTGAAAAAGACAGATGTGTACTCACTTTGGCATATCCCATGAGTTGAGTACCTCAAACTGTCCGATTGCCTAAAACTCTTTTAAAAACAAATCAAATTGATCTAGAAACAAGAGCAACACATTTTACTCTTCAATACCTATCCAACAAGCTATAGAACATCAAATTTGGATTATTCCTTGAGAAGTATGGAGATGTAGAAAAGGTAGATTTTTGTGGAAACGGATGTATGGAGATGGTGATGATGAAAAACAAGTGTTTATGGTGATGATGTGATAGTCAAGAGTGTGATGGGAGTGTGGTGAATGCTCGCGTGACACTACCTCTCACATGCGAAAAGTTTCAAATGATGTGTCTTCCAGTGATGTTAGGTTTGGAGATGGTTTGTGATGGCGCTCTCAATGGTAATCAAACTATGATGGCTGATAGTTGGTGGAGATGGTGTGGAACCGATGATAGATGCAAAGAACAAGAGAGTGCGAGGATCGTGCACGGGAGCAAGAATATCGCCAGTAGATCGTCGCCAAAAAACTCTAGAATTTGCACTTTGCTGAGGTGCGAATGGCGTCAGAGTGATGGCATTTATGGACGTCGTCATATGGTTTTGGCGAGATGAGACGTGCTGGTTCGTTGAATTTTGAATTTGAATCGTCGGTCGAGATTTGAGTGAGTTGCGTCGGTCGAGACCTGATAGGAATCCATCGGTTGAGATCTGACAGAAGTCATCGGTTGAGATCTGACAGAAGTCGCCGGTTGAGATCTGACAGAAGTTGTCGGTTGAGATCTGAGCGAATCCTGTCGGTTGAGATCTAAAAGAATCCCGTCAGTTGAGATCTGAGTGAATCCCATTAGTGAGATCTGAGCAAATCCCATCGGTTGAGATCTGAAAGAAATGCATTATGAAGGAATAGAGCTGTTTGATGCAAGTGGAGAACTTCAAGGGAGAAAATATGACTGTAGCTCAGAGTAGACGTTCTTATGGGAAAGGTGTATCTCAATGAGATGAGTATAGAAATGAGTTGGCTAAGAGTGCAGAATCTTTTCATATGGTGTAGCCTATCATTTGTTGATCTAGAACATCCATGATGAATGGGTATTTATGGGAAAACAAAATGCATAGAAAGTAAATAAGTACAGGTAGGAATTATAAACAAGGAACGAGGTTAAGAATAGGCAAGCAAAACGAGAATTATAAGCAAGGAAATAAGAAAATAAAATAAAATAAAAAGAATAAAAGATGTAAAATATATACTAGGGAAAAGGTGTTTAAATTGGGTCAACAAAAAACAACTCTTTGTAACACCGCCGTAGACAACCACCGTTGACAATAGTGTCTAGGAGTATTCCGTCAAGTGTTTGCAACTGGACTGCACCATTGGGAAAGATTTTATTTATAACATACGGTCCCTCACTTCAGAGTTTCAATTTGCCGGGGTGCTTCTTTGATGTATAAAGAAGCACCTGGCCACCTAAGTGTAGATCTTTATTATGTAGGTGATGGTCATGCCAGGCCTTTTGGCGTCGTTTGTTAACCAGTTGTGCGTGGTAAGATACAAGTCTTGTCTCGCATAACTGGGCTAATGTAAGCCTAGTTTTGACTTGTTGTTTGATTGTAGCTTTCTCGCAGAGGTCTGTAGAAAAATCTTCCATTACTCTTAGCGAAGGTACTAAGAATTCTACAGGCATTACCGCCTCTTGACCATATACTAAGTGGAAAGGGGTAACCCACCCAGTGGCTTTCTTTGGGGTTGTGGGGTAAGCCCAAATAGCTGAAAATTTTTTTGTTTCCCAATCAAAGTGACTTGTTTCAACTATCTTTGTCAAAATTTTACATATCGTCTTGTTAGTTGATTCAGCCTGGCCATTACATCTAGGATAGTATGGTGTACTCTTTCTGTGAACGACAAGGTAATGGCGTAGGAGGTTATCAATGACGGCATTTAAAAAATGCGTGCCACGATCACTAACTAGCTCTATGGAATAGCCAAAATGTGTAATAATGTTTTCGTAAAGAAAAACCGCGACAATTTATGCATTGGTGTCCTTTTCAATTGGCAAAATAGGATGCATACCATATGTCAGAAAATATGGTGTCTGTTTTGTCGTGATTTTCTTTGTATTACGATAAGCCCAAAGAACTGATGGTAGAATCTGATCCCAATCCGTTGCGTGTGCAATAGTAATTTTAGTCAGGATCTTACATAAAATTTCATTAGCCCTTTCTGTCAACCCGTTTGCTTTTGGATTATACGGTGTATTTTTTCTGTATTTGATAAGGAAATAAGTTGTCAGCAACCGTATAGTGTCATTTAAAAAATGTGTACCTCGGTCGCTTACTAGTTCAAGTGGACAACCATATTTGGTGATAATACTTTTGAATAAGAACGTCACGACAATTTTTGCATCATTTCTTTTTGTCGCCTTTGCTTCCACGTTCTTTGTAGCATAATCTGCTGCAACTAGAATATATTGACATTTCGTATGTCGGGTAACAGGTTTAATTGGACCGACAAAGTCAATCCCCCACTTCTCGAATGGTGCAAGAGGAAGGATTGGTGCCAATTCATTGATTTTGTAGGCTTACCAGATCTTTGGCATGGATCACATGAACGAATAAAGTTTGATACATCCTTGAACATTGTTGGCCACCAATACTTGGCAGTCAATAACTTATTAACTGTGTTCTTCAAAGCAAAATGTCCATCAGCATCTTCTGAGTGTAAGGCTTTAACGACCTTTTTAATGTCTTTGGATTCGAGACATCTTCGAAGCTGATGATCTGCACCAAGCTTGTACAGAACATTGTTAATAATTGTATAAGGTGCTATCTTATATTGAAAAACTGTCTTTTGCTCCGATCATAACCATCCGGATATATCTAATCCTTGAGATAAGTAATGATATCAGAATATAATGCCTATCTCACAACCACAGCTAACCTCCACTCACCCTTATGTCGCACTACACCATAACCCATCGTCAACCACAGCACTCATACAGCCCTATGACTACCCTCGACCGCCACAAACCACAACAGCCCATATCCACCGTAACAACAATCCCAGAGCCTATTTCCACAATCCTATGGTACTCTACAAGTTGTCATGGATTGCCTTTACGATCTGAATTCTACGGAGGACTATCCACCAGAGATGGTCTCCCCATCCACGGAACAAGCTCGATTTAACAGAAATTTTCGGATGAAATCCCAAGTCCAAGAGCCATCCACCAACCCATTCGACAGATGGGAACCCATGTGTTATGAAGCTCCATATGAACGACCACATTTTCATACTACCGAATCTTCACATGCACGAGCTCACTTAAATGGAGCTTTCGCAAATAATGTTCCATATACTGAAAAAAGGACCCCAAAGCTAGACTTACCTAAGTACGATGGTAGCACTGATCCTCAAAGATTTCTTCAAGTCTTTGAGAATGCATGTGATGTCTATGGCGAGACATCACTCAATGCCATGATTCAACTCTTCTCGATGACCATGATCGATCGAGCACAAGAATGGTTTGTTAACCTTGATCGTGAAGATAAACGTGACTGGTCACTCTTGAAGGAGGCTTGGCAAGTAAAAAATATTAGTGTTATAATATTTTAATAATATAAACTACATCTTGCATGAATTCTTAAAGGGTCTTTTTGGAGCTTAAAACTCTTCTAATGGTTGCTTTATTTGTGGCGAAACAGGACATTTCATGGCTGATTGTAAAGTTAAAAACCAATACCATGCGGAATTTCCCGACTGTGTACGTAAACACAGTTTCAAGGATTGTCCTAAACAACCTAAAAGAATTCTACCGGCACGTCATATCTCATCCGAACCTGTTCGAGTTCTCACTTGAGCACAACGCCAACAACAAGCACATCAGCAAAACCATATAAAATCAGCTGACCCACATGGAAGCCATTTGACGGCCTCCACATTACCAAAAGACTACCCGGACATAACAGTGGAACAAAGGCAATACAATGATTTTCGAGATGAGTTTTTGCTAGAGGAAGAACATAATAAAACGTCCGTTATCAGCTCATATCCCCGAAAAGGAGCAATCCCTATAGGGACTTGAAGTATTTTTTGACCTCCTGCAAGCTCAACTCACCATGCCATTCCATAGTGCAATCAAATCCTTCTCCGGACTTCAAAGCTATATCCATCATAGTTTTCAGCTACCTCCTATTCTTGATGAACAACGAAAAAAAAAAGAGATTTCTGAAATTTCTCAGATTTCTATGAATTTGATGAATATAGGTGTTGCTAGGGGGAATAGCATCACACTACCTTTGTCCTATAAAGACTATCCCGTAGTATCTACTATCCTAGATAGTGGATCAGACGTTAATATAATGCCCTTGTCATTGGAAAAGTCATGGGGGCTTCTATACCCTCGATCAACCACGATATAAACTTCGCATGGCTGATCAACGAGTTACCAACCCTGCTGGTCATTTATCAAATATAAAAGTTCGAATAGTAGGTGTTAAGTTTGTTATTGATTGTGTCATCTTAGACCTACCAGAAGATGTTAATACATATAAACTCCTTCTTGGTACACCCTGGCTCTAGATGGTAGGTGTTGTCCAAGATTGGAAGCATAGTAAAATTACCTTTGGCAACCACGATAAACGAGTCACGATTGACTCAACAGGCCATGTCAAGGTATACGATGATTGGTCATCTACAACATATGACAAATCAGATAGTGTCCCGATCCAACAAAAAGGCCACTATACACGAACCACGGACATAATCAATTGGCCACCGTAGACTATGCGGATTCCAATCGATGTCGTATTGAAACATCTGCAGAAGATGTGGATATTCTCCCATCTTCTATAGACATTGACACACCCATCATCCCGCTTATGATGATAGAACCCATTCCTATAGCTTGGTGCCCAGGAGAACCTAGTGTGAAAAATACAGATCCTAAGTGGATCTAAACTCCAAGATCATTGGCTTGAATGCTTGCACTCCAAACTACATAAGCTAGGAATTGGCAACACATTCTATGCTACCTAGAATGCAAAGAACTTGATCAAAAAGCATTTACCACAAATGGAAACTTCCATAAACATCAAGTGCGGCTCAAAATAGCATTATACAGTCCATAATACATCAGCCTACCACTTTTGGAAAGCACCTAAGATCATACACAATAGCTTGAAGACAATACACACAACAATGCTCTCAATGGAGGAAGAAACAATGACAATGATCTATTGATCTCAATGAAGCATACAAAAGGTTTCTCCAACCTGTTCTCCACGACTTCCCTACTATTTATGGATGAGGAAGATGACTCTCTCTCCTCTCTCTAGAAGGTACTTGACACTAGATATTCCCTATATAGGAAAAATAGCTAAAAATGGCTTATATGACCAAAATACATCAAAATGGTCTCATTTTGAAGGGTATGAAGTTTGACACTTCATCATACTGAAAAAATACAGTAAATAAAAACATTGTGGCCTGGTTCACACGTGCGAAACTCCAGAACCAAAACTATTTACAATTTTAGCCAATTTAGGCCTCAAACTAGCTAGGAAATGTTGACAATTTTCACACTCCCTCTTCAACATTGGATGCTAGTTTCAACATAGTCTTTGAGCACATTCCAAGATTAGATCTATGCATTAAATATAGGTCCTTTCCCAATGGTTTGGTGAAGATATCAGCCACACACTCCTTTGAAGAGACATGTTGAAGCTCCACCTCTTTGGCAATGACTTGATCTCTCACAAAATGGTGAGCAATCTCAATGTGCTTGCTCCTTGCATGAAAAACAGGATTGCTTGCCAAGCTTTGGGCTGAAAGGTTATCACAAAGTATGATTGGAGTCTTCTCTGGTTCCAGCAAGTGAAGATCCAATAACATCCTCTTGATCCAAAGAATCTCCTTGGTGCATGTTGTTAATGCCTTGTACTCGGCTTCGGTGGAAGATAGAGAGATAGTTGGTTGCTTCTTTGATAGCCATGAGACCACTCCATCTCCAAGATAGATTTCAAAGGCACTTGTTGACTTCCTATCCATTTGATCACCTGCAAAATCTGAATCTGAAAATCCACAAAGGTTAGGTGTAGTACCTCCATACAAGATGCCAAAATCTCTAGATCCCGAGATGTATCTAAGTACTCTCTTTCCTAGCTTCCAATGAGCCTCACTAGGATCTTGCATAAATTGACTTAGTTTACCAACCACAAAGCTTAGATCAGGTCTTGTGATGGTTAACCATATAAGAGATCCTATTAGCTTTCTATAGAGAGTAATGTCCTTGAAGGATCTTTCATTACTTCTTGTAGTTAGCTTTACATTTGATTCCATAGGAGTAGAAACAACTTTACAATCTTCCATATGAAACCTTTTTAGAATAGAGTTAACATACTTTTCTTGACATATGAATGTAGATTTAGAAGTTCTAATAATCTCTATTCCTAAGATATAATGAAGTTTACCAAGATCTTGAATTTCAAACTCTCTTTTGAGTGCCATCTTGATTTCATCTATATCTAGATTGTTACCACCACTTAAGATAATGTCATCAACATAGATCAAAAGTAAAGTGATATCATTTTCATTCAATCTAAAGTAGAGAGAATGATCATACTCACTCATAACAAAGTTTTGAGAAAGTAAGAAGGAATTGAGCTTAGCATACCAACTCCTTGGTGCTTGCTTTAGCCCATACAAACTCTTTTGGAGATAGCACACATGATTAGGCTCATCAAGTGAAACATAGCCCTCGGGTTGCTCCATGTAAATATCTTCTTCAAGATCACCATTCAAGAAGGCATTAGTAACATCCATTTGCCACATATCCCAATCATAAAGAGTTGCAAGAGAGATTAGGATTCGAATAGTTACCATCTTTGCCACGGGTGCAAAGGTCTCATCATAGTCAATACCATATTCTTGAGCATACCCCTTTGCCACCAACCTTGCCTTGTACTTGTTGATTGATCCATCTTGATTTGTCTTGATCTTGAAGATCCACTTACAACCAATTGCCTTCTTGTCCTTTGGAAGCTTTACCAACCTCCATGTGTTGCTTTTGATGAGTGCTTGATGCTCATGATCCATGGCTTGGATCCATTCCTTCTTTTGAATTGCTTCACCTACACAAGTTGGTTCATCAAAAGAGGTAAGAAAAGCAAAGTTAGAGTTGTCCACCACTTGCTTTCCTTTTTCATCATAGGTTAGCCTTGATGGCTTAGCCCTTTGCCTTTGAGTCTTCCTTGAAGTTTGCTTTGGAGTGGCATCTCCATCTTCATCCAAGACATCTTGCACATCATGATGATTAGTAGGCACATCAACATCAACATCAACAACATTGGAAACATTCTCTTCATGAAAGATGACATCCCTACTTATGACAACTTTCTTTGTAGAAGGAATGTACACTTTGTAAGCCTTGCTTACTTCACTATAGCCAACAAACACACCCTTCTTTGATGAAGGATCTTCTTTAGTTCTATCATCAAGTGTGATATTGACAAAACATGTACATCCAAAGATCCTACAATGCTTGACACTCGGCCTTCTACCATAAAGAACCTCATGAGGAGTTTTACCATCCAAGGAAGCACTTGTCCATCTATTACATAGATAGTTAGCACATGCTAAAGCTTCCCCCCAAAAAGACTTAGCAAGATTAGCATGTAGTCTCATTGCCTTGGCACATTCACAAAGGGTTCTATTCTTCCTCTCGGCCACTCCATTCTGTTGTGGAGTCCTAGGACTAGACATCTCCCTCTTAATCCCATGTGCTATACAAAAGTCTTTGAACCTATTTGAGGTGTATTCCCCTCCATTATCAGATCTTAAGCATTTGATCTTTGTATTGAATTGGTTTTCCATTTCATTCTTGAACTTGACAAATGCAGCAAACACTTCATCCTTACTTTTAAGAAGATAGATCCAAGTATACCTACTAAAGTCATCAATGAAAGTTGCATACATCTTTGCCCCACCATTGCTAGTTGTACTAGAAGAATGAATATCAGAATGCACAAGTTGAAAAGCTTCTTTAGATCTAGAAGTAGATCTAGAATAAGCAAGTCTATGAGATTTGGACAAGGCACAATGTTCACAAACACTATTGTTTGCAACAAGACTTTTAGGGAGACCAAGAACAAGCTCTTTCTTTGCCATTACCTCCAAAGATTTGAAGTTGGGATGGCCCAACCTCTTGTGCCAAACTTCTTGGTTTGTCAATTGCTCCCTAGCCATACATCCTTCATGATTAGAGATCACACATGCATCAAGCTTGAAAAGTTTACCATGCCTCCTACCTTGAGCAATCAAGGATCCACATTTACTTATCAAACATGCATCTCCAATGAACTCCACATCAAGTCCTTTGTCAATCATTTGACTTACACTAAGCAAATTCTTAGTGATTGAAGAAATGTACAAAACATTTTCAAGATTTGCTTTCCTATTTGTTGAAAGGGAAATAGGAATAGTGCCTATGCCTTTGATGTCACATTGACCATCATTTGCAGTGTAGATGATGTTACCTTCTCCCTCATAAGACAATAAGGATGTAAAGTATTCCTTATGTCTTGTCATGTGAGATGAGGCTCCACTATCAATCCACCAAGGATCATTATCATCTATGTTGGCTAACAAACTTGAAGTCATAACAAGTGATTCACATGTGTTATGTTCTTCCTCATCTATTGTAAGATTTCCTTGCCTCTCTCCTTGCTCTCTTTTCTTCTTATAACATTCATTTGCAAAATGACCTTTTATCCCACAATAAAAGCACTTGAACTTTGACTTATTGTTCTTAGTAGAAGAGGAAGAGGAAGAGTGATCATCATGATCAAAGTTACCACCTTTGGACCATTTCCCTTTGCCTTTACCTTTGCCCTTGAATTTGCCTTTTGTGAAGAAAGCCTCTTCACCTCCACCTTGCAAGGATGCACCATCAAGCTTTGATTGCAACCTATGTTCTTCAGCCAATAAGATTTCTTGCAAGTCAACCACACTTGGCAAGACTCTTTGAATGGCAAAACTTTGCACAAGGTTAGCATGTTCATTTAGCAAACCATTCAACATAACTTGGACTATTTCACCATCTTTTATGTTCTCATCAATGCATGCTAAATCATCACTTAGGGACTTAACTCTCAAGATAAATGCATGAGCACTTTCACCCTCTCTTTGCCTACTAGAAAATATTTGTCTCCTTAGGGTCAATACCCTAGATGTGGACTTTGATTCAAAGAGCTTCTTTAAGGCATTCCATGCCTCACTTGCACTTTGACACTTTCCAACTTCCTTGAGAAGTTCATTTGTAACATTCATTTTAATGATATGAAGAGCCCTTTTGGCCTTCTTATCAAACCTTTGTTGCTCTTGAAGTGTGAGAGGTCTCTCTTCAATTTCTGCAACTATGTCCATGAGTTCATTCAACTCAAGTAAGGACTCCATCCTCACTTTCCAAGTAGAGTAGTTTGATGAACTCAACCTTTCACTAGACTCTAGCATGATCCCACCATTGGAAGCCATGATTCTAATGTTTCTTCAACTTTTAGGTTCTGTCCTAAAGCACTTAGCACTCACTTTTCTCTCAACAAATGATAGATAAAGATATCTATGAAGATTTAGGACCCTAAAACACTTCTATCTTGAACCTAGATGGTTTCCAAGCATAGAAAGGAAGATTGAAACACATGCAACACTTTGCACACACTAAGAATGGATTACAAAATCAAACCAACCTGAACACACTCTTGCTTAAGCTCTCAAACTTTCCAGCAAGTGACCAAATCAAGTTATGGTGTGAAGAGTTACTTGCATTCTTAGAAAATACCCAAAACTAGGATGCCAAGATTACCTAGTAATGAACAAACTTGATCAACATATGATCAACACACTAAGATATTGATTCAACCTGTAAAACCACATGTAAACCACACTTCTAAAAGTTTATAAACTCCAGCAAGTGATAAATACAAGATTTAGAGGTGAATGAATGAGCACACTTAGTGAATCACAAGACTAGCTTCACTATCTTGTCAAATCTTGGTGTTTAGATGTAGATCTAAGATCACTTCACATGAGAATGTTCCTCAACCTGTTAAGAACCTGAAAACACACTTTCATAATGGTTAACACTTCCAGCAAATGCTCCAATCAAATTACATAAGGAGAGTTACTTACATGCTCAACAAAGTACACCAAAATTTATGCCAAAATTGATGACAATCTTTACAATATGCTCTTCACAATGGAGCTTACAATATGTTCACCCAAAAAAGGGGATCTTTCATCCAAATGGGAGCTTTGCTCAGCCTTTAGGAGAATTACAACTCACTCAAAAGAGCATTTGTCATCCACTTAAGGAGAAGTTTCATCCACTTAAGGAGAGTGTTCATCCAAGAATGGAGATTGTCAACAATAGGATTGAAAAGAACATTGTTAGTATTGAATATGCACAAGCCTCACAATCACAAATGATTAGGTGTTATGATCTGATCCAAAATAGTTTCTTTTCAGCCTCTGATCTTCAATAGACCTGAAATATGCTTTTGATCCACAAGTTCAACTCACAAAACAAAGGTTAGTAAGATTTGATCAACAAAGCAATGCAAAATCATGCTAGAACTTGATCAAACATCCAAATATCACCAAAAATGGAATACTTACTATAAATAGAAGCCAACCAGCTCTGATACCATGTGAAAAATACAGATCCTAAGTGGATCTAAACTCCAAGATCATTGGCTTGAATGCTTGCACTCCAAACTACATAAGCTAGGAATTGGCAACACATTCTATGCTACCTAGAATGCAAAGAACTTGATCAAAAAGCATTTACCACAAATGGAAACTTCCATAAACATCAAGTGCGGCCCAAAATAGCATTATACAGTCCATAATACATCAGCCTACCACTTTTGGAAAGCACCTAAGATCATACACAATAGCTTGAAGACAATACACACAACAATGCTCTCAATGGAGGAAGAAACAATGACAATGATCTATTGATCTCAATGAAGCATACAAAAGGTTTCTCCAACCTGTTCTCCACGACTTCCCTACTATTTATGGATGAGGAAGATGACTCTCTCTCCTCTCTCTAGAAGGTACTTGACACTAGATATTCCCTATATAGGAAAAATAGCTAAAAATGGCTTATATGACCAAAATACATCAAAATGGTCTCATTTTGAAGGGTATGAAGTTTGACACTTCATCATACTGAAAAAATACAGTAAATAAAAACATTGTGGCCTGGTTCACACGTGCGAAACTCCAGAACCAAAACTATTTACAATTTTAGCCAATTTAGGCCTCAAACTAGCTAGGAAATGTTGACAATTTTCACACCTAGTGTCTCTACTGCCCATGTTTTGGAAGAATGTATTCTTTCCATGGATGATGTGGAAATGACAGATGAACATGTACTCCTCTATCTAGATCCTCAACGTTATCCGTCGAAAGTCATTCCTAAGGAAATCAAGACACCAGGCCCGACCAAAGCATTTAGTCAAATCTCGACCGAAGCGTTCAGTCAAATCTCGACCGGAGCGGTTCTATCAAGTCTCGACCGGAGCTTTCCTGTCAGATCTCAACTGGAGCATTTCAGTCAAATCTCAACCGGAACACTTTGCTCAGATCTCAACTAGAGGACCTACATTCAAATTTCATGAACCGGCATGTCTCATCTCCCTCGCAACCAAATGATGACGACAATAAATGCCCTCACCCCGACGCCATTTGCACCTCAGCGAAGTGCGAGCTCAAGCGTTTTTTGGCAATGATCTGCGGCGATTTTCTTGCTGCTGTGACCGATCCTGGCACTCGACTATTCAATCCTTCAGTTATCATCTTCACACCATCTCTACAATCTATCAACCACCATCGTTACCACTCCCTTGCGAGCGCCATCACCAAAACTTTACAACCTAACGTCACCGACAGAATACATCATATTACAAGTTTCCGCATGCTGAGGGATAGTGTCACGCAAGCACTCATCATGCTCCCGTTACACTATTGAACATCATCCAAATCAATATCACAAACTGTATATTTTTAACCCACTTCATTTCTCACACATATCCACCTCCATAACATCACCACCCTTGTCAAACACCTCCACTTTTTGATATTCCACTCTCCATCATTCTTAACTCCATCTCATTCTGCTCCCACCCTTATTTACATCATATTTCATTTTCCACCCACACCGTTCTATCCAACACAACCAACTTCCACACATATTCCATACCCCTATGCACTGCCATTTTTGTCTCGACCAGAGCCACTCCTTCACATCTCAACTGAAGCCCTTCCTTTTATCTCAACCGAAGCCCGTCCTTCACATCTCAACCGAAGCCCTTCTTTCACATCTCAACCGAAGCCTTTTCATCTCAACCGAAGCCTTTTCATCTCAACCGAAGCCCTTCCTTTCATCTCAACCGAAGCCCGTCCTTCATCTCAGCCGAAGCCATCCTTCACATCTCAACCGAAGTCCATCCTTCACATCTCAACCGAAGCCCGTACTTCACATCTCACATCTCAACCGAAGCCTTTTCATCTCAACCGAAGCCCTTCCTTTCATCTCAACCGAAGCCCGTCCTTCACATCTCAACCGAAGCCCTTTCATCTCAACCGAAGCCCGTCCTTCACATCTCAACTGAAGCCTTTTCATCTCAACTGAAGCCCGTCCTTCACATCTCAACCAACCGAAGCCCTTCCTTTACATCTCAGCCGAAGCCCGTCCTTCACATCTCAACTGAAGCCAGTCCTTCAAATCTCAACCGACGCCAGTCCTTCAAATCTCAACTGACTCAATTTTTCCAAAACTTTTTTTCTCCCATTTCCCCACCATGTCGTCCAATCCCAGTTCAAGTTCTGATGATCCTGAAGCAAGCAAGCTCAACATCCAACTGTGCAAGTTAGATCTTATAGAGATGTAGACCTGGCACCAACAGGCGGAGTCCTTCTTCAAGGAAATTAAATTTCAGATCCATGTCTTGACAGGTTATCAAATCCTGTACCTGGTACACATGGCATATGCCAATTATCATACCATGGCAAGATCATGTCAAATCATAGCTCCACCTGTTAGGAATTATGTTTATAACGTATCTTTTGCAGTAGCCGACTTGCAACCTTATGGGTTCCCGTGGGGACCAAATACTGTCACAAGGACACTCCAAAAGATAGAGCAAATGGCATACTTCAAGTACATTAATCAAGTTTTGCGGACAATAAGCACTTGGTTTTACAGAAGCGAATGAAGATCCACGCTTTTCCAAGTGCCAAGCGGAAGACATCACCGGTGTTGCAGTGGGTCCTGCAACAGATTAGGGGTGGATAATGTTAGTAGATTCCAGAGAATCCCCAGATGCCAAGCCAAGCTGAAGACACAAGTTATCTCTCACCCATGACCTAGGAGGTCTTAGAAGGAGGAGAGCAGAAGAAGCTGAGAGCCAAGCATGAGAGCCGAGGAAGTACTAGCTAGGAAGACAATGAGTTATCTATGTGAGCCTACATGGTGTATCCTAAAGAAGGAATGACCATGTAGGAGCTAGTCATATTTCCTAGGCTTTGTAAACAAATGTAGACCCCCCCTTAAATTAGTTAGAGTGAGCCACCTTTTGATGGTGACCTTTAGTGGAAGGGCAAATTCCACATGTAATTTCTAATTTGATGGAATTGCCACTTGGGCTCCACATGGACAGCCTTCTTACTTATTTAAGGGCCCCCTCTCTTGTGAAGGAGCTTTGAATGTATTGTCAGGTTCTCTTGAGCAAATAAAGAGGATCCTCCACGAGTTCTTGATGATTGCTAAGCTCCTTGTTCATGGAAATGTTCTTGAGTGAAATTTCTATGAGCATGCTTGAATTCCTTGCATTGTGGATTAACTACTTTCTTGTTTTCTAGTTTCTTGCTTAGCACTTCTTATTTATGGAATAAGGTAGAAATCAGTATTCAAGTAAACTAAATAGGCTGGTTTGTGGTGACATAGATCTTGCATACTCTCTTACAGCTCAGTTCTTGATTGTTCTTGAGCAATCTAATCATCAAGAAATGAGTGTTTCTTGATTCTTAGAGTGTTAAATGCTGCTAGGAATCTAGTTCCTTGTTTCTTGAATCTTGTTTCTTGTTTTAGTAGTTAATCTTGTCTTTGATTATTTTCTGATTTGGTAGATAGTGGTAGGATTGCTCCCTATTCTAAAACGTTGATCCTCTTGAGCTAAAGATGGTTACATGGTTGGTTTATGCATGTAGCTGAGCATCGGAACTGTGTCTCCCACTGACAGGCTGGGAAATCCATGTTGAAATCGGAGTAACGCTTCCACTTGTAACTATTCTAATAAGAAGAAAAACCATAAAGAACCGTAACTAAAGAAGGAGTAAGAAAACATGAGAACCGTGTTCACAGATTCACCGAATCTATGAACACCTTGCATGTCAGATCTAGAGCTTGCATGTCATGCCATCAGTGGCCTATCGTCCATGCATGTCAGATCTAGAGCTTGCATGTTAGATTTTAAGCTTGCATGTCAAATCTAGAGCTTGCATGTCATGCAATCTGTGGCCTATTGTCCATGCATGTTGTTCACAACCTTTGGACATCTTCATTACACCTTTAAGAACATGCATGCAAAGTTTCATACAAAGATATAGAGAAATTATTAAAATAGTGGAAAAAAAAACCCATAAAAAAATCATGTTTGCTGACCAATTTTTGACTTTTTCGACATGTTCTGATGGATCAAACCCACTATAGGTGCAATTAGACCCTATCTACTATTATTCACCTACATGCAAGTCCCAAAGATTTTAATTATGCCTGATAACGATTCTTGCCAGTTAATTCTAGCCAAAATCATTGAATTTTGACCAAAATACTATCTTGATCCGATATTGACCATATAATTGGCATGGGATTATTAGACATAATGACTGAAAAATAGTAAGTACAATCCTAAAAATCACTGATCTAGAGCTTGCATGTCAAATCTAGAGCTTGCATGTCGGATTTGAAACTTGCATGTGTCCTACCATCTATGGCCTATTGTCCATGCATGTCAGATCTAGAGCTTGCATGTCGGATTTGAAGCTTGCATGTCACACCATGCATTGCCTAATGACCATGCATGTCACTTCAGACTGTTGCATGTCAAGAATCTATGAACCCTCATGATTGCATGACTAGAATTTAAGAACCATCATGATTGCATGTCAAGAATCTAAGATCCATTTGGATTGCATGTCAAGAATCCAAGATCCAACATGATTGCATGTCGGAAAGATTAAGACTTATGAAGAAATTTCTATGCTTTTGTTAAGCTAGATATGGTGTCATCGGAACTGGTCCCTTTAAAATAATCATATTTAATTTTAGAGATAGAAGTGAAGCGTGCAGTAGGACCCTCCATACCAAAGCTGATTATGAGTTCAAGTAGCTGAGCAGTGATTTCATCTAGATTTCTACGACTAGTACTTTCACTCTGTCTTCGTAAAAACTCCTCTCTAAGCTTCCGGTATCTTTCTAATCTCGATTCTCTATCTGACATACATTAGAGATGGAAATGGATCTTCGGATTTCTTATAACTTTCCTAACTATCCCCGGCAACGGTGCCAAAATTTGGTATATGTCGCACTGTACCAACAGGGTTAATATAGATTTTGTAGTGAAAAGTATCGTTCCCACAAAGGACAACGTTAGAAAGTTATGTTTTTGGGGTAATTATGGCAGGTGGTTTCGAATGTTATTCTGGTTGTCGACAGACATTAAAAAGTAACTAGTATTACTTATATTTGGAATGGGTAATGTTAATGAATTCAGAACAACAATCTAGCCTCTATCAAATTGAAGGAAGCGCGTTCTACAAATGAAATGTTATCAGAGTAATACAACAGACTACACTCTGGCTGACTAAGGTGTCAATAGAGAATCGGAAATTATTCGATGTATTCGTGACTGTGCAAACAATTTAATTAATCGAGTTCACGAACTATTCGTTCCTAGACAATAGTCCTCAACAACTAAAGTCCAACTTAATGGTTAAAGAGTACGAATGGTTTTCGAGCACGTTAGAAACTTATGTCAATGCCAATCAGGAAAACAGATCAGAGATTCAATTCTTCAGACAGGGACTGTCATCTCATTTGTATACATACTACTTAATTCAATGATTGTGCTAGACTGCACAAAGATAGTCGTTATTCGAGTGTCAAAAAGAAAGTATTCATGACAGATGAATAAGATGATTTAAAGACAGTTCTTTAGAGCATGCTTTACGGAAACACATATCAGAAATTCTACATGACTTTTACGGTTCATAAGAGTTATGGACTCGACTCATTACATTCGCCAAGATAGCTATGTCTCACAATTTAGCCAATTCGAAAAATGAGGGAACTGACGTAGACAAACTACGAATTTTCCCTGGTCTGCTAAGAAAGCAGGCGCGTATCTAGTATAGCCAGGTAGAACCAGGCCATGTAGGAACCTGGTACCTGTTGAAAGATGAGTTTTTGAACCAGTTCAGAGAGCATTTGTCTTCAAGAGTCCATCACAACACATGTTGAATCTTTTGAAATTTTTCATTTGGAAGTGCATTGTTTGGTTCAAGATGCAAAGATAGATGTAACTTTTATGAAAGTAACTTGGATTTATTTTATGTCCTTGGAAAGTATTTTGCTTGTAACTTTGGACAAGTTCAAACTTATTGTTATTATCCAAGAGAAATCAATCAAGAATAAGGAGCAATCACAAAATGAAAATAGTTTCATTTATGCTCTCATGTCAACTTATGAAGAACAATTTTGCTTTGAAGAGATTTTTGTATCTCAAAGGTGGATTAAGGCAATACTAGTTGAGTGTGATGCCTTAAAAGATAGCAAAATATGTTTTCCTTGTAAGCTTACATTAGTTATAAAGTCAAGAAAATGGAAATATCTTCATAATGTAGGATCTTTGGAGGCCAAAAATCTTGTATATAGATAAACACACATGTGTGGAGCCTGTTCCCACGTGTGAAACTAGTGTACTTGTCATTTACCATAATCATATAGTATGTACATATGATTTAATTCAAGTTCGAGTGGCTAAAAAGGCCAAAAACCAGTTTTCTAGACATATGACACATGGCATCAATCTATTGATTGCATGAGCCACATCCTTTGGTTAGGTGTCATATCCCATGTGTAGAGGACACCTCACACATGTGGAATAAGCTGAAGTAGGCAAATTTTGAGTTCTAGAAGATTTCAAAGTAGATCTCCATATAGAAGGAAAATAGACCAAAAGTGCTCAAAATAGAAGGTTTTGTCCAAGTGTCAGTTTTGCATGATGAATCATCATATGACAAAGCACCTTCACACATGTGGGATCAGAGGGATGATCAGTACCACGAGCTCCCACGTATTGTATATATAGAGCCACATTTGGCCATAATCATAGTGAGACACCAATCTTGGTTTTGGAAGCAATTTTGAGTGATTCTCTCCATTTGTCTACATTTGTTTTGATTGTTTTGAGGTTCTATCAATGTGTACATGATTTTCAGGTTGGAGGCCGTACTTAGACAGTGTTTCACAAGTGTGAAACCATAAAGTACACTTACCTTCAATTAATGATTGTTCTTGTTAGGATTTTGTGTCTAGAATTGATCTAGATTGATCTTAATCTGAAGTAGATTGATAGATCAAGTAATCTGACAACCAATCCCTCTTGAGGATCAGATTAGGATCCACTCTTGGTCCTTTTTGCACTTTTTCCACAAGTAGGACTGGTATCAACTGAAGAAACAGAGATGGAGATAGAAATAATTGTGGATGGAACAGGAAGAGAGGTAGCGACAACAGAAATCGGAGAGGGGGTCTGCACAAAAGAAGAAGTGGTGGTGGTTGATGGAGTAGTTAGTGTGGTAGTGGAGACACGTCTTCGTGTAACAGGTGGATGTGGATGTAGAGGCAACGCCATGCATTCGTTTGTTGGCCGTTGTGTTAATGACTGCAGGTTGGGAGGAGGTAGATGCTTGAGATGGTGGATAAAGGTTAGTATGTGGCACAAGGGTAGACAGGAGGAATGAGCGTTGGAAACCGCACACTTTTGCCTCGAGAAGTGCGCAAGCAAAGTTATACAATAGGGGGCTTGCTGCGATTCGCTCATGGTTGTTGGGTTTGATAGAGTTTGTTAGTTCTCGAATAAGGAAGTTATGCCAGTCGTATGGCACAACGGAGGGGTTAGGGAATTCCAGCAAGGATTCCACTATCTGACTCAGCAGTGTAGATTGGATTCTGTCCTTGCAAAATGTTGAAATAACCAAAAAGTTACTCAACAGATGCACAGCCGCCTGAATGATGGGTTCCGTGATAGCTTTTATCAAGTAACCATTGTTAGTCTGGATGGGGATTTCTGGTGTGGTTTGGGTGACGAATGGTTTGATCAGAGCTTTGGCGTGGCGATGGGAGATGGGTTGACGATCACCGGACATAATGACAATGGTGACCATCGAGTCAGCATTAATCCTGACCTTGTATGTCGTACCTTGGTACAAGAAGTGGAAACGAGCCTTGACCTCGTCCCAGGTGGCGTAAGTGTGAAGGGCGAGGCCCATGTTAATCTCATAATGGAAGAGCGCCGGGTAAAAACCCATTGTTGCTAGAAGTGGGCTGGCTGTCTATAGTATCAGAGGGTAGAGGCCAAATCTGTGTGGCCTCGGGGATGTCACGTTGGATCATTTGCTTGGCGCCAGAGTCTTTAGAGGATGAGGAGGTCATGTTACCGGTAATGATTAGAGGTCGAAAAAGTAAGAAAAACGGTGGAGAATGAAAAAAGATGTGGAAACAGTAGAAAATTGAGAATAATAAGTGTTGGATGACAATGATTGTAGTTTAGAGCGCAGATCGGTGTTTAATATGAGCAGATGACAGCTGGTAGAAAGTTTGGTCGAAAACAGAAAACTTGGTATTTTCAGTGGAAATTTTGTTAGAGCTTCGGTAGCAAAGATGACAAATGACTTGAATTCAGCCCTTATATAGCGGAATTTAGAGTGCGTATTAGGTGAAATTCACTTTCCCTTGTTCAGTTCCAACCAAATTTTGGCAGACACCTTCTTCACAAAATTCTAAGACCTCAGGGAAGTCTGCGAGAGTTCAGAAGGTGATTTGACTGCTATGCGAAGGTTCTACGAGGGTTCAGGTTGTCTGCGAGGGTTCAACTCTCGCAGGAAGTGATCTCTCGCACAAATTGTTTCTGTGATTGGATTTTTAAGATCAGGCCATGTAGGCAGGCTAATTTCACTACTCTGATTCCATTTAGACACCTTGCGAGGGTCGGTAAGATGATTTTGATTTTCTACGAGGGTTCTAAAAATTTTGCTTTTGGAAACTCTCGCATACACTAAAAAATGATGATTCTTCTATCAAGAACTCTCGCAAAGATTTTCATGGATGCATCTAGGTCAGATCTAGTGACTGTCCAATTTTCAAGAGCTATCTCTCAGGGGATCTCAAAAAATCATGAAAAAAGTGCTCTTTTAGAGTGTTTTTTTGACAAGATCTCAAGATTTTCTGATTTTTAACTTTTATAAACTAGTAATCGGCTTCATCCAGGCTTGATCCGACTGTTGGTAGTTCTCTGAAAGTTCTGATGGATTCTTGGTAGTAGATCCATCACTCAATCTGATGATCTGCTTTCTTTTTTATCCTATCAGGATTTGGATCCTCCTTGGATTCTGATGGATTTCCATGATCTTGCCAGATCTGGCTGAATCTTGATGGATCTAGCTTGATTTGGCTTGATCTCCTTAGATCTAGCGGTGATGGCTGAGCAAATTAACTTTTTGTAATGTGCCGCCCCCAATCTGGATCTGTCTCACTATGGTGGCCAATACTTGTGAAACCGGCTACCGTTGATGGGTGTGTCGAATGGCGTCCCATCTAGCTTTTCTAAGTTCACGGCCCCATGATTAAGAATTTTCTTGATCCTATAAGGACCTTCGCCCATGAATTTTAACTTCCCCTTGATCGCCTTGGTTTTATACATCAGGACCAGATCTCCTGAAGGAAGATCCTTCTTTTGTAGTCTACGATCATGCCAAGCTTTGCATCTTTTCTTTTCAGCTACTAGTGCATGCACAACTAGTAAGCGTGTTTCACAGAGTCTATGCAAAGCTTTGTGGCATAGCTATAGAGATTTGGACTCATTAAGACATTGCGCGATGGCAATCCTTAATGAAGGAACCAAAAACTCTATTGGGATCACAGCATCCTGACCATATACCAACTGGAAGGGTGTTTGATCATTGCTTTCTTTATATGCTGAACTTCTTAACCGCATAGATCATTGCCAGTGCTTCCCGCTTTGTTGTTGAATAATTCATTTTGGTATCACTGAGATGTCTTGCAAATCGGATTGTAAAATCCTTTTTGTGTTCACCAGGCTAGGTTAATACTACTCCAACTGCATACTTTGATGCGTTCGTATGCACATGAAACTCAATGGACCAATTGGGTGGTCGTAAGATTGGTAATGAGACCAATGCATTCTTAATCTTCTGGAAAGCCTTTATGGCTTCCTCATTCCAATGTGGATCCATTGTGAGCTTGTAAATTGGTCTGGGCTAACTCCGCAAAATCAAGAATGAAGATCCTATAATAGTTAGCATGACCCATGAAAATGTAGACCTCGCGGATCGTCCCCAGTGGTGGTAGATCAACAATGATCCTCATCTTTGATAGATCTGTGGCGATATCGTGTCTTGACACTATATGGCCGAGTATCAAGCCATGTGTCACCCAGAATTGACATTTTTTTGAATTCAGAGAGATCTGGTATTCGCGGCATTTTTGTAACACCTTCTCCAAATTGGATAAGTGTTCTGAATCTGGTCCATGCACGCATAGATCGTCCAAGAAAATTTCCAGAAGTTTTTGCAAATAATCTTTGAATGTCGCCTACATGACTCGCTGGGAAGTGCTTGGGGCATTGCAAAGTCCGAATGACATCACTTTATAGGCATAAGTTCCCCATTCCATGGCGAATGTTGTCTTGTGCTGGTCCTGGGGGGCTATTTTCACCTGGTTGTAGCCGTTGAAACCGTCCAAAAAACTGTAGGCTTCGTCGCCAACTACTCTATTGAGGACACTTTCCATAAATGGTAAAGAAAAATGGTCCTTTCTGGTGACTGCATTAAGCACCTTCAGATTCACACATATACGCATTTTGCCATCCTTCTTGGGTACTATAACTATCGGCGATACCCATTCCGTGTGCTTAATTTCAAAGATGAAATCTGCATCCATCAGCTTCTGCAACTCCTGCTTGATCAGCTCAATATAATTCGGGTTGCAACGGTAATAAGGGCTTACCTTGGGGATTGCTCCGTCCACCAAGGGTATGGTGTGTTGGACTACTGTTGGCGGAATGCCCTTTAGATCACTATAGCTCTAGGCAAAACAGTCTTTATATTCCACCAACAAAGATCGTAGTCTCTTGAACTGCATTGGTGTTAATTGCTCTCCCACATGCACCATCCTTTCTTGGGGATAGATACTCAGAACCCATTGGATTCGGTGCATACCATCCAGAATCACAAACGAGGGGTGGCCATAGGTTTGTGAGCCTATTACGAACCAAATAGATCCAATCCTGCTCAAATCCAATGTCATTTGCCCCAAACCAGTTTTCATGCCGGAAACAACGCAGTTAGGACAGGAGAAATGGACTAGTTAGGGCATGGAAAATGGACTAGTTTCACATTGTTCCGTCCTTCGGCCTCGATTTCTTTGAACGATGTCAACTTTGCTAGATTTCGATTCTGGCCATTGGGTAATCTTGCGGGAGGCTTTTGGAATAGACCAGACGTGAAACAGGTAGTTTCTCAATCTATAACGTCCGTTTTAAGTGACCTCCCGAAAAGGGCTTCAGGGATAGTCCTTGGTGCATACTGTCCAGAATCAGAAATAGGGGGTTGGCCACAAGTTTATGAGCCTATTATGGACCAAACAGATCTAATCCTGATCAAATCCGACGTCATTTGTTCCAAAATAGTCTCCATGCCAGAAACAACACAGTTAGGGCATGGAAAAAGGACGAGTTTTGCATTATTTTGTCCTTCATCCATGGTCTCTTCAAACAGGGTCGGCTCCTCTTGCTTTCAATTTGGTCCAGTGGATAGTGTCAAGGGAAACCTGTAGGAATAGACCAGACTTGAAACGAGTAGTTTCTCAGTCTATAACGTTCGTTTGAAGTGACCTCTATAAAAGGGTCTCAGAGAAGGGGGTAGGTACTTGAATTCAACCGGATTCGGTGCATACTATCCAAAATCACAAACGGGAGGTGCCCATAGGTTCGTGAGCCTGTTACGGAGCAAACAGATCTAATCTTGTTCAAATTTGATGTCCTTTGTCCCAGAACAGTCTTTATGCCAAAAACAACGTGATTAGGACATGGAAAAGGGACTAGTTTTGCATTATTCCGTCGTTTGGCTCTAGTTTCTACGAACGGTGTCGGTTTTGCTAGCTTTTGATTCTGGCCAGTGGGCAATCTCATGGGGAGCCTATAGAAATAGACCAGACGTGAAACAGGTAATTTTCCAGTCTATAACGTCCGTTTTAAGTGACCTCCCAAAAAGGGCTTAAGGGATAGTTCTCAGAACCAATTGGATTCAGTGCATACTATCCGGAATCACAAACGGGGGTTGGCTTGTGGTCCAAAATAGACTCACAAACCTCTTGCCACCCCCCGTTTGTGATTCCGGGTAGTATGCACCAAATCCGATGGGTTCCGAGAACTATCCCTGAAGCCCTTTTTGGGAGGTCACTTAAAATGGACGTTATAGACTGAGAAACTACCTGTTTCATGTATGAATAGTTCCTACAGGCTCCCCGCAAGATTACCCATTGGTTGGAATCAAAAGCTATTGAAGCCGACACTGTTTGAAGAAATCGGGGCCGAGAGACGAAAGAAAGCGAAACTAGTCCATTTCCCATGCCCTAATTGCGTTGTTTCTAGCATAAAGACTGTTTTGGGACAAAGGACGTCGAATTTAAACAAGATTGGATTTGTTTGGTCAGAAATAGGCTCACAAACCTATGGCCACCCCCCGTTTGTGATTCCGGGTAGTATGCACCGAATCCTATGGGTTCCGAGAACTATCCTTGAAGCCCTTTTTGGGAGGTCACTTAAAACGGATGTAATAGACTGAGAAAGTACGTGTTTCACGTTTGGTCTGTTCCTACAGGTTCCCCGCAAGATTGCCCATTGGCAAGAATCAAAAGCTAGTAAAGGCGACACCGTTCGAAAAAACCGGAGCCGAAGGACAGAAGAATGTGAAACTAGTCCATTTCCTTTAAAGGCAAGGATATTGCTCAAGAAGAACCTACATCTCCTGCCATTGACACGACAGTCCCAGATTTTGGCTCAGGCGTGTCTATTGTCGACCCACTTCGAGACAACGAATCAGACGAAGAAGTTGCTGCTACCCAGCAACAAGTCCCAGGAGCGGTTCATCAATCGAATTATCCCAGAAGATCAAGCCGAGTGCGCACACAGCCCACAAGGCAGTTGCGCTAACAGATTGGACAATGATTGCAGTCACCCATGATCTCCTACAAACAGCACATCCACTCCGTACTTTCACATCTGCACACCTGTAATATTATGTATATATACATAATCTAGACACCATTAATTAGATGATGATGATCAAATGATCAAGTGAGAGAAGAAGAGACTAAGAGAAGAAGTTTCATTCCTCATTACAGACAAAATAAGCTTCGTAGGGCACGTGGTTTCATTCGCTATTGTATTGTGCTCTACTACATTATTAACATGTATACATGATATACTTAATCTGATACAGCTCTTTGTTCTACATTCCGATTTTCGTTAATATTGCTATGCTTGTTCTTCAATTTGTCTGATCTTTCTAGTTGTTCTTTCTGGTAATAGACGATTAACTTTTAGTCTTGTCTTTCACGAATCATTCGCGACTAATTATCAGTCGAGCACCATCTAACTCTTCGCGAATCATTCGCGACATATAATTTGTGTTGCAATTCGCAACAAATTATTCATCTAGTGTTTCATTCATTAAATGTTTGGCTACGTAATCTAGAATGACTGTGATTTCTATCACTAAAGTTCTCTTCATTCTAATAGGCGTAGTCATGCTTACGGAGAGAATCAAATAATTCATTGTTCCACTTTTGGGTCTAGATAATCGCTTGATAATGTGGAAGCTGTCAAGTGGCTTCCATGTGGGTCAGTTGATTTAGCATTGGTTTGATGCTGCTCTTGTTGTTGGCGTTGTGCTCTTGTTAGAACTCTAATTGGTTCGGATGATATATGACGTGCTGGAAGAATCTTGTTAGGTTGTTTAGAACAATCCTTGAAACTGTGTTTGTGAACACAATCTGGACATTCAACATGGTATTGGTTTTTAACTTTATAGTCGGCCATGAAATGTCCCGTTTCACCACAAATAAAACAATGGTTGCTCATTGGTCTTATGGCGATAGTGTAACCATCTTGGATGGCTAGCTGTGCTGGATTTTTTGGTGGTGTGGAATACTCATCTCGTTTGCATGAGCATGAGTTGTCGGATTGATATTGGTGAGAAGTAGATGATGGAAGTGTTGTATCGTGATGATATGAGTGATCGTAGGAGTTTTCTACCAGATGTGCTTGTGCAGACTCTAAAGGATTTCTATGTTTTTGTGCTCCTAGATCTTGTTGTCCTCTTGGAGGTGTTCCTAAGAGCGCTAGCTGTGGTTGAGGTTCATGTCAAGGTTGTCTGGACAACTCTTGTATATGGACTTGGTTGTTTCGTGGTTGGTAGTGCGTTGTTGGTTCTGTGAAACAAACAGTTGTCGAGGAGGTTGATAATGTCCCCCTGATTGGTTGTGAGGCTGGTTCCTCAGGTTATAATAGCAATAAAGAGATGTATGCCCCATAAAGTCATAGATGTCACATTTGATCAATGAACTATCTGGTACTGGCTAGTATGAAGAGCACTCATTGCCAGTGTGGGCATCTCGACGATGAGGACACCATGTGTTTTCTCATCTGTGGTAGATTTGACTAGTGGGTAACTGACCTGGCATCGAACTCTAGATAGACTTAAGAGTGTTTTGAAACTCTTTTGTGAGTTTCTCCATCTGTTGTTGGTGTTGTTGGTTAAGCAACTCCATTTGTGTTTTCCACAACTACTCTCGAGCTTTGTCATTTGGTCAAGCTTCTTGGATAGCACGATGTGCTCTCCATTCATGTGGTTCATCGACATTTGAGCCCTTGTCTTCCTCCCGAATGGCATCAGACATGGCTTGTCTCAATGGTGTGTATTCATCATTGGAGCGAAGTTCACGTCGTATCCATTGTGGAAGTCCAACAAGGAACCCAATTATGAGCATAGACTCAGTGGGTTGTTCTTGTACCTGACTTTTTAATCTTTTAAATCGTTCAATGTAGTCACATACTTTCTCGTCTTTTGTCATTTTGATGTTACTGAGCTTGACAAAAGGACTTTTGATCAAGCGGAAGGGCTTGAAGCTTTTGATAAATGCCTCCTTCAAGAATGACCAGTCTCGTTTATCTTCACGATCAAGGTTAAAAAACCATTCTCGTGCTCGATCGATCATGGTCATCGAGAAGAGCCGTACCATGGCGTTTGGTGGTGTCTAGTCATAGACATCACATGCATTCTCAAAGACTTGAAGAAATCTTTGAGGATCAGTGTTACCATCGTACTTAGGTAAATCTAGCTTTGGAGTACGTTTTTTAGTACGCGGAACATTATTTGCAAAAGGTCCATTTAAGTGAGCTCGTGCATGTGAAGATTCGGCAGCATGAAAATGTGGTCGATCATATGGAACTTCAAAACGCATGGGTTCCCATCTATCGAATGGGTTGGTGGATGGCTCTTGGACTTGAGATTTCATCCTGTAATATCGATTAAATTGAGCCTGTTTGGTGGATGGGGAGACCATCTCTAGTGGATAGTCCTCTGTGGAATTCGGATCGTAAGGACAATCCATAACACTCTAGAGTACCTTAGAAATGTGGAAAATAGGCCTCTTGGACTCTTTGGTAACTTAACTCGTTGGAATATTTGTTCGGAATGCGGTTGCTACGATTTCACTGTGGGTGCGATTGGATTGCGACCGGTTTGCGGGTGAATGCGGTCTATGATGGGTTGCGGTTAGTAAGCTTCTGATGCTAGTTTGCATACACTCTCATCTTTTTTGTTAGGACTCAATCGTCCAATACTCGACCTCTTACTATCATCTCTGATAATTTCTCTCTATTTCTCTCTATATCGAAATGGTATTCAGCATCCATAGGTATACATAACGTTACAGGTGTGCAGATGAAGAAAGTACAGGGTGGATGTGTTATATGTAAGAGACCGTGGGTGGCTATAGTTGTTGTCCAGTCTGTTAGCGGAGCTGCATGGGGTGAGTGTGAAGAGGGTGTGACGTCAGCCTTCGCTTTTCGTCCTTTCATCGCCTGTGAGAATTTGCATGTTAATATGCAGATTGTCGACAACGCGAGTAAATATGCAGCATGCATGGAGGCAGATTAAAGATGGGATTTGGGAGAGTAGAGGAAACAAATCCAACAGTTGTCACAATGCCATAAGGTTGATGAGAGACCGCAGACTAACAGTCACTGGTTCACTTGTGTGAATGACGTACTTGTAGCATAGTTGACCCTTTAATTGGAGAGAGAGAGAGAGAGAGAGAGAGAGAGAGAGAGAGAGAGAGAGAGAGAGAGAGAGAGAGAGAGAGAGAGAGAGAGAGAGAGAGAGAGAGAGAGAGAGAGAGAGAGAGAGAGAGAGAGAGAGAGAGAGAGAGAGAGAGAGAGAGAGAGAGAGAGAGAGAGAGAGAGAGAGAGAGAGAAAGCCACATTGCATGTAGACGGGCATTTTTTATAGAGTCCAAGAGAGAACCATGTATCCACACAACACCTACTTTGTGGTGGAGCATGATGTAAAAAATGCAAAAATTAGCTTGGTAGAGGCCAAAAATCTTGTATATAGATAAACACACATGTGTGGAGCATGTTCCCACGTGTGAAATAGTGTACTTGTCATGTACCATAATCATCTTTGTTGTACATATGATTTAATTCAAGTTCTAGTGGCTAAAATGGCCAAAACTAGTTTTCTAGACGTATGACACATGGCACCAATCTATTGATTGCATGAGCCACATCCTTTGGTTAGGTGTCATATCCCGTGTGTAGAGGACAGCTCACAGGTGTGGAATAAGCTGAAATAGGCGAATTTTGACTTCTAGAAGATTTCCAAGTAGATCTCCATATAGAAGGAAAATGGACCAACAGTGCTCAAAATAGAAGGTTTTGTCCAAGTGTTAGTTTTGCATGATGAATTATCATATGACAAAGCACCTTCACACATGTGGGATCAGAGGGATGATCAGTACCACGAGCTCCCACTCATTGTATATATAGAGCCACATTTGGCCATAATCATAGTGAGACACCAATCTTGGTTTTGGAAGCAATTTTGAGTGATTCTCTCCATTTGTCTACATTTGTTTTGATTGTTTTGAGGTTCTATCAATGTGTACTTGATTTTTAGGTTGGAGTCCATATTCAGACAGTTTTTCACACGTGTGAAACCATAAAGTACACTTACCTTCAATTAATGATTGTTCTTGTTAGGATTTTGTGTCTAGAATTGATCTAGATTGATCTTAATCTGAAGTGGATTGATAGATCAAGTAATCTGACAACCAATCCCTCTTGAGGATCAGATTAGGATCCACTCTTGGTCCTTTTTGTACTTTTTTCACATGGTATCAGAGCCTAGTACAAGAGGTTTTGTTGAAATTGATAGTATTAATCCAAATCAAAGCCAAAATTAGCAGTTTTTTTTTGGAAACTAGTCAAATTTTGGGTAGTGAGTTGGATTTGATAGATATTCTCAAAATTTTTGGACCAGAACTTGTTGTGGACTGTAGGAACTCTTTTCACACGTGTGAGGCCGTACAGCTCCGATTTTGGTTGAGAAAATTCAAAAATTTGTACAATTTGACTCACACACCCAATTTGAGAGATTTTTGGTGCAAAATCAAGCCTTTTCTATAGAGAATCTAATCTCTTGATTAGTTCTTGGATTATATCAGCCAAGAAATTAAATTTGAATCTTGAAGTAGGTGCATTAATTGATCATCTCTGATTTTTTGAGTGCATGTTGAAGTTGAGAGAGATTTTGCTAAAAATCATAGGTTAAGGAGTGATATGCAAGGTGAGAGGTTGAAAGCCATTGTACCATCACTCTAGATTTGTTCAAGAGTGATAGGGTAAAGTTTAGAAGCATCAATTTGCTAGAAAACATCTTTGGATCTGTCCTCCAAGTGAAATCTTTGAGAGTTTCTAGTGCATATAGAGCATCTATGCAAATCTTTTGTAGAATTTGACATAGATTGGCTTAAATTGAGAGTTCTAGAAAAGAGATTGAGATCCAAGTCACATTGTTCAACCCTAATCAATTTGTTTGAGTGACTGTAAGGTTTGAAAAGAGTCATTAAGATGTCTATGGCAAATCTGTAGAGAGAGATCCAATTTTCTAAGAGTTCCTTCCTTTGTAGAGGGCAAGATCTAGAAGCTCATTTTGTGTTGTTATTGGTGGAGAGTTTGTCTTCTCCTAAGTGATCAAATCTTTCTAAGTGGCATTAGCTCTTTGAAGCACAATATCTTAGTGAGAAAAATCACAAATTTTGATTTTGAATTTCATTCCAAGTCTTAAAATGTAGATTAATTGGTGGAATCCAATAGGAGTGATTGAATTTAATTTGTTGAGCAAAAATTGACATAGAATGTATGAAACTCAAATTAGTTCTATTCAACTTTCTTTTTGAGAGTGTGAGGGTCAATTTGTGATCCCATTGGATGTCTAGAATGAGGAGGAGTCCATATTTGAGTATTCATGCATGGTTGAGATCTTTGTGAATCTCTAGTTGTCTAATTTTTTAAGCTTTGTGAAAAATTGGTGGTATAGTTTGTTGTCAAATCAAATCAAATTCATTCTAAATCTCAAGTGTGAGATTATTTAGGTCAAGAGTGAGTCCAAAAGAAGTGATTAAGTTGATTTTCATGTATTTGAAACAAAACCCATCTTTTGTTCAAGAATCTCAAGTGTTGAGAGAACTAGTCAAGTGAAAAGAAAAATCTAGGTGTCAAATCTTTTTCATATCCATTTTAACTTTCAAAAGAAAGATTCATTGGTATTTGATGAGTCCAATAGGAGATTGGATCTGATTTCTTTTGTAATTTGACTCAAAGATTGTGTGCTTAAGAGGATCTTAAAGAATCATCTCAAGGTTCAAGTGTGCCAAGGATTGAGGAGGAGAGACCTTCTCAAGTTGTGATTCCAAAAAGAAAATCAAGAAATATGGTTGATTCCATGTGGCTCACATTTCAAGGGAAAGAGGAGCATATCTGATGTGGTATACATCTCATACTTACTTCTCTTATGGCATTTGATGAATCAATTTGCTTTAGTGAGATCATTGCTCAAAATTGGAGTAAAGCCATACTAGTTGAGTATGAAGTCTCTCTTGAGAACATAGACTATGTTCTTGAAAGTTTGAAATTGATTTTAAATCAATTAGAAAGCAAATGGTTATTTCATCAAATGTATGCTCTTGAGTCGTGTAAGAGCAAAAGTGACTTGTTCACTCATAGTTTGAAAATTTGCATTGAGGCAAATTGTAAACTCTTTATGAGAGTAAGTGAATCATCTTCTAAAGACACTTATCTCCATAATGAACTATTTTGCCTCATTGAATCTGAGAATAGCATGGTAAACAAGCATGAAGATATGACGCAAACACTTTGTTATTATAGCATGCATAGTCTTGCCAATTTGGATGAGTCTAATTCTCTAGATCATGGTAACATGATGTTAGATCTTTGTGGTCCTAATAAGTCAAGAAGAAATCTTTATTTTCTAATGGAGGAGCATGCACATGAAGAAGGAACAAGCCTCAAGGTCAAGTGTCTACATGAAATTTGGAAGGAATCAATTCTGGAGGTGCTAGGATGGTGCAAAGCTCTCAAGTTCATCAAAGATGTCAACATGCACTATCATGGATATGGTGATTTCAGATCAACATCAAGATCATTGGCTAATCTTCACACCTTTTGAACCAGCAAAGGCCAATTCAGCCCATGGAGTCAAGTTCAAGATCATCATGTTTTCCATCAAGCTAGATTTACCAAGCTAGATTTTTGAGGAGTGTGAAAAATGCAAAAATAAGCTTGGTAGAGGCCAAAAATCTTGTATATAGATAAACACACATGTGTGGAGCCTGTCCCCATGTGTGAAATAGTGTACTTGTCATGTACCATAATCATCTTTGTTGTACATATGATTTAATTCAAGTTCTAGTGGCTAAAATGGCCAAAACTAGTTTTCTCGACATATGACACATGGCACCAATCTATTGATTGCATGAGCCACATCCTTTGGTTAGGTGTCATATCCCATGTGTAGAGGACAGCTCACAGGTATGGAATAAGCTGAAGTAGGCGACTTTTGACTTCTAGAAGATTTCCAAGTAGATCTCCATATAGAAGGAAAATGGACCAAAAGTGCTCAAAATAGAAGGTTTTGTCCAAGTGTCAGTTTTGCATGATGAATCATCATATGACAAAGCACCTTCACACATGTGGGATCAGAGGGATGATCAGTACCATGAGGTCCCACTCATTGTATATATAGAGTCACATTTGGCCATAATCATAGTGAGACGCCAATCTTGGTTTTGGAAGCAATTTTGAGTGATTCTCTCCATTTGTCTACATTTGTTTTGATTGTTTTGAGGTTCTATCAATGTGTACTTGATTTTCAAGTGAGTCCATACTCAGACAGTGTTTCACACGTGTGAAACCATAAAGTACACTTACCTTCAATTAATGATTGTTCTTGTTAGAAATTTGTGTCTAGAATTGATCTAGATTGATCTTAATCTGAAGTAGATTGTAGATCAAGTAATCTGACAACCAATCCCTCTTGAGGATCAGATTAGGATTCACTCTTGGTACTTTTTGTACTTTTTCCACACATGTTTGGCCCTACCACATCTACCTTTGTTCACAGATTCCACTGAATATGTGAACACGGTTTTCTTTCTTTTACCGTTCTTCCTTCTTGTTACTTTTGTAGGCTACGGTTCTTTACGGATTGGTCTCTTATTAGAACCATTTCCAGCAGAAGTGTGTTCTCATATTACAATGAGTATTTCCTAGCCTGTCAGTGAGGAGAGACAGATTCGTTACTCAACTACATGCATAAACAAGCCATGCAACCAGTCCTAGCTCAGTTAGATCAACGTTCTGAAACAGGGAGCAATTCTACAACCTATCTACTAAAATCAGGAAACAAACAAGGACAAGATTAAGCTACTCAATCAAGAAAACAAGAAACAAGAAAACTAATTAATCCTAACAACACTTAGCAGCATCCTTGTAAAAAGAGGTGGATGAGACATTGATAAGACACTGCACATTTGAGATGGCACAAAGTGTTCATGGCATAGGGCCTTGCATTAGTCAGTGACAGGGGCAGAGGCATACACATGCAATCGACCAATGATTTACCATGTTTAGTTTGCATGTATACAAGTTGCATAGAGTTTAATGTAGTCACATTGATGACTATTTTCAATCAAAAGGATTAGTAAGGGTTTCTTCATATCCTGACATATGATTATAGCACCTAGTTTGAAAAGTTGAGGCAGCCAAGTCAGGTTGGGAAGAGAAGAAAAAAGTTTGGTTCTCAAAATCACCATAGCAAGGAAGCAAATTGAAATGCTAACAAAAAATTACATTGTTTGTGCTCATTCAAACACCACTTTTAAAAAGGTTTGGATCAATGGATCTTTGATAGAGGACAAGAGGAATCTCTAACACTTTTTTTTCATACTACCTCATGATCATTAAAGGAATCAAAAGGTGCACATTTCACACCAAAAAAATAATGATATTTTGTTGAGAACGAGGGAGAAATCGTTTGTGAAGCCAAAAGCACCATACTTGTGGAGGAGGTTGTGACATGTTCACATGTCCAACTGAGCTCAGAATGTATTGTTCAAAATAAAAATTTGGGTTCTCAAAATCACCATAGCAAGGAAGCAAATTAAGTGCTAATAAAAAATTACACTGTTTGTGCTCATTCAGACACCACTTTCAAAAAACTTTGGATCAATGGATCTTTGATAGGGGACAGGAGGAATTTCTAACACCTTTTTTTATACTGGCTCATGCTCATTAATAGCATGATCAAAAGGTGCACATTTCACACCAAAAAAAAATGATATTTTGTTGAGAAATGAGGGAGAAATCATTTGCGAAGCCAAAATCACCATACTTGTTTAGGAGGTTTTGACATGTTCACATGTCCAACTAAGCTCAGAGCGTAACATTCAATAGGGTCTTCCTCAATACACAAGCACATGTGAGCACACAGGACTACATAATCAACCTTTAACCAAGATCGACGGTGGAAGAAAGCACCCAATATCTAATGGCCATAATTCAATGGGGTCCATTTTCCAAATATGAAAAATGAAAGTTGAAACTCCATTAAAAAATTTCAAGCTTAAATGCATTGAAGGGGCCCGAATGGTCCAAATCTGCTTTGAAGTGAATTTGTTTCACATTGAAGAAGCCAATCCAAAAGCTCTCTTTACTCTTTTCTCTATTTGGCATAACTACTGGTAAGACATTCAAAATGTGACATTCATCAGTGTCATGATAGTCCTGCACAGGGCATTCTAAAATGAAATACATCTAAGTTACTAACTCGGTACTTTTTGTAGCCACGTATATTATGAGATGTTTGTCAAGTAAACAAGGCAGAGAGGGCTTTACCCTCCCAATTTACAACATTTGTCGGGGATTGCCCACGATCATTGAGAGAGATCTCTATGGATTTTCTTGTTGGATTACCAAGGACTCAGGATGTGATGGATTCTTGGCCAGTGGGTAGTCTTGAGAGGAACCTATAAGAACAGACCAGATTTGAAAAGGGTAGTTTCTCAGTCTATAATGTCTGTTTGAAGTGACCTTCGGAAAAGGGTCTCAGGGAAGGGGGTTAGGTACTCGGAACCCATCGGACTCGGTGCATACTGTCTAGAATCACAAACTGTTGGAGAGAGAGGGGAAGAATAAATGACGAACACGAACAAGAAATGAACTCGAACAAGAAACGATTTCGAGATGAGTTTTTGCGAGAGGAAGAAAATACAGAGAGTCTGTTATCTGCTCAGATCCCTAACAAAGAGCAATCCCTACAGGGACTTGAGGTATTTTCTAACCTCTTGCAAGCTCAACTCACCATGCCATTCCATAGCGCAATAAAATCCTTCATCGGGCTTCAACGTTATATCCATCGTAGTTTTCAGTTGCCTACTATTCTTGATGCACAGCGGAAGCCAAAAGAGATTCCTAAAATTCCCAGATTCCTATGAATCTGCTCAATATAGGTGTTGCTAAGGGGACTAGCATCACCCTGTCTTTGTCCTATAAAGCAGTATCTGCTATCTTAGATAGCGGATCAGACATTAATATAATGGCTTTGTCCTTGGCAAAGTCATGGGGCTTCCATACCCTCAATCAACCATGATATAAACTTCACATGGCTGATCAATGAGTTACAGACCTTGCTGGTCATTTATCAAATATTAAAGTTCGAATAGCAGGTGTCGAATTTGTAATAAATTGTGTCATCTTAGACTTACCAGAAGATGCCAATACTTATAAACTCCTTCTTGGTACACCCTGGCTCCAGATGGTAGGTGTTGTCCAAGATTGGAAGCATAGCAAAATTACCTTTGGCAACCACGATAAAGGAGTCACTATTGACTCAATTGGCCATGTCAAGCCTGTTAAAATTTATGATGATTGGTCATCAACAACATATGACGAATCGGATAGTGTCCCGATCCAACCAAAAGGCCACTATACAAGATCCACGGACATAAGCAATCGGGGTCAAGCACTAGCCACCATGGATTGTGCTGATTCCAATCGATGTTGTATCGAAACTGCTGCACCAGATGTGGATATTCTCCCATCTTCTACAGACATTGACACACCCATCATCCCACTTATGATGATTGACCCGATTCCTATAGCTTGGTGCCCAGGAGAACCTAGTGTCTCTACCGCCCATGTTTCGGAAGAAGGTATTCTTTCCATGGATGATGTTGAAATGACGGATGAACATGTACTCCTTTATCTAGATGCCCAACCTTATCCACCAAAATCCGTTCCTAAGGAGATCAAGACACCAGGACCGTCGGCTCATGTCCAACTGACATCCAAAATACCCAACACACAAGCATATAGGCCCAAGCCCAAAGTATATACCTGAAATGTGTATCCAGACAAAGTCTAGAATACAATAGATAGAGACATGATAAGTGAGGCAACAACACCACCCATTCAAAATCCTCAAAAATCTCGGTTACAAAAAAATAAAATTATTGATACAAAATTAATTGAGCGCCAAAAACAGATGTGTGAGAAGCTTAAACAGCCAATAAAGCCCTTGTCTAAGGAACCAGAAACCAAACCATCAGACCAAGCTTCCACGTCCGGTAGTGACTCAACAAAGATGATTTCCAAAGTTCCAGAAAACTTTGTAGAACCACCTTTCGATATTCCACAAGAATTTAAATATTTCACACTAGATGACATTGTTATTCAGTTTTGTGCGCAGCGGAATGAATTATACGACTCTCTCCGTAGGCATGACTACGCCTATCAGAATGACAGAACTTTAGTGATAGAAATCATGGTCATTCTAGATTACGTAGCCAAACATTAATAGATGATGTGAAGTTTTTAGCACGTGTGAACTTCACCAGACACCCTACAGGATCTTACTGAGGTGTTGTGATTGCACAAGATTGATCAAAGAACAGTATGCTTGAAAAATCTAAGGCAAGAGCACAATGGCATACATCTGATGAAACAATCTAACTCTTCACTATGAGAAATGAATGTCAGAAATAATTCTAAGTGTTCAGTATGGGAAAAAGAGGTTGCTCGTGGGTAGAGAGAGAAAATTATACATAGAAAACTCGAGTAGAGAGAGAATGAGTCCAAAACACCAAAATCTCAATATTCACAATATGGCAAAACATGCCCCAACTTTCCCTACATGAGAGAGACTCGAATTCCTACAGTGGAGTTGCATGGAAAGTCCACTTAACTAAACTAATTCACCTACCAGAGATCCACATGTGTAACTGCATGCATGTATGGTGCATGTACTGCATGTCAACTCATAAAATTGCCTAGACATGTGTAGATCACAAAAACTACTTTGCATGTTGCATGCACTGATTGCATGTGGCTTGCATGCATACAGCAAGACTTTGTATGCTATCTAAACATCTGCATGTCATCATAATTGAACCTATCTAACTCAAATCCGAGCTACACTAGCAGAATATTGCGATGCCACGCAAATGTCAAAAATTGAATATCAATATAAATATGGCATAATATACTCGAAAATGAAGATATGAGCTGGTTAAGTATAAATCATGAAGAGGCCTAAGTCATTTTTTGAGAATATATCTCCTAGGTACTTGTCTTATAAATTAAGGGCTAGACCTTTAATAGGAAAAGACATTGCCTTGGATAACCCTTAACTAGCTCGTCCATATGAAACGACTAGTTATGAAAAGACATGTTAAACTAGAGTAACTTTAACTCATATCTAAGTATACCTCTTATGGTATAGTTGAACGTATTTTCAGTTTAAATCTTAACTAGACCCTTTCGTCGGAGCAACGGACCTATTGTTTAAGAGGTGTGTTTGTTCGCCCCATAGAACATATATTGATCTCACACTTCAGTCTCAATCATCGAGAGAGAAGAGTTTATGCTTATGTAAGAGATTGAAGAAGTGAATAGAGTTATGTGAGTTATTCTCCCTTATCTTTGTTCTCCGCACTGTTGAGTGTGAGTGATCTTGAGTCTGTTAACAATCTCTAACGCATTTCATGACCAGACAGACGCTCTAGTGCATTACAGTCGTTTGTTGTGTTTCCATTTTGTGTAGTCTAGCACGATCATTGAATTAAATAGTATGTATACAAATGAGATGACAGTCCCTGTCTGAAGAATTGAGTCTCTGATCTGTTTTCCTGATTGGCATTGACATAAGTTTCTAACTTGCTCGAAAACCATTCGTACTCTTTAACCATTAAGTTGGACTTTAGTTGTTGAGGACTATTTTCTAGGAACAAATAGTTCACGAACTAGATTAATTAAATTGTCTGCGCAGTCACGAATACATCGAACAATTCTCGATTCTTTGTTGACACCTTAGTCAGCCAGATTGTAGTCTGCTGTACTACTCTGATAACATTTCATTTGTAGAACGCGCTTCCTTCAATTCGATAGAGGCTAGATTGTTGTTCTGAATTCATTAATATTACCCATTCCAAATATAAGTAATACTGGTTACTTTTTAATGTCTGTCGACAACCAGAATAACATTCGAAACCACCTGCCATAATTACCCCAAAAACATAACTTTCTAACGCTGTCCTCTGTGGGAACGATACTTTTCACTACAAAATCTATATCAACTCTGTTGGTATAGTGCGACATATACCAATTTTTTGCGCCGTTTCCGGGGATAGTTTAGGAAAGTTATAAGAAATTTGAAGATCCATTTCCATCTCTAATGTATGTCAGATAGAGAATCGAGATTAGAAAGATACCAGAAGCTTAGAGAGGAGTTTTTACGAAGACAGAGTGAAAGTACTAGTCGTAGAAATCTAGACGAAATCACTGCTCAGCTACTTGAACTCCTAATTAGCTTCGGTATGGAGGGTCCTACTGTACGCTTCACTTCTATCTCTAAAATTAAATATGATTATTTTAAAGGGACCAGTTTCAATGATGCAAATAGCTATGTCTCACAATTTGAGTCAATAGCCAATGCGAATAATGAGAGAACTGATGTAGACAAACTACGAATTTCCCCTGGTCTGCTAAGAAAGCAGGCGCATATATGGTATAGCCAGGTAGAACTAGGCCGTGTAGGAACCTGGTACTTGTTGAAAGATGCATTTCTGAACCAGTTCAGAGAGATAGGTTACAAATCTAGAATTCTTGGACGACTGAACAATGTTCAGAATAAGAGTAAAGAATCTCTTCGCAAATATACATGTAAGGTTAAAAACCTCATAGGAAAACTAACCGGTGTATATCCCGTGGATATGCAAATCAAATGGTTTTTGGCTGGTCTACCACCAAAGATTGATCGATACTGCAAACAAGGGGACATGAACTCCTTAGTAGCTGTTATAGCTAGTGCAAAAAATTTTGAGACTTCAAAATTAGCGCGAAAGCGACGATCAACGAAGAAATCTCAAAAGTCTAAGACTAATTCCAGTGACAACGATGATGATTCAGATTCAAATTCCAGTAGTAGTTCTTCAAGCTCGAAATTTGAAAGTAGCGATTCATCAGAATCAGATGCTGACAAAGGAGAGAAAAAGAATAAACGATGAAGTAAACGAAAGGACGACACGAAAGGTGTCGAGGATAAGTCGTTAACTTCCAAAGTGGAAAAGCTTTGGAAAAGTAATATGGCTGACCTTAATAAAAAATTTAATGACTTGAAAGTGCAGATCTCAGAAGTTGCAGATAAAAGACCAAAGGTGTCTTCTTCTAACTCAAGAATGTGGTGTCATCTGGGCACACCAAGGAAGACTGTACTTCTGTTAATGTCAAATACATTGAAGATCCTGCCTAGGAGGTACTTTTTATTTTTCAGAATGATGCGACTACTAACTATGTAAAGGGTACTACAGCATCAGTCCAGCAGGACAGACCCAAATTTGCACCAAGAAGACATAATCCTCCTGAATTTGTTGGACCAGCTCGGTGCACCTGAAATTGATGTTACTATTGTAGGATGTCTGATCGAAAAAGTGCCAATTGACTCTGGTTCCAATGTAAATATAATAACAGAAGACACAGCTCATGCTCTGGGGCTGACTGACATTCAACCAACACAACGAAACATCAAGTTAGCTGATTCGACACGACAAAAACTCGTTGGTGAGCTGAAGGATGTCACTGTCTACATTCAAGCCAAGCCATTCACTATGAATTTCATTGTTATCAAACCACTCAGTTTGTCATCCTATTCAGTGCTGATTGGACGACCTTGGCTTTATCAATCAAATGCTAGTGTACATTGGAAATCTAGAGAGCTAAGATTTCAAACTGGTGAGACCAATAACCGAGGTAAGCCAGCAAAACAAATTATAACCTGGAGTCGTGATAAATATGAAGGTGAAACTCCTTTGTTCTATACCAGTTTTACATCAGAAGAATTTTCGTATGCCTTAAATATTTTTTTGTATAAATCTGATATTGAAGTGCAGTACTTTGAATGTTATGAGAATGCTGATGATGAAATTTTTTTCGATGTCTACAATGATAAAGCTGATGTTTCGTATGAAGAAATTAACGTTGCAGACACAAACTCGAAAGAGTTTGATGATTTGAGTGACAAATCCGAACAAAAATTTGGTAACAAGAACCAGGTTGACGACAAAAAAACATCTATGGAGTCAACCATGCCCGAAATTCATTGCCATACCAAGGCCAGTCTAACTGAAGGTATCATCTTACCAGATTCTACTGAACTGATTGAACTTGCACCTGACAGATTTGTGCATGTTTCAAAGTCACTTGGAGAATCTGAGTTGGCAGAATTTACTGAACTATAAAAGGAGTATCAAAATGTTTTTGCCTGCTGGCTCGACGATTTCAAGGGTATACCTGCAGAATTCGGAGAGCACCGAATCGATCTGAAAAAAGATGCTATACCTGTTCGACAGAGAGAGTATCGTCTCAATCCTAAATACTCTCTAATGGTCAAGGACAAACTTAACAAACACCTTAATCCCGTCTTAGGTAGTGAATGGGTTTCACCCATTGTTGTTGTCCCGAAGAAGAAGACTGGCAAAATACGAATGTGCTAGGATTTCCGAAAACTCAATGCTACCACCAGAAAGGACCATCATCCTTTGCCTTTTTTTAGATTCCATCCTAGATCAGGTTGCTGGTCAAGAGCGTTACAGTTTTTGTGACGGCTTTTCTGGATATAATCAGGTGGGAGTGCAAAAGGAGGATCGCTCAAAAACCACATTCACAATGGATTGGGGCACTTATGCCTACAACAAAATGCCCTTTGGTCTTTGTAACGCTCCAGCGACTGTTCAACGAATCATGATGTTAATTTTCGCTACCTTCTTGAGAACTTTTCTCAAAATATTTACTGATGATTTCTGTGTGTACACTGATATAAAGACACACCTGCAAAAGCTGAAATTAACATTGCAACGGTTTATCTCTTCATCCAGAGAATGCCCTTTCGGTGTGAAAGAAGGAATATTGCTCGGACGCAGAATATCTAACAGAGGAATAGAAGTCAACAAAGATAAAGTCGAGCTTATAAAGAACCTCCTGATACCAACCAATTTACGTGAACTAAGAGCTTTCTTAGGACATGTTGGTTATTACAGGAGATTTATTCAAAATCATGCTTCTATTGTTGCCTCTCTTACACATCTACTGAAGAAACAAGTGGAATACTTGTGGACGAATGAACAGCATAAAGCATTTGAAGATCTTAAGCAAAGGTTGATCAATGCTCCTATTCTGAGACCACCCAACTGGGCTATTTTATTTCACAGTTATGTGGATGTTTTTGCATTTGCTATTGGCGTCTGTCTAAGCCAAAAGGACGACCAGAAGAAGGATCATCCCATCTACTATGCGAGTCGACAGCTTAGTGCATCAGAAAAAAATTATTCGGCTACAGAAAGGGAAGCACTTGGCATGATTTTCACTATTTAAAAATTCCGACATTATTTGCTGGGATATGCATTTATTTTTCATGTAGATCATTTTGCTCTTAAGTATCTTGTAAATAAACCAGATCTATCAAGACGAATTGCTTGATGGGTTCTACTTCTGCAAGAATTCACTTATCAAGTAGAGCTTCGTCAAGGAAAGTATCATACAAATGCTGATTATCTATTGCGACTCAGCACTGGAAAAATTGAAGATCCTATCAATGATGATTTTCCAGACGAACATTTATTCGAGATTTCATCTGCAAATTCATTATATTCTGATATCATTACTTATCTCAAGGATCAGATATATCTGGATGGTTATGATTTGGAACAAAAGACGATTTTTCAATATAAGATAGCGCCTTATACAATTATTAACAATGTTCTGTACAAACTTGGTGCAGATCATCAGCTTCGAAGATGTCTCGAATCCGAAGACATTAAAAAGGTCGTTAAAGCCTTACACTCAGAAGACGTTGGTGGACATTTTGCTTTGAAGAACACATTTAATAAGTTATTGACTGCCAAGTATTCGTGGCCACCAATGTGCAAGGATGTATCAAACTTTATCCGTTCATGTGATCCATGCCAAAGATCTGGTAAGCCTACAAAATCAATGAATTGGCCGTTGACACCAATCCTTCCTCTTGCACCATTCGAGAAGTAGGGGATTGACTTTGTCGGTCCAATTAAACCTATTACCCGACATACGAAATGTCGATATATTCTAGTTGCAATGGATTATGCTACAAAGAACATGGAAGCAGAGGTGACAAAAAGAAATGATGCAAAAACTATCGCGACGTTCTTATTCAAAAGTATTATCACCAGATATGGTTGTCCACTCAAACTAGTAAGTGACCGAGGTACACATTTTTTAAATGACACTAAATCAAATACAGAAAAACTACACCGTATAATCCAAAAGCAAACGGGTTGACAGAAAGAGCTAATGGAATTTTATGTAAGATCTTGACTAAAATTACTATTGCACACGCAACGGATTGGGATCAAAAACTACCATCAGTTCTTTGGGCTTATCGTAATACAGAGAAAATCACAACGAAACAGACACCATATTTTTTGACATATGGTATGCATCCTATTCTGCCAATTGAATTTGAGGTCAAAACTTTTTGTATCCAAGCTCAACGAACAAATGCAGACTCTATAAACGAAAGGTTGACTAATATTGAAGAACTAGCTGAAGCTCGTGAGTCTTCACAAAAATTAACGAAGGAAATCTAAAAACAAAGAAAGACGAAATATGACAGTCATATAAAAAAATGTGATCTTAAAGCTGATCATTATGCGCTGATATATGACAGTCGCCATCAAAAGTTCCCAAGAAAACTCCATATGCGATGGCTTGGACCTTTTAAAGTCATAGAGGTGTTTGACAATGGTTCTAAGCAACTTCAATCACTTGAAGAGGAACTTTTACCTACACGTATTAACGGGTCCAGACAAAAAAAATACTATCTTTGACCTTAAAAAAAAAAATTATTTATTTTTATTCTCATTATTTTCTAATATTTTTTTGATATTGTTCGCAACTTTTTTTTTTTCTTTTCTTTTCTAGAAAATTTTCTAGAAATTTTCGTGAATTTTTCTACGACTGTTTAACATTTGTTCAAATTGTTTCGTGAATTTTTCGAGAATTTTTCTTGTCTTCTCTCAAATCTTTTAAGTTATTTTTCAAAGTATTTTCGAGAAATGTTCTAGGATGACGCTTAACATTTTCATCAATTTTTCGTGAACTTCTGTATAATTTTCTAGAATCTCTCAAGACTGTTTCACGAAATATTCTAGAAACTTTCTAGTATCCTTCGAGAATCTCTCAACCTACCTTTTCAAGATAGAAATCATGGTCATTCTAGATAACGTAGCCAAACATCAATAGATGAAGCGCCAGAAGAATAACTTGTCGCAAATAGCAAGAAAAATTATGTGTCGCGAATAATTCGCAAAGAGCTAGACTGTGCTCGACTGATAATTAGTTATGAATGATTCGCGAAAGACAAGACTAAATGTTAATCGTCTATTACCAATAAGAACAACTAGAAATGTTAGACAGAATGAAGGATAAGCATAGCAATATTAACATAGATCTGAATGTAGAACAATGAACTGTATCAGATTAAGTATATCATGTATACATGTCAATAATGCAGTAGAGCACAATACAGTAGCGAACGAAACCGCGTGCCCTACAAAGCTTATTTCAATCTCTAAAAAGAAATTAAATCCTAATTCTTGCAAAATGAAGAATCAATGCTTAGGGCATCTACTTCGTTTATGTCATCTTCTTCTGCTATCTTCATCATGATTTTTACACGAATGTTGTCCAATATAAATATATAACATAATATTACAGGTGTGCAGATGTGAAAGTATAGAGTGGATGTATTGTCTGTAGGAGATCGTGGGTGGCTGCAATCGTTGTCCAATCTATTAGCGCAACTGCATGGGGTGAGCATGAAAAGGGTGCGACGTCAGCCAGTGCTAAAGTGATTTTGGTGATGATGCAAAAAGTGCGTCATTCTTACGAATGGCCTTAGGATAAGATTTACAGGGTGCCTTAACTTTTAAGGCACTTTTGGCATTCAATAAGATAGTGTACCCTTTTCGCTTATCACCTTAAACTGTGTAGAAACACAGTGTCGCGATTCTTTCGCCTTTTCTTCATCTGTGTGAATTTGCATGTAGATATGCAGACTGCGTGACAACATTAGTAAATATGCAGCATGAATGGAGGCAGATTAAAATGGGATTTAGGAGAGCTAGAGGGAATAGATCCAGCATACTCAGAGTTTGTCGGCAGCAGAGAGCGGTCTAGTAGACGATGTGGTGCATCGTACGTGCTCGCAGGTCACGTGCGGGATCCCATCCCCACCGCCTAGCCACCCTCTATCATTCTCCTTTCACCCCAAAAAGGCTGGTACCAGGGGACTAGGGTACATTGACTACAATGAGCTTATATGTGGGTTCTGTTATAGTATCCATTTGCTTATGGGATGAATGCACTTTCTTTTTGGTGCCTTTTCGGACGTAGCCGCATTGTGCATAGCTTGCATCCTCCAACACCCCCACTCAAGCGAGCACAGGGCGAAGGAAACCCCCACTTGCTCGTTCAGGACCTGAACACTTGCTCTGATACCAACTCAGAGTTTGTCGGCATCGGAGAGCGGTCCAGTAGACAATGTGGTGCATCGTGCGTGCCCGCGGGCCGCGTGTGGGATCCCATCTCCACCGCCTAGCCACCCACCATAAAAAAGGCTGGTACCAGGGGACTAGAGTACATTGTCTACAATGAGCTTATATGTGGGTCTGTTATAGTCTCCATTTGCTTATGGGACAAATGCACTCTCTTTTTGGTGCCTTTTCGGACGCAGCCGCATTGTACGTAGCTTGCATCCTCCAACATCTGTGTCGATCTCAAGAACCTTAATGCGATTACGAAGAAAGACCATTTTCCCTTGCCTTTAACGACCCAAATCTTAGAGAAAATGGTAGGAGCTGAAGCTTTCAGCTTCTTGGATGGATTCAGCGGTTATTTCCTTGTTCAAATAGCCTTTGGAAATAAACGTAAAATGACCTTTGCCACAAAGAACGAGGTTTATGCTTATAACATCATGCCTTTTGGCTTATGCAACTCTCCTTCAACCTTCCAAAGGGTCATGCAACTAGCCTTCCAAGTTTTGTTACATCAGATCGTGGAAATTTATCTCGACGATCTGGGTGTACATTCCTCCGCAGCTACGCACCTTGACGCACTGGAGAAAATCTTCATTCGCTACTGTAGATTTGGAATCTCACTAAACCCTGATAAATGCCAAATATGGATCACCCATGGGGTTGTACTCGGGCATATAATTTCAAAGGACGGTATTTCTACCGACCCACCAAAAATCAAGGTTATAGTGGAAATGTCCTTACCTACTATAGTGAAGGAAGTTTATGTTTTCCTCGATCATACAAATTATTATTGCATCTTTATAATCGACTATGCCGGCAAGGCACGTCTCATTTATTTAGTTGTAGTAGATCCTCGCTGGACCGAAGAATGAATCAAAGCCTTTGAGGAGTTGAAAACAGCCCTTACCATGGCTCCCATACTCCGCTCGCCAGATTACAGGAAAGATTTACATGTGCATACTGACGCAAGTAAGTATGCCATTGGAGGTCTTCTTGCACAACCAAACGAGTATGGCAAAACTTCCCAATACATTTCTGGAGCAGACAACTAGTGCTTGCTGATGTAAATTATACAACAACTGAGAGAGAAGCATTGGCGATGGTCTATGTTGTACAACAACTAAGACATTATTTACTAGGCTAGACCTTTGCATTCTACATCGACCATCAAGCCCTATTATATATCGTTAATAAATCCTGTAAAACGGGACGTATAGCTCGATGGCTATTGATTTTAGAGGAATTTAATTTCCCTGTAGTCATTTGGAAAGGGACCCAGCATTTCATGGCGGATCACCTTTCCCGACTACCGAGTGCTGAAAAAGCAACTGCACCAGTCAACGATGATCTCCCTGATGCATGCCTTTTTTAGATTGATGCTACACCCTTATGGGATGAGGAGATAACTCAGTTCCTCGCAACAGGCAGACTCAAAGAAGGCCTAAGTACAGCGGCAGTATATATTTTTTTTGCTAAAAGCAGCCCCCTTTCAGTTAATAGCGATACAACTTTACAAAAGGGACATTGACCGTATTATTCGATGATGTGCTTATGAATCTGAGATACGACCTATCATATCTCAGGCTCATGAGGGCATTGGCGGCGGCCACTTTTCTGTTTAAACCACAACTAAAATTATCCTTTGAGCATGACTGTGGTGGCCATCTTTGTTTAAGGACATGTTTGTTGTCATTAAAGCGTGTGATGTCTGTCAACGAGCCAAGAAAAATACCAAAGCAGACTTCACACCACTAACTCCCATTATAGAAGGTAAAGCCTTCCATAAGTGGGGAATTGACTTTGTTGGACCAATCAGTCTAGTAGCAAAATATACCCAAGCTCGCTACATCTTCATAGCCACAGATTATGCCACTAAGTGGGTTGAGGCTCGAGCAACGAAGGACACCAACTGTCACGGGTTTTCTTTATGAAAATATTATTACACATTTTGGCTATCCCATAGAGCTAGTTAGTGATCGTGGCATGCATTTTTTAAATGCTGTCATTGATAACCTCCTACGCCATTACCTTGTCGTTCACAGAAAGAGTACACCATACTATCCTAGATGTAATGGCCAGGCTGAATCAACTAACAAGACGATATGTAAAATTTTGAGAAAGATAGTTGAAACAAGTCGCTTTGATTGGGAAACAAAACTTTTTTCAGCTATTTGGGCTTACCGCACAACCCCAAAGAAAGCCACTGGGTGGGTTACCCCTTTCCACTTAGTATATGGTCAAGAGGCGGTAATGCCTGTAGAATTCTTAGTACCTTCGCTAAGAGTAATGGAAGCTTTTTCTACAGACCTATGTGAAAAAGCTACAATCAAACAACAAGTCAAAACTAGGCTATTTACATTAGCCCAGTTATGCGAGACAAGACTTATATCTTACCACGCAACACTAGTTAACAAACGACGCCAAAAGGCCTGGCATGACCGTCACCTACACAATAAAGATCTACACTTAGGTGGCCAAGTGCTTCTTTATACATCAAAGAAGCACCCCGAAAAATTAAAATTCTGAAGTGAGGGACCGTATGTTATAAATAAAGTCTTTTCCAATGGTGCAGTCCAGTTGCAAACACTTGACGGAATACTCCTAGACACTGTTGTCAACGGTGGTCGTCTACGACGGTGTTACGAAGAATTGTTTTTTGTTGACCCAATTTAACACCTTTTCCCTAGTATATATTTTACATCTTTTATTCTTTTTATTTTATTTTATTTTCTTATTTCCTTGCTTATAATTCTCGTTTTGATTGCCTATTCTTAACCTCGTTCCTTGTTTATAATTCGTACATGTACTTATTTACTTTCTATGCATTTGTTTTCCCATAAATACCCATTCGTCATGGATGTTCTAGGTCAACAAATGATAGGCTACACCATATGAAAAGATTCTGCACTCTTAGCCAACTCATTTCTATCTATCTGGTATCGCACGCATACAAACATTCATTGAGATACACCTTTCCCATAAGAACGTCTACTCTGAGCTACAGTCATATTTTCTCCCTTGAAGTTCTTCACTTGCATCAAACAACTCTATTCCTTCATAATGCATTTCTGTCAGATCTCAACCGATGGGATTTGCTCAAATCTCACCAACGGGATTAACTCAGATCTCAACTGGCGGGATTCTTTCAGATCTCAATCGACGGGATTCACTCAGATCTCAACCGACGGGATTTGCTCAGATCTCAACCAACAACTTCTGTCAGATCTCAACCGACAACTTCTGTTAGATCTCAACCAGTGACTTCTGTCAGATCTCAACCGATGGATTCCTATCAGGTCTCGACCGACGCGACTCACTCAAATCTCGACCGACGATTCAAATTCAAAATTCAATGAGCCAGCACGTCTCATCCCGCCAAAACCAGATGACGGCGTCCATAAATGCCATCACCCCGACGCCATTCGCACCTCAACGAAGTGTGAATTCTAGAGTTTTTTGGCGACGATCTACTGGCGATCTTCTTACTCCCGTGCACGATCCTGGCACTCTCTTGTTCTTTGCATCTGTCATCGGTTCCACACCATCTCCACCAACTATCAGCCATCATAGTTTGATTACCATTGAGAGCGCCATCACAAACCATCTCCAAACCTAACATCACTGGAAGACACATCATTTGAAACTTTTCGCATGCTGAGGGGTAGTGTCACGCGAGCATTTACCACACTCCCATCACACTATTGAATATCACATCATCACCATAAACACTTGTTTTTCATCATCACCATCTCCATACATCCGTTTCCACAGAAATCTACCTTTCCTACATCTCCATACTTCTCAAGGAATGATCCAAATTTGATGTTCTATAGCTTGTTGGATAGGTATTGAGGAGTAGGACGTGTTGCTCTTGTTTCTAAATCAATTTGATTTGTTTTTAGAAGAGTTTTAGGCAATCAGAGAGTTTGAGAGGGTACTCAACTCATGGGATATGCCAAAGTGAGCACACATATGTCTTTTTCACCATCTTCATCAATTTTCACTGTCAATCAAGTAGAATTGGATAAAAATGAGTGTTATGAGGTCTTAGACTTTTCATTTCACACATATTACTGTGTTTGAGTTGAAAGTAAGTTCCTAGAGAGTTTATCAGTACTTTTAAACTCATGGGAGAGATAGACTTCTTGCTTGCATGTGCTTCTTCTTTTGTGACTGAAGCAAGATCCAAATTCAAGATAGATTGATTTTCTGTATTGAGAATTTGTTCTCACATCTGTTGCTAGATTTTATAAGGTGGATCAACACCTGTGTCAGATCTATATGTTGTCTTCAAAAGCCATGGTCTATGATGTTTTTCTTACTTTTAAAGCTTATGTAGAGAAGCAGTTTCCTTTCAAGTTAAAAGCTTTAAGATGTGATAGTGGAGGGGAAACACTTCAATAAGTTTAAAGACTTTTGGGAGAGAGAGGGTATTCAAAGAGAGTTTTCTTGTTCATATACTCCTCAGCAAAATGGAATTGCTGAGAGAAAAAGTAGAACTTTGTGTGAATGTGCAAAGCCATAAGGCTAGAAGCTTCTCTGCCTAAAGAAATTTGGGGAGAGGCAGTTGCATGTGCAAACTATCTTTGTGATAGGCTTCCAAATCTTGCAATAGGAGGAAAGACACCATTTGAGATGTTGTATAAGAAAAAGCCTAAGGTAGATCATCTTAGGATTTTTGGCTGTGTATGCTTTGTGCCTGTGCCTCTAGAAACTAGGAAGAAGGAAGATCCTAGTGCAGTAAAAGGAATTTTTGTAGGTTATGCATCCACTAAAAAAACATACAAGATTTATTTGCTCTCTTTTGACAAAAATGTTGTTAGTAGAGATGTGATCTTCCATGAAGATCAGAAATTTAACTTGGATGATGCACAGATCAAGGAGACTCATGCAAGATCAATCATCAATCTTGATGCTATTCAAGAAGAGGTGAGGCCGAGGCTTGAGGAGGAGCAGATTCAAGCTACCACACCAAGAAGATCTACACGAGCAAGATCTGAGCCAAGGAGGCTCACATATGATGAAGAAGGAAGGCAAGTGGAAGGTGAAACTTCCTATCAAGCACTTTTCATATCAAATGAAGAGCCTAAGGATGTCCAAGAAGCTTTTCAATTCAAGGAGTGGGTTGAAGAAATGACCCAAGAATTTGAAGCCTTGATGTCAAATAACACATGGGAGCTTGTGGAGCCACCAAACAACATGCATGTGATCGGATGTAAGTGCGTATTCAGAATCAAGTATAATCATGATGGATCTATTAATAAGTATAAAGCAAGACTTTGTGCCAAAGGCTACTCACAGATCAAAGGTCTTGATTATGAAGACACCTTTGCACCAGTTGCAAAGATCGTAACAATTCGAATACTTATCTCTCTTGCATGTTTTCACAAATGGAGTATGTTCGAGCTTGATGTTTCTAATGCATTTCTCAATGGTTACCCTGAGAAGGAGATTTATATGGAGCAGCCTCCGGGTTTTGTGAAGGAAGGTGATGAATCAGAAATTTGTCTTTTGTTCAAAAGTCTGTATGGACTGAAACATGCACCAAGGTCTTGGTATGCAAGGCTCAATTCCTATCTCATATCACTCGAATTTTGTCTAAGTGAATATGACCCTTTTCTGTATTATAAGTTTGTAGATACTTTGTAATTATTCTTCTCATCTATGTAGATGATATCATTCTTTGTGGAAACAATGAGAAGTTAGTTGAAGAAACTAAGCATGCACTTGGTACTGAGTTTAAGATGCAAGACTTAGGAGTTCTTCACTATATTCTAGGCCTTGAAATAGTTTTTTGGAAAGGTCATGTATTTATAAACCAAAGTAGATATGCACTTTCCATGCTCAGGAAATTCCATATGGAGAACTATAAAAGCATAGATACACCTATGGAGCACACTGTAAAAGTTCTTTTTAAAGATGATGAAAAATCCTTTGAGGACATCACTTTTTATAGGAGTCTTATTGGCTCACTTATTTGGTTAATAGTGACTAGGCCTGATCTAAGATTTTGTATTCATAAGCTAAGTCAACACATGCAGGATCCAAAGTTCTATCATTGGAAGTTGGCTAAAAGATTCTTGAGGTATATATCTTCTACCTTGGATTATGGACTATACTATGAAGGAGAAGATCTAAATTTGATTTCTTTTTCAGATTTAGACTATGCAGGAGACAGGTTAGATAGGAAATCCACAAGTGCTTACACTATATTTCTTGGAGGAAATTTGGTTTCTTGGCTATCAAGGAAACATGCAACTATTTCCTTATCTTCCGGTGAAGCTGAATACAAATCTCTTACAACCACAACAAAGGAGGTTTTATGGATCAAAAGGCAACCTTTGGAGCTAAAGTGTTATGCAGATGAAGATTTACCAATTATCAAGAATGATAACATTTCTGCTCAGGCTCTTGCAAATAATCTAGTCTTTCATACAAGGAGCAAGCATATTGAAGTGGCTCATCATTTTGTAAGAGAAAACATCATTGGGAGAGAGATCTCATTGGAGCATGTTTCATGCTCAGATTGTGTTGCAGATCTTCTCACCAAACCTCTACTCAAGAATGTATTTATGAAGAGGTCTAACCTTGCCTAATTTTGAAGTCTATGTTGATAGGAACATAAATTTTAAGGAGGAGTGTGAAGATTATTACAATATTATCTTCCTATCTCGAGTTTGGGGTCATGTCCATGGTGATTTTCACTAAAATCCATGTTTTACATAAATGGAGTGTGAATTCTACTAACCAGCAACAAATCCCAAAAATGGTTTATCAGTCGAATCTTCCCAGAAGATCAAGCCGAGTGCGCACACAGCCCACAAGGTATACTCCTGAGTCTGTCTGTCTCTTGATGCAGGAACCGACGACAATCGAAGAAGCACTTGGCAAACCCTAATCTCTGGAGAGAAGCTATGGACAGAGAGTATTCCTCTTTGATATAAAACCAGACATGGTCATTAGTCGAAGCTCCTGTTGGCTACAATATTGTTGATTGCAAATGGATCTTTAAGATCAAATACAATGCCAACAGAGGAATTGATCGAAGGAAGACAAGACTAGTAGCACGAGGATTCACCCAGATCCCGAATGTTGACTACAGTGAGACTTTTAGTCCAGTCGTCAAACATTCGTCGATCTGAATGCTCTTGTCTTATGCTGCAGCTGTTGACCTCGAAGTGCATCAACTTGATGTACAAATAACCTATCTGAATGGAGTTATACAAGAAGATATCATCCCAAAGGATACGCTCTGGAAGGGACGAAGAATCATGTCTGTAAATCCACAAAGCACTATATGGCTTGAAACAGTCTGCCAGAGCTTGGTTCCAGAGGATCAACACATTCCTCATTGAACAAGGATTCAAACAAAGCACTGCTGATTGCAACATTTATTTGAAGTCAGTACAACAATCCTTCATTATCATCACCATGTACGTGGATGATACGTTGCTCTTCACCAACAATACCAATATGGTCAAGGATTCAAAAAAGATGTTGTTTTCAGAATTCGACATGACTGATCTGGGCGAAGCTCACTTTTGTATGAGGATTCAAATCCACAGAGACAGAGGAAATCGACTGATTTGCATCACTCAACAAAGGTATCTTCACAATGTCCTTAACAGATACAATTTGATGAATTGTAAATTAGCTCACTCATGAATGGATCCAGGCCTGCATCTGTCAAAGGACCAATGTCCCCAGACCAAGCAAGAAGTGGAGCAAATGAGAGAATACCCTTATTGATCGATACTAGGATCTCTCATGTACGCAGTCTGTACAAGACCATATATCTCTTTTGCTGTAAGCTCACTCAGCCAATACATGGCTAATCCTGTCATTACCTATTGGAAGGCTCTTATTCGAGTCATGAGATATATTCGAGCTACCATGGACCAGTGCATCTGCTATGGAGAAGTCAACAATGACAATCTCCATCAGCTCAGTGGTTATTCTGATGCAAGCTGGGGAGGAGATGTAGACAATTGTAAATCCACATTTGGATTTACATTCTTCTTCAACGACGGTCCTATCTCGTGGAACAGTCGTAAGCAAACTTCTGTCGCACTTTCTTCTATAGAAGCATAATACATTGTTGTTTATCAACTTATTAAGGAAGCATTTTGGTTGAGAAATTTGCTGTCAGACATCAATATGTATCAGTACAGCCCTACAATCTTGTTTTGGGATAACCAAAGTGCTATTGTCTTATCGGCCAACCCTAGATTCTCTCTTGGAGTAAGCACATTGAAATTAGATATCACTACATCAGGGGCAAGTTTCTCGACAAGGAAGTAAGCTTAACGTACTGCAGAACGCATGACATCGTTGCAGACATATTCATGAAAGCACTCAGTGTTAATGCACACAACAAATTTTGTCCATTGCTTAGTCTGAAGATCAAAGTGTTCACGGATCTAGATTAAGGGGAGGTGTTGGATTTGTTTACTCTACTAGATGAGTTAAATCTATGTTTTTTCAAGGATTTACACAATCAATTGTCCATGAAAAAAAATCTATGAATTACGTTATTTGCTATTTAGAGATAAAATTTTGTATTATTATTTTCATTAAACTTGAATTATATTTCGACAAGGTATCTCGAAAACAAACATTTAAATGCATGGATAAAAATTTGTCATAAAATTTATGATTTATTTTTTAACAATAAATGGAGTAAGAAAAAACAAACTTCCCAAGAACACAATAAGTGATACAAGAAAACAATTCTTTCATAAAAATTTATTTGGAGTCACACACACACACACACACAATAATGCACATTTTTGCATGCATTTGTAAACTAAAAACTAGTATAAAACTATCTATATTTTGTGAAGAATTGAAAAAGATTATCTATGTTAGATATAGGGGTCTTATGTTTTTTACATCAAGCATCTAGGTGTAGGATGTTGATAGGAATAAATTTGGCATAGATGGCAAATTATGCATTTCCACTTGTAATGCCACTATTGAGCCAAAATAGAGTAAGAGGCTAAACACTTGCTAATTAGAGTGTAGACAAGTGTAAAGTTTTTGTTTGATGAATTCCAAGAGGTCCAATAGGATATAGAGGTGGAACCTTGAGAGGTCCAATAGGAAATTGAGGTGTGCTTGAATATAGTCCAATAGAATTAAGAGGTGCATAGATCAATGATCCAATAGGATCAAGAGGTGACAAAATGTGGTCCAATCATAGTTAAGCATAGTGGTAGCTCGTGGACCTACTAGTATCATTGTACTCCTCATTTTGAAATCAATTGATTTGGTGATTTCATGGATTTTGTGAGTTATTGGATTTCTAGCTTTCTCTCTCTACCCGAGAGCTCTTGATGTATTTTCTCTCTCTACCCGAGGAGAGCAGCTTGTTTTTACTTAGATTATTTTTTGAATACTTCCCACATGTGTGAGTGAGAGTTGGAAGTGATTGAATGCATGTAGTAGTGTGTTTTTGCCATAGGATTCAAGATTGATCTTGAATCTCAATCTAGTCTTGATCTTGGTGCATCTACACACCTTAGGAGATCACAAGTACATGTAGTGGACAGTCCACACGTGTGAAATTCAACATGGTATCAGAGCCTACCTAAGGTTACCATGCATTTTGATCCATCTAAGTGAAAAATTTTCATCAATCTTGAGCTAGAAATTGTCAAGGCCCATTTTCCTAGCTATCTTGTTCAATCTTGGATCAAAAGAGATCAAAAGGACATTGATTGGGTCTGATCTAGTACTGTACGGAATCAGGTGCTCAGACACGTGTGAGGAACATCCAATTTCAGTTTGGAAGTTCTCTCTCATGTTTGATCCATTTATCTTGCTTGATAGCTTGGTTTGAAGCTATTTTTGTCTAGTTTCTGTTGCAATCAGTTTCATTCCATTTGGTTGAGCCAATCAAAAGTTATAAGCTTTTGAAGAGGGTTAGGTAGGGCACCTAGACCTGGGTGGACACATTTGGTTTGGTCAAGAGATTGCTTGGTTGATCCAAAATCACAGTTGTATGCTTGCCAATCTCATCTATATGTGATCTAGGCACTGTTTTGAGATCTTAGCCATTTTGTTTCATGCAATATCATTGTATTTGAGTCAAATTTGGTTTCTTAGTGTATTTCACACGTGCTAAGAGTGTTGGATCCTAACTTTGCCTATACTCCATCATTTGATGTGAAATAGATCTTGTTTTAGAGAGATTTGTGTAGCTAGTGAGAATCAATTCACAAATTGTTGTAAGATCTTTCATAAGAGGAGATAGTACTCAATTATTGGATCCTATTGAAAGTGTGTAACAACATTTATTGTTCATCATCTGAGTTTTCTTCACTTCAAATGTCTTCAATGGGTTCATCCTTGTTGGAACCAAGTGAAAGATTGACCACTTCAAATTATTCAATTTGGAAAATGAGGATGGAGTCCATCTTGATCCTTCAAGACGTGATGGACATAGTTCTTGGCCTTGAAGAAGAACCACAAGTTCTTCAAGAGGTTCAAAAATACAAAAAGAGAGCTAGGATGGCTCTCCACTACATTAAGATGAATGTCTCTAATGAGATATTGAGGGAGATAGGTACTTGTACAGCTAACAAAAAAACCTTGGGATTGTCTCAAGACTATCTATGAGGCTAAGAATACCTCTAGGCTTCTCACTCTTAGGAATCAAATCTTTCAAAGTAGCCAAAAGAGTGATGAGAGTGCATCTAGTTATGTTTTGAGAGTAAAAGATATTCATAGAGAGCTTGCTTGTATTGGTGATTCCATCAATCAAAATGAGCTAGTTCAAGTCATTCTCAATGGCTTGAGAAGTGAATTTGATAATCTTGTCCAATCCTATGCCATTAAGGAGGAGCTACCAAGTTTGGAGGCTCTCCAAAGTGTGCTAATTTCAGAAGAATCAAGACAAGAGTATAAGCTCTTGAGGATGGACAAGCTTTCTCTCACTCATAATGATGGCAAAGCTCTTTTTGCCAAGGATAAGCACAAAGAGAGGAGCAAGAACCAACATCAACAATCCTCAAGCAAGGACAAAGTCAAATCCAAAGACAAAGATGAGGAGGAAGATGATTCCTCTAATGCTTCATCATCCAAGCTCAAGAAGAAGAAGAAGATCAAGTGCTTTTATTGTGGCAAGAAAGGTCATTATGCCACCAATTGCTTCAAAAAGAAGAATCAACTCAAGCAAGCCAATATTACCAATGAGAAGGAAGACACTATTGCAAGTGATGGAGAGGGATCTCTTATGGTCTCTAGTTTCTCATCTACTCCTTTCAAGAAGGACGGCCTATGGTATATTGATAGTGGAGCCTCTTCACATATGTGTAGCTCCAAGGACTCTTTCTCTTCTATTGCACCTTATGATGGAGTGAAGAAATCAATATACACTGCAAATGATTTTGAATGTCCTATTGAAGGCATAGGGAACATTCCCTTGAAGCTTGCATCCTCTAAAGTTCTTTCTCTCTCTAGAGTTCTTTATGTACCTAAGCTTACCAAGAATCTTATTAGTGTTGGTCAATTGCTTGATAATGGCCTTGATGTAAAATTCATTGTTGATACTTGCACTATCAAGAAGAATGATGAGATACTTGCATTAGGATCTAGATTTGGTGGCATCTATAAACTAGATCCAAATGAGTATGTGAATGCTTGTAATGTTGCTCTTGTGAACAAGCTCTCTATGGAGGAATTATGGCATAGGAGGTTGGGACATCCCAACTACAAATCCATGCTCTCTATGATCAAAGAATCCAAAGCTATTGGCTTGCCAAAGTCATTCTCCAAGAAGATCAAGCCTTGTGAGGCTTGTGCTATTGCTAAATCTCACAAAAAGCCATTTACAAGATCTTCTATCAAAAGCAAGCATCCTTTGGAGTTAATCCACTCGGATGTGCATTTCTCATCAACTACAAGCAAGGGAGGAGCCACTTGTTTTGTTACTTTCATTGATGATTACACAAGATTCACTTGGATATATCTTCTTGCTTCAAAATCTATGGTGTTTGATCATTTCCTTATTTTCAAAGCTTATGTAGAGAAGCAATTCTCATTCAAGATTAAAGCTCTTAGAAGTGATGGAGGTGGTGAATATATCTCCAATAAATTTCAAGACTTTTGTGAGCTTGAAGGCATTAAAAGAGAGTTTTCTTGTGCCTACTCTCCATCTCAAAATGGAGTGGCCGAGAGAAAGAATAGATCTCTATGTGAATGTGCAAAATCTATGAGAATTGAGGCATCTTTGCCCAAAGATTTTTGGGGAGAAGCCATCAATTGTGCAAATTATCTTTGCAATAGGCTCCCACATATAGCTCTTGGAGGAAAGTCACCATATGAAATCTTATTTTTGAAGAAGCCTAAGGTTGATCACCTTAGAATTTTTGGATGCTTATGCTTTGTCCATATGCCCTTGGAAACAAGGAAGAAGGAAGATCCTAGTGCATGCAAAGGGATCATGGTTGGATACTCATCCACCAAGAAGGCCTATAGAGTCTTTATACTCTCTACTTCTCAAGTTATTGAAAGTAGAGATGTTGTCTTTCATGAAGATCAACACTCATCATTTGAAGAGGCCGAGATCAAGAAATCTATGGATGCATCATCAATTATTGATTTTGAAGACAATCATGATGTGATGGGGTCGAGATTTGAAGAAGACTCTCCTCGGATTTTTTCACCAAGAAGATCCATGAGAGATAGATCCGAGCCTAAGAGGCTCTCATATGTTGACAAAGGCAAACAAGTGGATCTTGATTCCACTAATTATGTTTTTTATGTCTCTCATGAAGAGCCAAAGAATGTACAAGAGGCACTTAATACCAAGGAATGGTATGATGCCATGAAGCAAGAGTATGATGCATTGATCACCAACAATACTTGGGAACTTGTGGATCCTCCTTCCAACAAGCATGTGATTGGTTGCAAGTGGGTATTTCGGATCAAGTTCAATCATGATGGCACCATCAACAAGCATAAAGCAAGATTATGTGCCAAAGGATTTGCTCAAATCCATGGTCTTGATTATGAGGAAACCTTTGCACCCGTTGCAAAAATGGTGACAATAAGAATTCTTATTTCTCTTGCTTGTTTTTTCAAGTGGAAGGTGTTCCAATTAGATGTATCCAATGCTTTTCTAAATGGTTATCTTGAGGAGGAGATCTATATGGAACAACCTCAAGGATTCATCAAGGATGAGTCCAAAGTGTGCTTGCTCTTCAAAAGTCTTTATGGACTCAAGCAAGCACCAAGATCATGGTATTCAAGACTTAACTCTTTCCTTATATCACTAGGATTTACTCTTAGTGACTATGATCCTTCCATGTATCTAAAGTTTGTTGATAGCAATATTGTCATTCTTCTAATTTATGTTGATGACATTATTCTTTGTGGAAGTTGTATCAAGCTAGTTGATGAAACCAAGCTAGCACTTGGATGTGAGTTTAAAATGCAAGATCTAGGAGAGATACATTACATCCTAGGCCTAGAAATTGATTTTTATGAAAATCATGTCTTTATATGCCAATCTAGATATGCTCACTCTATGTTGAAAAAATTCCATATGGAAAATTCTAAGAGCATAGATACTCCAATGGAGCAAATTGTAAAAGATCCTAATAAAGGTGATGAAATATCCTTTGAGGACATCACACTTTTTAGGAGTCTTATAGGCTCCTTGATTTGGCTTACCATTACTAGGCCCGATCTTAGTTTTTGTGTGCACAAATTGAGTCAATTTATGCAAGAACCTAAGATCCATCATTGGAAGATGGCCAAGAGGATTTTAAGATATGTATCTTCATCTTGTGATTATGGTCTACTCTATAAAAGTGAAGATCTATCCATTATTGGCTACTCGGATTCGGACTTTGCAAGTGACAAAATGGATCGAAAGTCTATTAGTGCATACACTATCTTTCTTGGAGGCAATCTAATATCTTGGCTTTCCAAAAAGCAAGATACTATATCTCTCTCTTCATGTGAGACCGAGTACAAAGCACTCACTACAACTACCAAAGAAGTGCTTTGGATCAAGAGGTTATTAATGGAACTAAAGTGCATCAAGGAGGATGATCTACCAATGATCAAGTGTGATAACATCTCGGCCCAAGCTCTTGCCAATAATCCCATATTTCATGCAAGAAGCAAGCACATAGAAGTGGCACACCATTTTGTGAGAGAAAAGCTTATTGGAGGAGAAATCTATTTGGAGCATGTCAACTCGTCCTCTTGTATTGCCGATCTACTCACCAAGCCTTTGAGCAAAAGTGCTTTCATCAAGCATAGATCTAATCTTGGAGTTATATCAAGATCAATGCCCAAATCTTCATAGATAATTTTTTAGGAGGAGTGTGAAGAATTGAAAAAGATTATCTATGTTAGATATAGGGGTCTTATGTTTTTTACATCAAGCATCTAGGTGTAGGATGTTGATAGGAATAAATTTGGCATAGATGGCAAATTATGCATTTCCACTTGTAATGCCACTATTGAGCCAAAATAGAGTAAGAGGCTAAACACTTGCTAATTAGAGTGTAGACAAGTGTAAAGTTTTTGTTTGATGAATTCCAAGAGGTCCAATAGGATATAGAGGTGGAACCTTGAGAGGTCCAATAGGAAATTGAGGTGTGCTTGAATATAGTCCAATAGAATTAAGAGGTGCATAGATCAATGATCCAATAGGATCAAGAGGTGACAAAATGTGGTCCAATCATAGTTAAGCATAGTGGTAGCTCGTGGACCTACTAGTATCATTGTACTCCTCATTTTGAAATCAATTGATTTGGTGATTTCATGGATTTTGTGAGTTATTGGATTTCTAGCTTTCTCTCTCTACCCGAGAGCTCTTGATGTATTTTCTCTCTCTACCCGAGGAGAGCAGCTTGTTTTTACTTAGATTATTTTTTGAATACTTCCCACATGTGTGAGTGAGAGTTGGAAGTGATTGAATGCATGTAGTAGTGTGTTTTTGCCATAGGATTCAAGATTGATCTTGAATCTCAATCTAGTCTTGATCTTGGTGCATCTACACACCTTAGGAGATCACAAGTACATGTAGTGGACAGTCCACACGTGTGAAATTCAACATATTTAATGTTTTTCGAAGGACTAGAATAAAAATGAGACTTGCACAAGTCTCATTTTTATTAAACATGTCTTAGTTGGAATAATTTATCCAGTTCTAAGCAGTGAATGGGTGTCACCCATTGTGGTGGTTCCAAAGAAGAAAACTGTTAAAATCTGAATTTGTCAAGATTTTAGAAAATTAAATGCATCAATGAAAAAGGATTATCATCCTCTACCCTTTACAGATATTATATTGGATAAAGTTGCTGGTTATGAAAAATATATTTTTTTGGACGGATTTTCTGGTTATTATCAAGTCCAATTCAGACCAAAAGATTGAAGTAAAACATTCTTAACAATGGATTGGGGTACCTATGTGTACAATAGAATGTCATTTGAACTTTGCAACACACCTCTTATGTTTCAAAGAATGATGACAATAATATTCCAAGGCTTTTTGAAAAAATTTCTCGAAATATTTATAGATGATTTTCGTATTTTTAGTTCTCATAAAGAACATTTGGAAAAACTCCAACAAACATTACAAAAATGCAGAAAAACATCTACTATATCCTTACATCCTAAAAAAAGCTATTTTGGAATGACTGAAGGTATTCTGTTGGGTCATCAAATATCAGAATGAGGTATTGAAGTTGATCGGAACAAGGCCAAAGTAATCGATGCACTCTTACCCCCAACAAATCTGAGAGAGTTGAGAGGTTTTCTTGGCCATTTGGGCTATTATCAAAGGTTTGTACAAGATTATGATGTGGTAGCAGCTCCTTTGAATAAGTTACTAAAGAAAGATGTTACGTATGAATAAAGTACAGATTGTCAGAAGTCTTTTGAAGGACTAAAATCTAAGTTGAAGACTGCTCCCATCTTATGACCTCCTGAATGGACTAGGAAATTCCATGTCTATGTGGACACTTCTTCCTTTGCTATTGGAAGCATTCTAAGTCAGAAGGCTGATAAAAATCAAGATTACCCTATGCATTATGTAGGTAGGCAATTATCTACATCAGAAAAGAATTACTCTGCTACTGAGAGAGAGACTTTGGGAATGATATATTTAGTAAAAACATTTCGACATTATTTATTAAGTTATGCATTTTACATTTCATGTAGACCATTATGCGATAAAATATCTGGTCAATAAATTGGACTTATCAGGTCGAATAGCTTGGTGGATTCTTCTACTATCAGAATTCGATTATACAATGGAAATCCGACCTGGCAAACATTATGCAAATGCAGATTATTTGTCGAGATTGGAAACCACTGAACCCAATGATCCAATATCAGATAATCTACCTGCCAAAGAATTAATGTTGATGAATATCAAAAATTCTATATATGGTGATATCATTTAATATTTGCAAGCATTGTTATATCCGGAAGGAATGACCCGAGAAGAGAAGAATGTCTTTCAACATAAAGTAGCACCATATACAATTATATCCGGTGTGCTTTACAAACCAAGAAGTGATGATGAACTTTGAAGGCTTGGAACCAGAAGAAATCCAAATAGTAATGAAGTCTTTTCACGAAGAAGAAGCTGGAGGAACTATGCATTGAAGAACATAGTTTGAAAAATTATGAATGACAAATATTGGTTGCCTACTATGTACAAAGATGTGCATAAGTTTATTATAAACTGTGATCCGTGCCAGAGAATGGGTAAACCAACAAGATCGACTAATTAGCTGTTGGTACCAGTCTTATCACTGGCACCATTCGAAAAATGGGGTATCCATTTTGTGGGATTGATTAAGCCAACTACAAGACACTAAGAAAAACCGATACATATTGATAGCAACAGACTATTGCACAAAAATGGTGGAAGTTGAACCTACGAAGAAAAATGATGCGAAGACTATTGCCAATTTTCTTTTTGCTAATAAAATCACAAGATATGGTTGTCATTTAGAACTTGTCAGTGACAAAGGAACTCATTTCATTAATAATACTATTGTAGAGCTACTGAAGTACTATATGATTATTCACAGAAGGACAACTCCATATAATCCTAAAGCAAATGCATTGACTGAACGAGCGAATGGTATTTTATGTAAAATATTGAATAAAAAAACTGATCAGCATTCTATTGATTGGGATATGAAAATACCAACAATTCTTTGGGCATATCAGAATACTGAAAAAATTACAACTAAAAAGACTCCATATTATTTAGTTTATGGAATATACTCAATACTTCCAATTGAATTCGAGATTTCAACTTATCGAATTCAACATGCAGATTGTGAAGAATCACATAACATTATTGATAAAAGACTGCATTAGATATCTCAATTGGAGGAGGATCGATTCTGTGCTTTGCAGTAAACAATAGTGATACAGAACAAGAGAAAGGAACATTACGATACATGTATGAAAAAAATTTCTCGGAAAACTGGTGATTTAGCACTTTTATATGACAATAGACATATAAATTTTTTTTGAAAATTATATACAAGATGGATGGGGCCTTATAAAGTCATTGAAGTATTTTCCAATAATTCGATCCAACTGGCTGATCTCGAAGGAAATCTACTTGATACAAGAGTAAATGGCTCTCGTATCAAGAAATATCATCAACCATAGAAAGTGGTATACAAATACACTCTTGGTTTTACATAAGCAAAAAATCTATGCTTTTCCAATAGAATATTTATTGTTTTTATCTAGTTTTATCTTCTTCTTTATTTTTATTTTTATTTTTTTATAATGCACTTGAGGACTAACATATAATTAACTTCACCACTAAAGGAGAAAAATACTCTTTTTATTAAGTCACTTCCAAATTATGCAATGTCCCAAGTACCCTTCAAAACTTCTTAAAAATGGGAGTATTGTTTTAGTACTAAGGTCATCATTACTAACAATCACTACAACACCCGCCGTGATTTGTGACGTGTTTTGCGACGTGAATCGCGAGTTTAATTTTTTTTTTAAACTCGTTGCGGATGTCAAAAAAACACATCACAATGAGGTCGTCAGAATTTGACAAATACAGGACACGTTGGAGTCCGACATACAAAAGTTGTCGGCTTCCCGGACCTCAAGTCCCAATGGTTGACACGAGTCCGATGTGGACATCGGAATGCGACATCCAAAGACATCACATGCAATCCGACGTGGATGTCGGATTTCGACGAGAACATAGGGATGTCGGTTGAAATAGAACGACCTCAAAAATCATCCAAAAGACGTCCATGCGACGTTCATTTGACGTCTACATATATGTCGGATTCCGATGTCCCGAAAACATGTTGGAATCCAACATTTATTAACAGAACCATTCTAGAAAACGTCCGACTATCCAACGTGTGTCCGACGCGTTTCAATGCCGAATTGTGATGTCCCTGATTAGGTTAAAAAAAAAAAAAATGCTTAAAAAATAGTGTGCGCATTTTTATCGGGTTGTTCTTGGAGTGGTGTTTTTGGAGAAGCGATGTTCACGAACTGTTTTTGAAACAATATTTTTGAGTTGCATCCAACATTTGAACCAAATAACAAGCTAAGCATGAGGTACTTTTCATTCCTAAATTATTTAATGCACATAGATTACTTTTCATTCTTATATTTTATTGTATTACTTCATGTGCATTATGATTGACAATACTTTATTGCATTGCTTTATACACATCATAAATTTCATTTAGATTTCTATATGTAATATTGATTCTTGTTTTAAAATCCAACATTGCACATGGTTTTGAATTCTTAGTTAGTTATTACGTCAATCCACATCTCAAAATTCGACATTGCAATTTAAAAAAAAAAGAACATTGCACATATAAAAGCAATGGCAATATAGCACGATCATTTGCAATAATAATATATTCATAACATCAATCAATGTATTACAAAATTGGTGCTTTAATTTCGCATGAGTCTCTAGATCTAGATCTAACATCAACTAGAAACCGCATCAACTAAAACCTATAAACCTAATCTACTCATCGTCGTCATGACGTCCAGTCTGCATGAACACAAGCAAACAAACTACATTAATATTTAATGCTCGATCGTACTAAATTAAAAAAAATTAGTATGAATACAAAAGCTAGTACTTACATTTGGAGGATGACCATTGCTCCTTAGTTTGTCAATTAATGCATCGAATGATTCCTTGAAGGCAAAGTCGTACTCCTCCTTAGTTGGTAGACGTCCATAGTTTGCCAACTATCCATGCATTCAATTTAAATTGAAATTCATTTAGGGCTAGGTTGGAGCAATCACTCATAATGCATATTAAAAAATAAAAACATATGAAATCAAAGATAAACTATAAGAGTAGTTTAGGTTCACTTACCATGCTTGCTTGTAGTCCTGCCTTTCCGCTCGAGCCCAACATCTAGATCAAGATATAACACCTAGAACTTGATAGATCATTGGATTAAGCAATCAATAACTCTTAATGATTGTTTAGTACAATCATCATTGTCCTTTTTCTCTAAAAATTGATATGGTATCAGAGCCAATTCTAAGAGTGATCTAATGATTAATAAATCTTGTGAATTCATTGACAATGAGTTGTTTTTGAGCTTTACTTGAGAGGCAAGTTCAAGGAGATAGGTACCATCAATATTTTTGGTCAAGATCAATTTTTGGGCTGCTGATGTACTGTCCACGTGTGAAACCGTACATCAACCTTCAAATTAACTTCCTTTGGTGTTTTTGACCCAAAAATGTGCATACTAGTCCAAAGTTCAAGGTTTTTGGTGCATTGTCTAGATCTAGGTTCAATATATTGAATGCTAATGATCAAATAGTGTTTTGATTCAGTGAAGCAATTCATTTTGAAGCATTAGATCAGTTCTATAAGGTTGATTTGTTCAGATCTTAAGTGTGTGTGAAATATCAAACAAAATTGTACTAGAATCAATTTTTTGGAGGAGTGATTTTCTAGGATATTTGGAGTAGATATATTATACCATCATCTAAGTTGAACTAGGTTGATTGGGCCAAGATTAGAAGCTTCTTGGTGTGGTGGCCTAGTCATTATAGATTTCCACAAAATCAATTAATTAAGTAGTATAAAAGGTTTGATCGTTCCCCAAGAGAGAATAATCTCATCTTTGGTATGATAAATGTATGTATGATGGTAAACATACTGGAATATGTAATATTCACAGTGAATACTACAGCGACATATCTAGTTATCCAAAGATATTTGGATAAATTGGCATCCAGGAACACCAATGATGAAACAATTTGGTCAAGGTCTGTGATTATAAAGATTACTTTATCTTTCAAGTTCTTCTAATAACAGTTAGGCAATTAGATCAGACAACAACTAGCAAATAGATTCATCAAATAAAATCGCATTGGCTAAAGATTCCTCTTAATCAAACATAGAGAATTAGTTCTTATCGCGAAAATCAAACAGAATAGAGCATCAAACAAGTTCATTATCTGAACACATAGCTCATTCTGAATTAAAAGAAGTCTTACTTAAGGTAATGCTTAACAGCTTCGGCTAAATCCCTGCACACATTAGTTAGAATTGTTGCTCCCTAGTGACGTCTGAAAATCTGCGTTAGAGTGACTGAAATTCAATAAAACATGAGAAATATGTGTGATGCAAATAGAACAATATCGCAAACAGTTACAGATCATACAGAGTGTATTTGCTCAATTGATAAAAAGTAATACTCTAAAAGATGACAGAGAGAAGAATGCTCAAGTTTATGAAAACTTGCTCTTCTTTCTCTCTATTGATACTCAAAACTGTGTAAATGCGTAAGTACAATGGCACGAAGTGTTGACCTTATAGGAATGATCATCGACCTCAATGCCATTTACCAACCGTCAAAATGTCGGTTGAGATCCACTACTGCGTCTCTATAGAACGTCGCAAATTCTAACCTAAATGTGAATTTACAAAGTGCAAATAGGCCTTTACTTGAATTTAGGCACTATAGCACATTTGCATGTATAAAAATTAAATTTTTTTACAATATATAACAATAACTTGGATAATGTGGGATCATGAGGCTCCACATATCCCCTTCCTCAGCTATGCAGCGGCTCGCAAGCAATTTATTTACATTCTTCTCTGTCGCTTCCTGCTGGCTGGCTTGCTATGAAAAATAGCCTTAGCTCGGGCTTTGTTCTCTTCATTAACTTGCTGTAAGGTCATTCCTTTTGTAGCAAGGAAATAATTATTCTTCTGATTGTAATCTTCCTAGAATGACAGATTCGGATATCCCCCCATTCCTTGATTCCCCAATGGTGCAAGAGGGTTATCGATTAATGTGTTGTTTACAAGATGCGTGTACCAACTATCCTTAGACATGATTTTAGACATCTCAGCAGAAGGGACAACTAGTGAGAGGGCAGCATATGTATATTCTGGGAATTTTTTCAAGTCCTTGGGCGTGTGAAGGGACTTGTGGACTCCTGTCAGCCAGTCTTGGTCGACCGCTAATCTGCGTGTCCATGGATCGCCAAGAAGGGTAGCTCGGTAATACACATGAGCGACCGGTAGCTGATCTTCGAATTTGTCGGAAGCTAGTGCCTTATTCGGATCAAAGATTATGGAGGGAAGAAAATTGTCCCATTTTGTTGCAATCCCCATTAAATGCTCTAAGTCTCGGGCGTAAGTGGCTGCCTCGCGAACTGTTTGATTAGGGCAGTTGAAGTAGTTATTGGTGAATAGGGTGAGAGCCCTTCTAGCATCTACATCCGTAGCACCACCGTACTCTGATGGAATGATCGGCCAATTGAAATTTTGAATTGTGATTTTGTCCAGAGGGTTGCCGCATTCCGCCCATTTGGATCGTCGTGTGCATGGCAGGAAGTGCGCAATCACCCGCAATTGTTGCGGACTTGTCACATAGGCCCTGATGGCCGTAGGGTCGCGTTCAAACAGCTGTTGATGCCACTCTGGTTGTGGGTGGAGGGTAATGCTTGCAGCTCCTTGCCCTTTATTGTCTGAGCTGAGAACGATATCTGCCAGCCGCCTCTTGATGACTCGTGGGGATACTTTGATAGGAATTCATTTATTTTCTCACATGTGTTCCCATTGCACGAAAGAGTGTCAAAGTATTCTAGGTTCTATTCTCGTGGCTTCTTTCAAACAACATATTTTATCTCCGTTCATTAGTCGACTCACCACCTTCTTCACTTTTCGGATTAGCTACAGTCAGTTGTTGGTAGAGTCTCATTGACATCATCATAGTTTGCGCACTTTTTTTAATGCTCGAATCTGAACTAATCTTAGTTGTAGTGCAAGCTTTGCTCTTGTTTGAGCATATCTTTCTCATCAATGTACCTATTAGTATTTTTTTGAATAAATGCACCAGGGTGTTTATTCATTTATTGGATAGAACCAAGTGCATAATGCACTTGAGGATTAACATATAATTAACTTCAACCAAGTGCAAAACTTAGCATGGTGTTTCTTCATTTAGTGGATACAACCAAGTGCATAATGCACTTGAGGACTAACATATAATTAACTTCACCACTAAATGAGAAATATACTCATTTTATGAAGTCACTTCCAAATTATGCAATGTCCCAAGTACCCTTCAAAACTCCTTGAAAATGGGAGAATTGTTTTAATACTAAGGTCATCATTACTAACAATAATGATAAGATCATCAACACATACATAGATGGTCACACAATTAGTCTTCAAGAATTTCAAATTCTTTTTGGAGATATTACTAGATGACCTTTGTATGCATTCTAATAAGTCAAGCCATCTCAAAAAGCCAAGAAAGATGTCGTCAATATGGAATACCTCTGGATCCTACCAAATGTCTAATTTATGAAATACTCCCCGCTTTCTCTCCCCATCCTTTCCTCGAGTTGAAATTTTTACCATGATAGTACGAGAGGTTGCCTCTTTCTCGCTAACTTGAACTGCCATTAACAAAATGTAAACACCAAACTAGTCCCTAATAATTGCTTTGTTGACTTGGTGGCCATGTATTTCCCCTACATATATTTGACATGGAAGATGTCCTTGTTTTGCACCCTTGTTGCTAAGTTTGTTAGTGGGGGGCCGGGGCGAAGGGCAAAGTCAATGCCATGGAATCTTCACTAAATAAATGTGTGTAGGTGGTAAAGCTTTGCTATGTATTATCCATGGCACGAGAAAAGAGCTATTTATAATACATTTTTTAGATCCTTTTTTCTTCACAATTTTTTATGATTTATTTTTGTGTTTTTCGCAATTTTTTGCATAATGACCAAGTGAGATGTTAAATTGTTGCATATTTTTTTAAAGGTTTTCTTTGTTGTCCATAGAATTTGTATGTAGACCACCTATGATGGGCTACCAAAGGGGACACTATGTGACAGCCATTAATTAACTATTCAAATGCATATTTTGCTAAGATGTTCATTTACTATAATGTGTTAACCTTTTATTGGAGGTCCACATGAGAGGAGGGTGGGAAAAAGGCCACAAAGTTTCTACTTTTGAAATTAACATGGAAATCTTTCTTTCCAGATTAACCTAAAATTCTGCTTTAAGCACCTAGCATTACCCAACAAACAATGAATTGCAGTTTGCCACTAGCAATATTAGATCACTACAAAAAATTGCCACTAGCTCGCATCTTCTAGGAATTGCCACTAGCTCGCATCTTCTAGGCACTTGGGCTCTTGGCCCCGATGCCTTGATAGGCAATTTTTTTTTTAGCGGCTACCCAAAGCGTCACACCATTGGACAGCCAAAAAGATTATCCCATAACCAACCTCCTGCTCTGTCATGTAACTCTTGTAACTGCAAACTAGATAGTAGTCTCACATGCACGTGTGTGTGTGCCCGAGAGAGTGGAGCTGGTACCTGCAAAAAAATGTCACCATTGTGGGGAAGTAGCACCGATGCCCGCAAAAAATTGGCACCACGTAAAAAAATGGCACCGATGCTCGAAGTACATCTGAGCTGGTACCCGCAAGACAGATTTTTCTCGAGCACCTTTTTATTTGGGCAGTGGCACCACATAGCTGGTTTCTAAGTAGTGCCCTAAAAGCACCGTCTGGGGACGATCAAAACTTCAAACACGTGGAGGAATTCTACAAAAGCCAAGTCAATTCCAGAAGGAAAGTTGAGAGAATTGCCGCCTTCTTTTTGCCAAATCGGATGCGTGTTGGTCGCCTGGTCACAGCAGTCAGCGTCTTCCAATTCTCTCTAAACACGCCACCCACTAACAATTGTGGGTGGGGGCACAGTCTCAACCACACTACAATACGTTGACTCAGTCATGACTGATGCTGATGACACTAATACATAAAAATACTACTTTTATGTATTGCTAAGTCATGTTCAATAGATGATTCTATGGTAGGGTAGCAGTCATGACGCACGACCATTGACAATCATCTTTTATGCACTTGGGATTAGAAGATATTGGGCAATTCTGTTACAATTATTTTGATACCTAAGAAAATGGCAAATTCAAGGCAAGACAAGGAATAGTCCTGATTTGTGGGAGATATTTGATATGCTAGTACAGTCGCAAAATCCTGTAAAAATCCAAGAGTCAACTGAGTGAAAATTTAGTGGTTATTCTCTCTGTGAAATTTGTGGTTCAAACTGCTGAGGTACTTTTGGTATGAATTTATTACATAAAGTGTTTAAAAAGCAGAAAGACACATATGAAGAGATGTTGGATACTTTGGGCTGGGCGACGTGGTACTTTGTGAAAACTCCAATTCTATTACTGAACATATCCATGATCCTTCATGTCCTGTTGATGAAATTGCCACTAATAGCACTGATTTATAAAATTTAGGTTACTGACCTTTCTAAAACTTGATACATCAGAAACACAAAGTAAAATTATACTGGGCCCCAGGCATATCTATCGTATCAGTTGGATATATTGCGAAAGGTAGCATATCTATCACTATCAGTTGCATATATTGCGAAAGGTACCAACTCCCACTAACTATAATGAGCAAGGTTCAATTAATCATGCTCCAAAAAGGATATATATTTATACTGCGAGATCATGGCTTCATTTACCTTGTAGGTGGATTAGAATCACCAATAAAAAAATGAGCAACCGCACTTATTTCAGATAACATGCACAATTACCATCCAGACTTGTTTTTTCCTTTTAAAGGCAAACCTGAGCAGTACCTTTTTTATGAAGCTTAAGCAAAACTGTGAAATAATTCACGCACTCCGAATAATCTCCCATCAATGTTGAAGATCAAGCTTTGATCGTATATCTATAACCAATCAAAATGGTATGCAAGCACGAATTCATAAACGGTTGGACACAGAATCTATAAACAAATGAATTGGTCTGCAACAACAGAATTTGAAGTAATAGCAAGCGCAGACTCCTGTCTTCACGAAAATACTGTTCCTGTTTTGCAGCTCTGACACTAAATCGTCATATGGCCAACAATGTTTGTGTACTTATGCAAATACGAAGCCATGTACATCTTCAATCCAAGTCGTGATTTACAATTGTGAACAAGAATATAACTGGGTTGTTTTTGCCCTTTTTGGGCAGGCATAATCTTATTTGAAGCACCTTTTAAGTCCCAATCGAAAGAACTGAACGAACTACGATTAACGATGCTTCAACTGCCAATTTAGCATAAAAACTACCAATCTACAAGTTGAATAATTCCTAAAACAAGGGCATGCGTGAGCCCCGGAAAAGTTTTTTTTTGTTTGAATGATCCTACACCATAAAAATAACGACATCTGAAGAATATTTCGAGCCCGTTGTTGGTGTCGAACAAGTAACCCTGTCACCATCACCTCATGTATTTGCACATGCGGATGCAGAAAACATTCAAAACCTCTAGTAATCTATGATAGGCTCTCCAAACGTATGGTTTCTTGATATATGGCATGGCAAATCGAAAAGCTTCGCCGTAATAACTTTGAAAATCTTCTGTACATTGATGTTATGTGTTGCGCTCGAGAAAAATAGAGATGCACCCATGGTGTGTGCGTAATGCATAGCCTGCAACATTTCAAAAGACATCTGCTCAAACTCACAACATATGAACTATATTCGACACTCAGATGGAAGATTGGAATCTGCGGGTGGCCTTCCATTTATTTACAATTATTAAACCTTACGATACAATTATATCTGATGCGTTTGGAAGTTATCTCGAAAACTAAAACACGCAAAAAAGAATGTTCGCCATTTATCCTCATTCTGTAAAGAATCTCAGCTGACCTGTTGAATTATCGTGAATTGGATATCGTCCGGAAAGTTGACAAATTGGTCGTATTTGGCACCGATCAAAATTGGCATAGCAGTCTGATCACGTTCATGAACGGGTCACAGAGCGAGTAAGAAAAGCCAGATAAAGGTATTGCAATTACCCAGTAGACGTACTAGCTACGATTTAATAAAAACGACATTGATAATAGCAAATGCAATGCACTGGCGACTGAACTATGTTACCTTGTTGTGAACCCGAGCTTGCAAGAACCACTCTTTGACACTGAAAAGAAAAGCAAATAAGAACACATATTAGTGGTCAAATTCAGAAAGCCCGCTGATGCTAACTAAACTACCCCAAATAGATAGATATTTTGTCGAAGGGGAAAATTACACATTCGGCAAGTTCTAGGTTAAAAATTAATCTTTTCTATACCTGTTCAAAGTCGATCTTCGAGTTAAGTCGAACACAAACAAGAGAGCAGCTGCATCTTGGCAGACGATTGGTAGCAAGCCTTCTAACTGTCCATAACCTGCCCGAAGAATATACACTTACTATTTAGATTTTATAACGGCGACTGCCTTGTTTGAAATGCCGCAAATACATTGAAATTCGAAGAAGGCAGAAAGACAGTTTCTCTTAGAGGCATAAGGAAATTGAATTGGACGGATATCTCTAAAAGAAAATAAGAAGGCGCGCTACCAGATGTCAAGCATTAAAAACAATAACAGACTAAAGACATACCGCTAAGTTCCGAGAGGCTAAATATTATTTTTGCGTTCTTAAGCGCCACAATTTTCTGCATGGAAACCATCCCTGCCGTTGGGATATACCGGTCGCTCCTCTTTTTGATACCAACATAATTTTCCTGAATTTTGAAGAGAGAAAACCATTTTTCGTCATTCTCTATTGTATAATAGCACAAGAGGTTATTTTGATCGACAATTCTACAATTCTCGCATGCATTGGAATTAACGACTACATCGATCCTGATCTGAAAATATACGCATTTAAACTCTACATGAGCTACATCACCAATAGATTACCATGAAGCTCGACTTCCCCGTTTCACAGTCTCCCAGCATTCCGACCTTCACGACCACGGTATCATCTGCAACACTGTCAAGAACATCTACTTTTCTGCTTTGTGTTCGAGATAATGTTGGCATCCAGATCTGTACAACTTCGGGACAGGTATCGAGACCGTCAATGGTGCATTCGTTGATACCAAAATCCATGTCCTTTAATCGGCTGTGCCTGAGCCTACGGTAAGGGGCGGCTGAAGGCAAGGAAACTGTCACTGCAGCACAGCATGCGGTCAGAGTTAGCATCGACTGTCTCCAAATCCGTCGCCCCGCATACACTACTTTCCTTCTCAGAGCGCTAAAATACACCCCCAATCCTTTCACCTGCTTCAGCAAATCCTTATTAAATCTGGCATCCGGCCCAGCGCTGATATTCATGATACAATCCAACATCTAATCACCACAACAAACAAGAAGCTCGTTATATTCACATCCCAAGCAAATCTCACAAGATCTTCACACATTGGATCCGCCGCTGACCTGCTCTTTCCAGCAATAACTTTCGCAAATTTCAACCAATCTACCCCAATTTTAGATCAGAAAAAGCCCCTTTATCACCTTAACATCAGACCAGCACGGCCTTATTCCCGATCCATCAGAATCTCTGTACAGAATGCCGATCAGCTCGGCGACTTGTCAGCGGCACAAAGGAAAACCGAGATGAGGAGGAGGAGGAGCAGGAGCAGGATCAGAGCAAACAAGACCTGAAGCTTTATGCGAAGGAGACAGGTATGGGGGGTCAGGCTACGTGCCTTAAGGACACGCCTAAATCTGGATCCATCGGTTCGATGCCAACCACGTGTCAAGCACTCTGAGCGTTTTCAACGATCGGCTACTTTGCAGGCGACGTGGCAGAATCTGGCGCTGCCAGCAACACCATCCGACGTTCGGTGCTTTAATCTGTCTGCGCGCCATGGCTTCGGGTCTGGACGATCGGCTGACGGAGGGTGCGTGTCCGTCTGTTAGAGGGCTAGGGAGGACGCGGAAGCGAAGGCGGAGGCAGAGGCGGAGTGAGTGGCAGAGCAGGGATGGAATCAATGATATTCACATTGGCATAGGCGAGGAGGCGCCGCCGCCACCACCACCAGCACCGCAGCCGAGGAGGAGGAAGAAAGAAGAATCGCAGGAAGTATTGTGGAAGGGGCGTGGAAGCGTGTGGACACTTGCATTGAGGTCGCCGAGATACTCTTCTACTTTCAAAGTCAGCATGAAAATATAAACTAAAGCTTTATTTACTATTCTGCACCACACCATAAAATTTTTAGTACAATAAAAAAAACAAGTGCTCGGGAAACCTCTTTGAGTTGGTGCTCCGGAAACTTTTTTTGAGCTATTCTCAAAAAGCCTACATTTTAAAGAATTTCTCAGTTTTTTGAAGACTTTTACTTATAAAAAAAACAAGTGCTCGGGAAACCTCTTTTGAGTTATCCTAAAAAACCTACATTTTATAGAACTTCTCAGGGTTTTGAAGACTTTTACTTATTAAAAGGTTTATATGCTTGTATAAAAATTGTCAAATATCCATCGGTTTTTGAGAAAACCTGCCGGTTCTGTTCCTATATTTTGCCGGTTTTCCTGAGCACTGTTTTGAGTTATCCTCAAAAAAACTTGCATTTTATAGAACTTCTTTGTTTTATGAAGATTTTACTTATAAAAAGGTATATATGCTTGTATAAAAAATCGTCAAACATTTTATGGTCGATTTTTTAGAAGACTTGCCGGTTCCATTCCTGTAGTTTGCTGGTTTTCCTGAGCACTGATTTAATTTAAAAGAACTCTTTTGAATTACATTTTCTGATTTGTAAACCTAAAAGTAATAAATAACGGTTTTTCTAGTGACCTTGCCACCGAGTTTAGCACCCGTTTAATCAGGTATAAAGGGTTTAGGTTATAGTGAAGATGCTAAATCATGCATGTCGTGATCTTTCTAAATAAAGGTTGTCAAGAAGATATGTAATTTTTTATGGACATGAAATCCAATATAAAGGAAATTCTAACTGAGAAAGTCAACAAATACTATTGAGAATGAAATTGACAATAAAGAGTACAAAAAGAAAAAGAAGAGAGGATGGCCAAGTGATGCCAACAACAACTATGTTCCAAAATGTACAAAATGTTAGAAATCAGCATGCCTAGCACCACAAATCCATCTCAAGCATAGGACACTTTCTCTAGAATTCATCAAACACAACGATAATACACAAGTATGTATCACAACAGTCACTCTCTCTCACAAGTATGGATCACAACTCTCTCTCTCTCTCTCTCTCTCTCTCTCTCTCTCTCTCTCTCTCTCTCTCTCTCTCTTTAACTCGAGGTAGGACTCCAATATAACAAAAATCATTGTCTTTATTGATCAATTTTCTTTCATATACATGTAGATCATGTAACATTTCTAATATTATGACACTAGTAAGAAGGACAAGTTTTTTTTTTTTTGGATACATAGTTACGCCCCTAGTGGGTTATACACAATATATACAACCTGGCCACGCCATCTGGGCAATGCCAAGAGCGGAGCAAGCTCCTTACAATGTCACTACGCAACGGTGGGGATTCGAGCCACTCTATCCAAGCACCGCGCTACGATGGGCAGACCAAGTTATTATCCACTACTCGCCTCTCGCCTTTTACATAGCCCACTATTATAAGTAAACTTGTCTTGTCTATCCCCTATGCCATCATTTGTGCTTACTTTGTCGTACGATAGCTCCACTACTTGGGACTATTACCTAGGAAAACAAGAATGTTGTGGTATTATACCACCAAGACCTTGCCATAACAGAGAAAATTTTAGATTCAAAAAAAAAAAAATTATTTAAAACTATCTTTCTTTCTTTGCGGTTCAGACAAATGCATTTATTAGCTTTTTCGCTAAAGAGATGAGTATCGGTCAGTTAAGTTGTCATAATGATTAATTTGTTTTAGGTTTGACATTTCAAGTCGCAAGAGCTTACACTATCACAATCACTACCACAAAAGTACTTAAAGTTTTTACAATTGAAAAACGAAGATTGTATATTGGGATTTTAAAAAAAAAGACCAAAAATTGTGTATAAAATGATTTTTCCAATAAATTGGTGATCTTCATTTGAGGATGGTTTCTTCTGTCTCCATCCTCGTTTCTTCTATTGATACCACTCCTACTTCTCTTCCAGTGTCCACTACTCCATCCATCACCATCCGAATCCTCCATCACTCCTGCCACCACCGTTGCTCCTCTCACATTCAATCCTTCTGATTCACAACTGTCCCCCGACACTCTGGCATGGATGCAAGTTATCAATTTTTCACCCCCACGCCAGACACTTCCTGCTCCATCCTCACCTTCTTCCATATTCCACACCACCCTCCAATTTCCCTCTGTTCCTCCCATCCTCTCATTCGGACAAACCGTCCTCACCCCTGTTTCCACAGTTATTTCTCAAACCCCACCCGCTTCGCCAACAAAGGTTGCCGAGGGAGGACCTTATACGATTGTACATAAAATATTGTATAAGTTAGGAGCTGACGATAGTCTCCACCGATGTTTAGAACCAACCGAGACGACCGCTGTAATAAGTGCATTACATGAGAAAGATTTGGGGGGTCACTATGCTCTTAAAAACATTGCAAAAAAGATTTTCAATGCTAAATATTGGTGGCCTACCGTCTATAGGGATGTTAAATTATTCATTCAAAGATGTGATGCATGTCAGAGAATGGGGAAACCCAGCTTTGTGACACATTGGCCGCTTACTCCAATTATTCCCTGAGCACCCTTTGAGAAGTGGGTGATAGATTTTGTAGGGCCTATCAAACCGATCACGTGTAAAACTCGTCGTCGTTACATTCTTGTTGCCATGGACTATGCTACCAAGATGGTAGAGGCTGAAGCCACAATTAAGAATGATGCTAAGATTGTAGCAAAATTTTTATTCCAAAATATTATCATGCGATATGGATGTCCCTTAGAACTCGTTAGCGATAGGGAAACCCATTTTCTTAATCAGACCATCGAGGACATGTTGTCATATTTTTCTATTACGCATCACCAAACCACTCCATATAATCCAAAAGCAAATGGGCTTACAGAGCGGGCAAACGGAATTCTGTGTAAAATTTTGATTAAAGTAACGAAAACGCATTCTTCTGATTAGGATCAAAAGTTACCATCTGTCTTATGGGCATACAGAACTGCTAAAAAGATCACAACTAGGCAGATTCCATACTATCTTGTGTATGGAATGCATCCCATACTACCAATAGAATTCGAAGTTCCGACTTTTCGAATTAGTAGTGAAGAGCGAATGGATGAACACGATAGTCTCCGGGAGCGGATGATATCTTTGACGCAACTGGAAGATGATCGTCATCTTTCATTAATCGAGACTGAATGAGTTTAGAAGAAAAGAAAAGAAATTTTTGACTAATCCATTAAGAAAATGAAAATTAAACGAGGGGACTACGTGCTTCTATATGATAACAGACACATGTTGTTTCTTGAGAAATTACATACCAGATGGATGGGACCGTATAAAGTCAAAGAAGTTTTTAGCAATGGATCACTTTACTTAGCCGATCTTCAACGACATTTACTTGATACTCGAGTAAATGGCTCAAGGGTGAAGCGCTACTATGACTAATTTCCGATGCTTCTTACATTTTATCCAGTTTCTAAAGGCCGGCATTTTTTAGTCTAAATGTTTTCACAGAAATTTGCAAAACACCCAACACCTTCGCATTCTTCGCCCATATATGTTGTAGCGACACCTTCGCTACATTCCTATTTTTGCTACATTTTTTGCAAAAATGTCGATACCTGTGCTTTATTGTTGTCACTTTATTTTTGCAAAAATGCCGACACCATATTGGAATATGGTATATTAAGTAAATTCACCATTTTTAGAAACACGGAAATTGCAACACTTCTAACTTCGCATTTTTCAGGATTTTCCTTCATTCCATCTTTGACCTTCGCAAAAAAATATAACATTTAACCAAAATGTTGCACATACTTTTGTTTTCATCATGTTTTCATGTCACCAGTACAACAGAAATATGCGAAAAACTCGACACCTTCATATTTTTCGCTGATACATTTTTCGTCAATATATTTTCTCATACATTTTAATGAAGAAAACGACAGTCTTCTCTTTCAATTTCACGCATTGTTTCATAGATTGTGTATATTATTATTTTCGCGATTCAAAACTGTGAAAAATACAAAAATTATGCTTGGTCAAGGCCAAAATCATGTATATATAGAGGCATATTTGGCCATAATCAACATGAAACATCAATCTTGATTTTGGAAGCAATTTTGTGTCAATCTCTCCATTTGTCTTCATTGGTTTTGAATGTTTTGAGTTTCTATCATAGTGTACTTTGTTTTCAGGTTGGAGTCCGTACTCTGACAAGTTTTCACACGTGTGAAACCAGCAAGTACATTTACCTTCATTAATGATTGTTCTTGCTAGATTTTCATGCCTAGAATTGATTTAGATTGATCTAAATCTTGTGTAGATTGATAGATCAATTGTATCTAACATCCAATCCCTCTTGTGGATCAGATTAGGATCCATTCTTGGTCCTATTTTGTAGATTTCCACATGGTATTTTTTGGCTGATTCTGACGAATCCCCAAGATACTCGGATAGAGCAACTCAAGAGCACCTCTCACCTTAGACCGAGGAGGTCTCTGAGAAGACGAGATGAATGAAGACTAAGAGCCGAGAAATGTTAGTTAGTAATAACAAGCCATAACTATGTAACCTCATGGTGAATCCTGAAAGATGGAATGACCATGTAGGAACTAGTATTTTTAGGCAAATATAATAAAGGCAAGTAGACCCCTCTTAAAGAAAGTAGAGTGAGCCACCTTTTGATGGTGACCTCTAGTGGAGAGCATTATTCCACTTGTAATTTGTGAAATGTGGAAATTCCACTAGGATGCCACCTAAGGAGCTCTCTTGCTTATTTAAGAGACTCCCTTTTTGTGAAGAGGAGCTTTTTGTAAATTGTATCTACTCCATGCTGAAATGAGAAGAGCCTCCATGAGTTAGATGCAACCATTGAGCTCCTTGATCATGATGGTTTTCTTGAGTGATGCCCCTATGATCATGCCCTTCCATTCATATTGTGTGTGGTTGTGGATTTAGAGTGGATTAGTTTTCTTGTTTTCCTAGTTGTAGATTAGATTTCATGTTTTCTTGTGGATTAATGTAGGAGCCAACATTCAAGTAAATTAAATAGGCTAGAAATGTGGCATAAATCTTGCATATTCTCTAACATTCTAGTTCTTGATGTTCTTGGGATGTCCAAGAATCAAAAGACTGGTTGGTTTCTTGATTCTTGGACTTCTAACATGCTGTAGATTAGTTTTTGTTTTTTTTGTTTTGGCAATTTATGCAAGTGAAGTAGTGTAGGATCTGATTTTAGTTCATTTTGCAGCAAAGTAGAAGTAGGAATCCATCGGTGTTCAACTGAGCAGTAACATAGATCATTTGTTGAACGCATTGGCTTGCATTTTGGTTGATTATGCATGTGTATTCAGTTCAAGAGTGACCCATCCGGATGTCCTCTGACAGGCAGGACAATACTACAATGATTATCTGGCCTTCTGCCTAATCTGGGCCTTAAAACAAGAAAGGTAATCTCAAGAAGTGCCCACAATATTTGCTGATAGGCAGAAGAAAAAAGAAACAAAGAAGGACTAGTTAATAGATTCTATAGGCTTTGAATCTGTCAACATTTGGCACCGTTGCTGCTTGACAGCTCTACTATCATATTTTCCAAGGGAATATGGACAAAGTATATGCATCCAAATACTCTAAGGTGTTCAACCTTAGGTTTCTTCAAATAGAGTGCTTCATATGGTGACTTTCCTCCAAGTGCAACATGAGGGAGTCTATTGCAAAGATAGTTTGAACAATTGATAGCCTCACCCCAAAAGTCTTTTGGCAAAGATGCCTCAATTCTAATGGTTTTGGCACATTCACATAGTGTTCTATTCTTTCTTTCAGCCACCCCATTTTGAGATGGTGTATATGCACAAGTTAATGCCTTCAAGCTCACAATAATCATGAAATTTATTGGAAGTGTACTCACCACCTCCATCACTTCTAAGAATCTTAATTTTGTATGAAAATTGCTTTTCAACTAGAGCTTTGAACTTTAGAAAATAGTCAAACACCATAGACTTTGAAGCTAGAAGATATAACCAAATAAATCTTGTGAAATCATCAATGAAAGTTACAAAGCAAGTAGCACCACCCTTGATCTTTGAAGATGAGAAGTGCACCTCCGAGTGTATGAGCTCCAATGGATGTGTAGTCTTGATAGATGACTTTGAAAAGGGCTTCTTATGAGACTTAGATATGGCACAAGCCTCACATGGCTTGAAATTCTTGGAGATAAGATTAGGCAAGCCAATAGCTTTGGCTTTCTTGACCATGGACACCATAGAATTATAGTTAGGATGTCCCAACCTTCTATGCCATAGTTCCTCCAAAGAGTATGAGAAGCAAAAGCACTATCACAAGAGTTAGCATATTCTTTGGGATCAAGCTTGTAGATTCCACCATATCTAGACCCAAATGCAAGGATCTCATCATGCTTCTTGGTTGTACATGTATCAGCATTGAAATTCACATCTAGTCCACTATCAAACAGTTGCCCAACACTAATATTTTTATTAACTTGGGAACAAAAAGTACATTAGACAGAGAAAGAACTTTTGATGAAGAAAGCTTTAAGGGAATGGTCCCTATGCCTTCAGTAGCACACTCATGATCATTTGCTGTGTAGATGGACTTCTTGGCTCCTTCATAAGGTGACATGGATGAAAAAGAATACTTGGAGCTACACATATGTGAGGAAGCTCCACTGTCGATATGCCACGAATCATTCTTCTTGAAAGGTGATGAAGAAAAACTCGAGACCATAAGAGATCTCTCTCCATCACTTGCATGAGCATCTTCTTTCTCTTCATTAGAAATTTTGGCTCGCTTGAATTGACTCTTCTTCTTGAAGCAATTGGTGGCATAATGCCCCTTGTTGCCACAAAAGAAGCACTTGATGTTTTTCTTCTTCTTCTTGGATGTGAAAGCTTGAGAGGACTCATCCTCTTCTCCTTTCTCCTTGGAAATAAGATTGTTCTTGCTTGAAGAGGGTTGGTGTTGATTCTTACCTCTTGACTTGTGCTTATCTTTGGTAAAGAGGGCTTTACCATCAATGTTGAGAGACAGTCTTTCCATTTTCAAGAGTTTATACTCTTGTCTTGATTCTTCAGAAATGAGCACACTTTGGAGTGCTTCCAAACTTGGTAGCTCCTCCTTAATGGCATAACTCTGAACAAGGTTGTCATATTCCTCCTTTAACCCATTAAGTATGACTTGAACAAGTTCATTTTGGTTGATGGAGTCTCCTATGCATGACAATTCTCTATAACTCTCATTACATAAGATGAAGCACATTCATCACTTCTTTGTACACTTCGAAAAATTTGGTTTCTTAGTGTTAGAAGTCTAGAAGTATTTTTTGCCTCATAGATAGACTTGAGGGTATCCCAAGCATCTTTGGCATTAGTACAAGAACCAATTTTTCTTAAGATGTCATTTGAGACATTCATCTTAATATAATGTAGAGACATCCTGGCTCTCTTTTTGTACTTTGGAATTTCTTGAGGAATTTGTGGTTCTTCTTCAATGCCAAGTACATTATCCACCACATCTTGTAGTATTAAGACAGATTCCATTCTAACCTTCCAAATTAAGTAATTGGAGGTTGACAATCTTTCACTTGCTTCTAATAGAAAGACACCATTGAAGTCATAAAGAATGATGGAAATCAATAAAGATGGATGAAAGAATTGTTTATCTTCTCACTATAGGAACCAATGAAGGGTACAGAACCAGATCCTATGTAAGACTTAGCAAAAAACTGTGAGATAGATCTCACTAGCTTGACAATCTCTCTAAAACAAGATTTGAATCATCAAAAAAGATGAAGTATGGAAAAAGTTATGGTTCTCTGAATTTCACACGCGTGAAATATTCCAAAAATGTCAAATTGACTCAAATACAATCCTTCGACAAATGTAGGCCTGGATCCATTGGTGAGTGAGCTAATTTACAATTCATCAAATTGTATCTGTTAAGAACATTGTGAAGATACCTTTGTTGAGTGATGTAAATCAATCAATTTGCTCTGTCTCTATGGATTTGAATTCCAAGACAGAAGTGAGCTTTGCCCAGATGAGTCATGTCAAATTCTGAGAACAACATCTATTTTGCATCCTTGACCATTTTGGTATTGTTGCTGAAGAGCTTCGTATCATCAACATACAAGGTGATGATAATGAAGGATTGCTGCACTGACCTTGAATAAACATTGCAATCAGTAGTGCTTGGTTTGAATCCTTGTTCAATGAGGAATGTGTTGATCCTCTGAAACCAAGCTCTGGCAGACTGTTTCAAGCCGTATAGTGCTTTGTGGAATTTACAGACATGATTCTTCATGCCTTCCAGAATGCATCCTTCAGGCTGGATCATGTAGATATCTTCTTGTATGACTCTGTTCAGATAGGCTGTTTGTACTCAAGTTGATGTACTTCGAGGTCAGCAGCTGCAACATAAGACAAGAGCATTTGGATTGACGAATGTTTGACGACTGGACTAAAAGTCTCATTGTAGTCGACATTCGGGATCTGGGTGAATCCTCGTGCTACTAGTCTAGCATTCCTTCGATCAATTGCTTTGTTGCCATTATATTTGATCTTAAAAATCCATTTGCAATCAATAATATTGCAGCCAATAGGAGCTTCGACTAATGACCATGTCTTATTCTTGATCAAAGAGGAATACTCTTTGTCCATGGCTTCTCTCCAAAGACCAAAGTCTGGTTGGCTGAGTGCCTCTTCGACTGTCGTTGGTTCCTACATTAAGAAACAAGCAGACTTAGGAGTATACCTTGTGGGCTGTGTGCGCACTCGGCTTGATCTTCTGGGATAATCAATCACTAAAGAAATCAGATCCAATCTCCTATTGGACTCATCAAATACCAATGACTCTTTCTTTTGAAAGTTGAAATGGATATGAAAAAGATTTGACACCTAGATTTTCCTTTTCACTTGACTAGTTCTCTCAACACTTGAGATTCTTGAACAAAAGATGGGTTTTATTTCAAATACATGAAAATAAAACTTAATCACTTCTTTTGGACTCACTCTTGACCCAAATAATCTCACACTTGAGATCTAGAATGAATTTGATTTGATTTGACAACAAACTATACCACCAATTTTTCCCAAAGCTTAAAAAATTAGACAACTAGAGATTCACAAAGATCTCAACCATGCATGAATACTCAAATATGGACTCCTCCTCATTCTAGACATCCAATGGGATCTCAAATTGACCCTCACACTCTCACAAAGAAAGTTGAATAGAACTAATTTGAGTTTCATACATACTATGTCAATTTTTGCTCAATAAATTGAATTCAATCACTCTTATTGGATTCCACCAATTACTCTACTTTTTAAGACTTGGAATGAAATTCAAAATCAAAAGTTGTGATTTTTCTCACTAAAATATTGTGCTTCAAAGAGCTAATGCCACTTAGAAAGATTTGATCACCTAGGAGAATACAAATTCTCCACCAATAACAACACAAAATGAGCTTCTAGATCTTGCCTTCTACAAAGGAAGGAACTATTAGAAAATTGGATCTCTCTCTACACATTTGCCATAGACACCTTAAAGCCTCTTTTCAAACCTCACAAACACTCAAACAAATTGAGTAGGATTGAATAATGTGACTTGGATCTCAATCTCTTTTCTAGAACTTTCAATTGAAGCCAATCTATGTCAAATTCTACAAAAGATTTGCATAGATGCTCTATATGCACTAGAAACTCTCAAAGGTTTCACTTGGAGGATAGATCCAAAGATGTTTTCTAGCAAATTGATGCTTCTAAACTTGACCCTATCACTCTTGAACAAATCTAGAGTGATGGTACAATGGATCTCAACCTCTCACCTTGCATATCACTCCTTAATCTATAATTTTTAGCGAAATCTCTTTCAACTTCAACATGCACTCAAAAAATCAGAGATAATCAGTTAATGCACCTATTTCAAGCTTCAAATTTAATTTCTTGGCTGATCTAATCCAAGAACTAATCAAGGGATTAGATTCTCTATAGAAAATGCTTGATTTTGCACCAAAAATCTCTCAAATTGGGTGTGTAAGTCAAATTGTGTGGATCCTAATCTAATCCTCAAGAGGGATTGGTTGTCAGATTACTTGATCTATCAATCTACTTCAGATTAAGATCAATCTAGATCAATTCTAGACACAAAATCCTAACAAGAACAATCATTAATTGAAAGTAAGTGTACTTTCTGGTTTCACACGTGTGAAACACTGTCTGAGTACGGACTCCAACCTGAAAATCAAGTACACATTGATAGAACCTCAAAACAATCAAAACAAATGTAGACAAATGGAGAGAATCACTCAAAATTGCTTCCAAAACCAAGATTGGTGTCTCACATTGATTATGGCCAAATGTGGCTCTATATATACAATAAGTGGGAGCTCGTGGTACTGATCATCTCTCTGATCCCACATGTGTGAAGGTGCTTTGTCATATGATGTTTCATCATGCAAAACTGACACTTGGACAAAACCTTCTATTTTGAGCACTTTTGGTCCATTTTCCTTCTATATGGAGATCTACTTGGAATCTTCTAGAACTCAAAATTCGCCTACTTCAGCTTATTCCACATGTGTGAGCTGTCCTCTAAACATGGGATATGACACCGAACCAAAGGATGTGGCTCATGCAATCAATAGATTGATGCCATGTGTCATATGTCTAGAAAACTAGTTTTGGCCATTTTAGCCACTAGAACTTGAATTAAATCATATGTACATCCTATATGATTATGGTACATGACAAGTACACTAGTTTCACACGTGGGAACAGGCTCCACACATGTGTGTTTATCTATATACAAGACTTTTGGCCTCTACCAAGCTTATTTTTGCATTTTTCACACTTTTCCATCAAAATGTTCTTCAATTTGAAATTCCAAACTGCATAGTTGTCGGCTCCTTCCAATTTGCTTGACTCATTGAGGACACTCTCGCTTAGTGTTGCCATAGCTGCACTTAGATGAGTCTGGATTCCAATAAATACAAAAATGGAATATTCACTGCAAAATTGACAAATGACATTTGTGACCACTTTCCAATCCGAACTATGGATTGAAAGTTATGCCAAATTAAAGATTTTGGCCTTAAAAGGGCTCACAGCTGCCCTTATGCCTGAAAAATGGCAATGATTGCCAAACTGCCATTTTTAAAAAATTTCTCCATCGTGCATAGATCTCCGATTTCAGAGATTTTTATATCAGCGCGTAGCCCTTTGTACCAGCATAGCTCCTGTCTAATCAGATTCCAAAAACAATGTCTCCAGTTAGGTCAAAACATCACTATGTTTTCTGCTTATCTGCAAAAATATACGGTGGACAGAGCCCTTAGAAAGAATGGGCCAGTCCCAAAGACTAGGGGCGTTGTGAGACTCTTTAATCTAAAATGAGATTTGAAGTGTATACTCTTTAGTCAATTTCAAGTGTTGAGGGACATGTGGACGGTCCAGATTAACTTTGACTTTTCTTGGTACATGTGGCAGTATGCGATTGGTGCACATTCAGCTGCCCATAGGCACTTCCATACACCAGATTTTTTGACAGACTGGACGCACAAAAGGGAGGCATTGCAAGGCTGTCTTGCAGCATTTCGGACAGTCTTTCAGGCATTTCGGGCCATTTGGTGGCATTTTGGGGACATGCAGTGGCGTTTCATATCCAAAAACCGGCATTTCAGATCCTTTTCTAGCATTTTAGACCTGTCCTGTACCTTTCCAGCAACAAAATACAGCCACTAAACCTGCAAAACACTATTTTTCAGCCAAAAGTTCTGTTTTTCACTCAAATCTTCACCAAAATCAACGATTTTTTATGGAATGAGCTACTAATCCAACTCTCCTTGTAGTTGGCTATCTCCAAATACTACTCTCACTAAAAATTATGGAGAATCTTGATTTTTTCAGACCTATTCTACTTGCTTGCACAAGTTTCACACAAAATCACAAAAGCAGGATAAAATTCAATGAAATCATAGTTTTTTAGCTCCTAAATCCCTCATAACTATGAATGGCAGTACTAGATACAGTCTAGTGTGATTTGCAGTTTTCCAAACAAACAAATGAGAGATTTCTCGGCAAAACTCTCTCGCAAATGGCACTTTCACAAAAAAAAAACTAGGAAACATTGTAAAAATCAACCCACTCAATATATTTTCAATATGTCTGATGCTACCCTAGCCTTTCTGATGCCTCCGGGACTGTGTCTTTATTTCCCACTCATGATTTTGAGCTCCAAAACCTGCAAAATACTCCAAGGAATGATTTTTTTCAAATTTTGCCTCTCCAAGCTTTCACCTCCTATGAAGGACTTTCTCACTTCATTGCGGAGCATGTGACAAGCTGTATCCATTGATCAGACATGCAGGACTATCAAGCTCTGATACCATGTCAATAATCAGATAAGTATTATCATGCATTCACCATAAGCAATCACCATAAGGAAGAGGAAGAACACACCATCACAATCACACTGAGTAATGAAGAGTACACTAGACCCTAAATGTAGAGAGAAACTGGTAGTTAACTATAGACTAGCCTGCAGCTACTTACAGCTGGTAACAGTTGTCAACAATAAATTGTAAACAGTAATAAGTTTATCATTGTTTTCTAATATCCCCAAGCATTTTTCAAAATGTGGAAAATGTGTGAAACTTGTAGTCTCTCAAAGGCTCATAAGCTACCTTTTTTAGAATCTACATTGAGATCTAGCACTGCTCTTGAAATCATCCATTCGGATGTTCATAGTTTTTCACAAGAATCTAATGGTGGTGCCAAGTACTATGTAATCTTCATTGATGACTATTTTAGATATTGTTGGATTTACCTCTTGTCTAGTAAATCTATGGTTATGATTCATTTTTTAAGTTCAAAACTCTTGTACAAAATCAACTTAGTACCATGATCAAGGCATGAAGAAGTGATAATGGAGGTGAATATATCTCCAATAAGTTGATTGAGTTTTGTAGTTCTAATGGCATAAAGAGGGAGTTGTCATGTCCATACACCCCTCTCAACAAAATGGAGTGGCTGAGAGGAGAAATAGATCTCTTTGTGAGTGTGCTAAGGCCTTAAGGCTAGATGATTCTCTACCCATACCATTTTGGGGTGAGACAATCTATCGACTCACAACCATGGGCATGTTGGGTCCACATCACCCCGTAAATGCACTCCATGCTCTCAGGATATGTACCATGAATAGGTACACTCCATGCCACCTACCTCCAAGTAGGCCTGACCCATCCCTAGGTCACCATCCTACTATCCAAGCGGATCGCTGAAGCATCACCTATTCCTCTTGGCTCCTAGTAGTGTCGCTCGCTCTCCCTGGCTATGTACCACCCGAGACCATGCCAACGCAAGCTCATCCATGAGTTGCCGCTCATGGGATCCTTAGACTAATGTCTCTTTGATTGTACTGAGGTATATGGCTCTGAGTCACTTCCTCTAGGATTCTTCCTGATCTCACCACGTGTGGATCTAAACCATACAGGTTCCAACACCTATACCAAGCCTAGACTCCTGCAAATACAACCAACTGCATGAAAGCTATGGGTAGCTTATCCATGCCCGTGATGGTAGATGCTTCTCCATCGATGACAATGCCAATGACTGGCTCCCTGTTGTAATGCCAACTTGTACTCCCAAATGAGCACACCATGAATTCCTCACCATCAGTGTTCCCTCTAGTAGATCGCTAGCAAAACACCCATCATAGTGTTTATCCTCTGATCACACCCAACCATGTGATATCCATCAGCTATCCAACCTAGAGCTGGCTTCCAAAGCTTCACGTTTTTCTCATCTACATTTGCAGCTTCTTGATTCCATCATGAATTGCCCCCATTAGTCCTGTCCAATGACTCAAGTCCAATATGAGATAGCTCTCCCCTGATGATCATCCCATATCATCCTGTAGTCCTATTCCTATCAGACATCCCAATGCCATCACCGATCTCAAAGATCTGAGCATCTACCCTATAGTGCCCTTCATGTATTCTCCGAAGTTATCTCCAAAGCTACTCCTATGAATGATTCCAAACCATTCTCTAAGAATACACTGAGATGTGAAATCCAAAGCCACCATCAAGTCCCTCACATGATGTGACATGCCAATATCTCTCCAAGTGAACTTGGCCCAAGCCAAATGACCTGCACCCTGTCATCATTGGAATCTGCATCCCTGGTGCAATCCTGATACGATAAATTGACTTGACTTACCCAGAATAGGCTATTGAAGTGTATCTCTTGATGACAAACCTGATACACTACTCCACAACTAATTTGACTTGATCAAAATTGACTTACCAACTGCAAAACTACAAAATCATCACACTTACCACTCTCCAAGAGTCTCCAAAGTGTGATTACTGACCCATTCTTCATCCTCCATGAATCCCACACACAACTCATCCGTTATCCTATCCAATGGCTTCCAACTGGCACCACCTCACACTTCCATCACCCGTGACCGTCAAAATGTGTGTACCTCCATGTTGTGGGTATTTCCTGCACAATAATGAACAAGTGGGTCCCACCACTTGAAATACTGTTGGCCAAGCCCTACCTAGTGGGCCTCGCCACAGTACAGTGTACAATTAGAATAATAAGTGCGAGGGCACCGGCTTCCTGCGTGTATAAGACCGACCCAGTGACCACGCAATAGAACTTGAATAAAAGGACTTAGTAGAATAAATTAATTAAAAAGCCCAAAGTCAAGTTCATAAGGTTCTAAGTTAAAAGGGAATCTCTCAAACTCACATCATGTGAGTTTGGCCCTTTTCCTAATGAACCATTAGATTGAAGTTCAATTAGTTTGAAGGGCTAGGATGTCATTGTAAATAGGCCAATGAGAGCCAAGATGGCCCTCCCTCCTCAACTACATAAGGAGGCCATTTTCCATTGTACACATCTTCATTTTCTTCTCAATAAAGCTCTCATTCTCTCTCTCTCTCTCTCTCTCTCTCTCTCTCTCTCTCTCTCTCTCTCTCTCTCTCTCTCTCTCTCTCTCTCTCTCTCTCTCTCTCTCTCTCTCTCTCTCTCTCTCTCTCTCTCTCTCTCTCTCTCTCTCTCTCTCTCTCTCAGGGTGATTGGTGCATAGCTATGGGTAGGCACTCGAGCCCCCATAGCCCCAACCATCCTTGGTGAGCTCTTTCTCTCTCTCTCTCTACTCTCTCTCTCTCTCTCTCTCTCTCTCTCTCTCTCTCTCTCTCTCTCTCTCTCTCTCTCTCTCTCTCTCTCTCTCTCTCTCTCTCTCTCTCTCTCTCTCTCTCTCTCTCTCTCTCTCTCTCTCTCTCTCTCTCTCTCTCTCTCTCTCTCTCTCTCTCTCTCTCTCTCTCTTTTTCTCTCTCTAAACTCTCTCTCCTCTCTCCTCTCTCTCATCAGTCCTTCTATCTCTCTACCTCTCTCTATCTCCCTTCTCTCTCTCTTGCTATGCAGGTGTGCACAGACGGCTCCCAGTGAACGGACCCCTACACTACTATACTACAATCGATGACTACAAGCTAGCCCATATTTCCCTCCGAACGAGAAATTTCCAAGCTACAGATGTGTGTTTCAATGTAGCTATCCATATTTCCCTCCGAACGAGAAATTTCCAAGCTACAAATGTGTGTTTCAATGTAGCTATCACCTGACTCGACAATGTCACTGCCGATTATACATGTGAGAGCGTTCCTCCAGAACGCCACCTGACGTTCGTCATTTCTGCGAGGGTTCAGACTGTCTGTGAGGGTTCAACTCTCGCAAGAAGTGATTTCTCGCACAACTTGTTCCTGTGATTAGATTTTCAAAATTAGACCATGTAGATAGAATAATTTCACTGTTCTGATTCCATTTAGGCACCTTGCGAGGGTTGGTAAGATGATCTTGATGCTCTACAAGGGTTCTGAAAATTTAGCTTCTAGAAACTCTCGCATACACTAAAAAATGATGATTACTCCATCAGGAACTCTCGCAGATATTTTCATGGATGCATCTAGGTCAGATATGGTGACTATCCAATTTTCAAGAGCTATCTCTCAGGGGATCTCAAAAAATCATGAAAAAAGTGCTCTTTTAGAGTGTTTTTTGACGAAATCTCGAGATTTTCTGATTTTTAAGTTTTATAAACTGGTAATCGGCTTCATCCAGGCTTGATCCGACTGTTGGTAGTTCTTTGGAAGTTCTGATGGATTCTTGGTAGTAGATCCATCAGTCAATCTGATGATCTGCTTCCTTTTTTATCCTATCAAGATCTGGATCCTCCTTGGATTCTGATGGATTTTTCCGATGCCAGATCCGGCTGAATCTTGATGGATTTAGCTTGATTTGGCTTGATCTCCTTAGATCTAGCGGTGATGGTTGACCAGATTAGCTTTTTGTAATGTGCCACCCCCAATTTGGATCTATCTCACTGTGGTGGCCAGTACTTGTGCAACTGGCTACCGTTGATGGGTTTGTCAAATGGCATCCCATCTAGCTTTTCTAAGCTCACGGCTCCATGATTAGGAATTTCCTTGATCCTATAAGGATCTTCGCCAGTGAATTTTAACTTCCCTTTGATCACCTTGGTTTTATACATCAGGACCAGATCTCCTGAACGAAGATCCTCCGTGTGTAATCTACGATCATGCCAAGCTTTGCGTCTTTCCTTTTCAGCTACCAGTGCATGCACGACTAGTAAGCGTGTTTCACACAGTTTATATAGAGCTTTGTGGCGTAGCTGTAGAGATTTGGACTCATTAAGACGTTGCGCGGTTGCAATCCTTAATGAAGGAACTAAAAACTCTACTGACATCACAGCATCCTGGCCATATACCAATTGGAAGGGTGTTTGATCAGTGCTCCCTTTATATGTTGTCCTGAATGCCCACAATGCAGCATGCAACTTGTGTTCCCAATCTAATCTGCTAGCTTCAACTGTTTTCGTGAGCACACTTCCTCCAACAGGACCCTGATGGTCTCGTTGATGAAATGGCTTCCACGATCACTAACTAGTTCCACCGGGCATCCGAAGCACACAATGATATTTTCATAAAGGAACTTGGCAGTGGTCCTAGCATTAGCTACTCTTACTGCCAAATCATGATGAATGTTATTGTAGACAAGTAGAGTTAAAGGAGAATAGTGTTAGTGGTGATTAGAGTTAAGGGAGAAAGTAGGAAATTAACTAAAAGTAACATCTATGCATAGTTAGATACCTATCCAATGATATAACCCTTGTTGACAGGCGGGAGGGCTATACTACACGAGATCTTCGACCCTACAATCAACTTCTGGGTGATTTTTGTGATCATTCAAGCAGTAAATGACATGTACACAAGATTTGCCACAGGTCTAGGTGCCCTAGCTACAACTATTCAAAAGCTTATAACTTTTGATTGGCATATCAAGCTGTCATGATTCAAATTGTATCAATTCTACACATTTTTAGCTTTCTAGTGGGCCAAATTGCATGAAATTTGGATCTAAGGTGAGTGAGAATCACCAAACTGAAAATGGGCAGATTTCACACGTGTTTGCACCTGAAAATCCGTACAATATCTGATCTGAACCATTCAAAGTGGTTTGAAGTTCTAAATCACCAAAAAACTACAAACTAGCTAGAAGTAGAATCTAGACAATTTCTAGCTTGAAATTTGATCAAATTTGCAAACTTTTTGATTAGATTTGCTTGTAAATCTTAGGTAGGCTCTGATACCATGATAAATTCACATGTGTGGTATGCCCTACACATGTACTTTTGATCTCCTAAGCCCAATAATACCATAAAGATCAAACTAGCATTGATTGACAATAGGAAAGCTGATCATACAAGAAATATTATTGTGTTACAAGCAAGATCTATCAACAAAAAATGAAACTAAGTACAATAAATGCCTCAACTCGGCTAGAGAGAGAATATGAATGTACAAACTCGAGTAGAGAGAGAGGGCACAAAGAGCTTAGTCTCTAAATTTGCATTACACACAAAAATCATCATCTTCTCAATGAGAGTACATCACATATATATAGATCCATGGACTCTCCTCCTACTTTGATTTGAATTGGAGTTATGAATCCACCTCTCAAGCTATCTAGACTTATTCAAGCCACCTCAATATGTCTAATTGTGCCACCTAGTATTTTCATGCATTAAATGTGGCATGCAAAGTACAAATGGCAATTCCTATGGTAGCTCGAGTTTCTACTTCTACCTACCTTGAATATTTTATTCTAAGATGGGTCTTTTCTAAGCCAAAATAGCTCAATTCATCTTTGGCATTTTTAGGACCCCTACTTACAACATTAGATAGATTTTTCTAATATTTCAATAGACACAACCAAAAAAATAATCTATATTGAATTTCTCTAATTTCTCTAGGGCACTGCATGTGAATCCACACAGTGCGTTGGCGTGAGAGAAGCACGGCTCTCTCACGAGTAATAGTCTCGCTTTACTAGCGGACAATTGGATCTTCTGGTCCTAGACATAATTATCTTCTCGCACACAAGCGGAGCTTCTGTCTATGTTCATCTTGATTGCTTACTAGCATCAGACTACTTCTTGTTCTTTCTTTCTTGGCTACACAGTGTGTATCCTATTGATATATGTCAAGTATTATTCAGTAAGTACAGTCTCTCTATGCAAATCTAAGATTAGAGTGATTAACCATCTACAACTAACCAGAGAATTACAAGAGTGGTAGTTTAGCCACGACCTAGGGAGTATCTGTTGACGTCATGCCATCAGGTCAGATCTCTGTACTTTTGGTACTTGTGTGATCTCTGGTGGTACTCCTTGGAGCGTGAGGACAGAATGGGTTTCATTTCCACTGTTGATTTTGTTTACCTCGTCCGCCTTTCTCTCGTATAGGACCGCAAGGGAATCTTGTTGGTGGATCATTCGTGTTCGCAAATCATCGGTCTTTGTCTTCGTTGACTTTCGTGTTCGCGAAACTCTTTGTGTTTCATGTCTTCAGATGTTCGAGTTCGCAAACATGTTCATCAAGCAAGGGGCCTTAAGCTAGCAAGGCTTTGTATTCAAAAACACTTTGTTTCTTCAGCTCCCTCTCAAAGCCACTAGTCCATCTGCAAGACCAGTGGCTCGTTCATTGTTTCGTCCAATTCATCCAGGAACTTAGCCAAATTATTTCGTTGGCCATCTTTGTTGCTGCTACGTACTCTGCTTCGCATGATGACTGGGCTACAATGGTCTGTTTCTTGCTAACCCAGAGAACTACTACTCCTGATGCGATGGCGCATCCTCCTGATAAGCTTTTACAGTCGTCCCTGAGAGATGCCCAGCTAGCGTCACTATAGGAAAGTATCTTGAGACATGCACCATGACAATAACACAAGCCATAATCTCTCGTTAATTGAAGATATTGCAAAATTCGTTTCGCAATCTTCCAATTTGTCGAGCCTGGATTCATGCAGAATTGGCTCATCCTGAATACTACATAAGCAATATCAGTACATGTGTTGTCTGCAAGGTACATCAGTGAACCTGTCAGCCTTCTGTAGGGAGTGAGCTACATTTGTTCTCTTTCTTCCTCAGTCTTTGGACAGTCGTCATTTGTTAGCACCGTTCTTGCAAGCATTGGAGTGTTCGCTCCTTTGAAGTTCAGCATCCCAAAATCCTCTAGGATCTTCTGGGTGTATCTGGACTGGTAAAGGTATAACTTGTCTCCCTCATAGTCCCTTTCAATTTGTAAGCCTAGGTAACACCTGGCTTCTCCCAGATCCACTATCTCAAAATGCTTTGAGATGTCTGTCTTTATTTCAGCAATTAGCTGCTCACTTCTGCAAAGTATCAGAGTGTCGTCCACATATACAACCACTATGATGATCTGCCCATCTGTAACTTTGACAGTCAAGCAACCAATCAGGCCAGAGGATATAAAAGTTCTAGTTTCATCTTCAGGAGCAGCGATAAAATACACATTGGAGTCAACCAACAGAGGCTTGAATCCCAATGATTTCAGGGCTTGAAACTTCTTTTTGTACCATTGTTGGGCTGATTGCTTCAGACCGTAGATGCTTCTATGCATTCTGCATACATAGTTAGGAACTGAATTCGAGACAAATCCTGGAGGTTGATCCATGTAGACCTCTTCATCTAATTCGCCATGCAAGAAGGCTGTCTTCTCGTCCACAATGTGGATCCTGAGGTCATAACCTGCTGCATATGCAAACAACAGACGTAGGGATGAATGTTTGACGATAGGAGAGAAGGTTTTAGAATAGTCAATATTGTATCTCTAAGTGAAACCCTTCACTACCAATCTTGCCTTGTATTTTGTCACACTCCCGTCTGGTGCGTATTTGAGTTTGAAAATTCATTTGTATTTGATAGCCTTGCACTTATGAGGTAATGGCTCCAACGTCCATATCTGGTTCTTCCTCATAGACTCCATCTCTTCGTTCATGGCTTGGATTTATTTGTCCTTTTCTGGACCTTCAATCACCTCCTCGAATGCCTGTGGTTCACCACTGAACCCGTAGAATTCTTCTGATGTGAAAGCTGAGCTACCTGGCACAAATCTTGTTGGCGCTCTTTGTGGTCTTGTCGACTTGTGGGAGATCCTTGCTGAACAGCTATGCCTTTGCCCTTGTCTGCTCTACTCAGTCCGAAACCATCTTGGTTTACAAAAACTGCAATGGCAGGTTGTCTCTTGAATCTTTCTTCGTCTGATTCGTCGTTCGAATGGGAGACGACTCAAAAATCTTTGTTTTTGTGTTCGTCCTCTGCTCCCTCTGACGTTGGCGGCAGGTCATAGTACTGTCTTTCTAGAACTTCATAGCTAACAGGGTCTTCGTTGGCCATTGTCCTGCTCTCGTCAAATTTGACATCTCTCACTATTTTGACAGTGTTCGTGTCTGGCATGTAGATTCTGTAGTATGACAAATTACTGTCATAACCTACCAAAAATCCTTGCTCAACTTTCTCATGAAGCTTCTTGCGAAGCTTATAAGGAATATGTGCATATGTTGCACAGCCAAATATTCTGATGTGAGACAGGTTGGGCTTTCTACCCCACCATAGCTCATGTGGTATCGTGTGAGGAACACCGGATTTACCTGTCCTGTTCTGCATGTATGCGTTTGTAGCTACTACTTCAACCCACAGTGCCCTTGGAGCTTTCGAATAGGCCATCATGCATCTGGCTGCTTCCATTAGGGTCTCGTTCTTTCGGTCAACAACACCATTGTGCTACGGTGTGTAGGTTGCAATTCTTCTATGAATGATGCCATGATCATTGCAAAAGTCAATGAAGCAATTCGAGATATATTCGCCACCTCGATCTGTTCTGATTTGCTTCACCTTGCTGCCTGTGCATCTCTCAGTCCAATTCACATATTCTGTGGATTTATCGAGTGCTTCAGATTTATTCTGAATAAAATACACTCTGGAAAACTTGTTATAATCGTCAATGAAAGTTATATAGTATTTGGACCTCCTACTGAGATCACGTTGAATGGACCACAAATGTCAAACTGCACCAGCTTCAGAATCTTTGTTATGTAGGAGTCTTTGACGAATGGTGTGCGTGACATCTTGCCTTTCAAACATGCATCATAGGTGGCCGAATTGGTTGCATTTGAGATGATGACCCCTATTATTGCTCTATGATGACTTGCCTAGTAGAGTGTCATTGAGTTCATGTGGTAGAGTCTTCTGTGCCATAGAGTGTCTGGCAAGTCGTCATGAGTCTGATGCACCTGATCTACAAGTAGGCATACCTTCAGATGATATAGGTTTCCTTTGCTTCTGCCTTGAGCAATGAGAGTGCTAGTGCTGGCATCAATCACATTGCATGCTTCGTTAAAAAACATCACACGCATCTCTGCATCTGCTATTCTTGCTACAGAGAGCAAGTCTTGCTGCAGAGTTGGCACAAATAGAACGTCTTCGAGTCTGCCGTTGGTGTTGAGCTAGAGTGAATCGATACCGTTCACTTGATGTCTGGATCCATCTCCAAGAACTATGAATCTTGAGGGATCTGCACTTCTGAAATCAGACATGATTCATCTTGATGTCACAAAGTGTGAGGTGGCTCTTGAATCCAAGATCACCTCGTGTGTGTTAGACGTTGATGCTGCACACACATCTTCACAGATGTAGGCGGTCGAACAATTTTTGTTCGTTCTTTCTTCGCCCATCTTCAAGCTCTCGGGCTCCTCGACATAAGAGGAACTATTATCGTTCTCCTGTCTATTATGTGCTGATCTGTTTTTTGGGTTCTGGCGGCAATCCATGGTTGCATGACCCTTCTTATGACAATGGATACACTCAATCTTGGGATTGAGCCAACATGTATCTATTGTATGCCTGTCTCTTCTGCATCTCGTGCAGGTCTTCTTGTAGGCATCTTGTCATTTTGACCTCCCTTTGGTCTTCCAGTTGCTTTTGCTGGTCCCCTCTGCTTGTTGGTCACGATCCTGCCTCTGATTCGACTCCCTCTTAGGCTTGAGCTGTTTCTTTGATTTTTCTGTGTTGCTGTAGAGTGCTCAGAACCATATTTGTGATCAAGATGCTCTCTCGTCTCGACTTCCTCTCGAATCTCGACAATCGCCTTTTCGAGGTTCATGGTAGGGTCTTTCGCGAGCACGGTTCGTGTCATCTGGAAAGATCTAGGTAAGGCTCTCAACAAATATTTGAGCTGCTTCTCAGCTGATACTACATTCTCTACTCCTGAGTTGTGTAGTGATAGAAACAGATCCTTCATCTTTCTCATAAAAGAGGTGAGGTCTTTTCCATCCCACTGCAGATTTGTCAGCTAATCTTCCAGCATCATAATCTGACTTCTTGATTTCGTATGAAATCTTGTGAGAATGAATTTTCAAAGGTCTCGGCCATTCTCGTACCATACGGACTTTGTCATAATCGATTTCAAGACGTTTATCCGATATGACATGGGCCAGGTATTTGAGTTTAGTTTGAAAGAACTCATATTTCAACTCCTTAGCATAGAGCTTTTCTTGCCTAAGAAGATCTAAGACAATATGAAGATGCTCTTCATGCTCCTCAAGGGTCCGACTATAAATTATTATGTCATCCAAATACACCACCACAAACTTTCCTAGATATGGACAAAGAATATCTTTCATCATCTGCTGGTGGCAGGCGCATTCGTGAGTCCAAAAGGTAACACTAAAAACTCATAATGACCATATCTGGATCGAAATCCAGTCTTAGGAACATCTTCATTCCTAATCCTTAGCTGATGATAACCTGATCTAAGATCAATCTTGGAGAAATACTTAGCCCCATTCAGATGATCCATAAGATCATCCATCCTAGGTAAGGAATATATGTTCTTGATGGTTAAATCATTTAACTTTTTTAGGTCACCACACAAACGTGTGCCGCCATCCTTTTTACTAGCGAAAATGATTGGTGCTCCCCAAGGGGACTTACTAGGGCGTATATGGCCCATCCTAAAGTTCTTGTAACTGCTTAGAAATTTCATCCTCTTCCTTGATGCTAACCATGTATGGAAAAAGATATACAGGTTGGCTTTCAAGAAGCAACTCTATCTGATGGTCAACACTCCTTTGGGGAGGTAGGCCGTCAGGGAGTTTATCAGGAAAAACATCGTTATATTCTTGCCTAAGTTTGTTAAATATTATTCCTTCAGGTGAGTCATTCAAAGGAAAATGCAATAAATCAATATTTAGACTCTGGACTGCATGGTCATCCACATAAATTTCATCTTTCAAAAAACAAAGATAAACTTTATTACCAGAATCTTTCAAATATTCTACAACTTCTAAAGTAGAAACCAAAGGATCAAAAGGCCTATTTACATTGCCTTTTAGCTCAACCAACGAGCTCTTATGCAAAAAGGAAATACTATGAGTAACATAATCCTTTCTTAAAGACTTGTTTTTAGAATAAAACCATTCTTTTCCTAAGATTGTGTCTATGCTATCCAAGTTCATAATATGAAAATCTAGCAGTTCAACATAATCTTGAATCTGAAGCGACAGCTGAGGAACAGGCTAATCCTGAGCTTGTCGATCTTGCCCCGACGCCATTTTCACCACGTACAAGTGATTTCTTGGCACGGTAGCCGCTCTGAGCTTTTGCACCAGTTTAGCATTTATGAAGTTATGTGTGGAACCATCATCAAACAAAATAGTCACAGCTTGGCGTCCTACAATTCCATTCATACGAATGAGATCATGGGGCCAAAAATAGCTGTATTAAAACAACAATTCTTGCAACTAGTGCCATCCTTAAAGGATAAATCAACAAAAGAAATACTAGAATTACCTAGCACTCTAAAAGATTTAGGTTGCCCACCAGATTTCTTTTGCTTTTTCTTTGGGCAATTTTTTGAAAGATGTCCCTTCTCCATACAAGAGAAGCATAACCCACCGGTTCTCACCTTGTCTGCGCGCTCCAATTTGGTGCACTTTTTTTGCCTTGGAAACCGGTGTCCGCCGTCTTGTCTCTGTCCTGCTTCTTGAAAATTTTCTTTTCTTTTTGTTCAGCCTTGGGCAAAGCCTGCTCCTTACAAGAAGCAAAATGGGTGTCATCGAAGATTTTCACAAAGCGAACCGCATCTTCGATTGTCTACGGTTGGTTATGCCGCACTTCTAGTTGAAATTCTTTTGGAAGCCCCAAAATAAAATGTAACTTCAATAGGATATGATCAATTTGTGAGGCGAATCAAAACAAATTTTTCTGGAATTCCTGGATATAGGCATCTAACAACCTAGTACCCATTTGCATGGTGGCAAAATGCCACCAAAATCATCCAACACCGAAAGAAAAGCTGTTTTAAAGGCTTCTTGAAAGGCGTCCCATGTAGAAGGGGCAGTAGCCCTCTCCTTTAGATCCTGCCACCATGTAAACGCCTTACCGCGTAAAAACATGAGAGCAAAAGCGATCTTTGTACTATTAGGCGCATCATGCATGGAAAAATGACTATTCCATCGATCTAGCCATGATAATACCAGATCGGGAAGCCGGCCTTTCTTTTCACCCAAAAAGAATTTCGGATTAAACATTGGATTTACGCCAACAGACCGCGAGTGTGTCGAAGAACGCCACTCTTGCTCGGCCGCGGCATGCTCGGCCTGCATTTCTAAAATTTGGTTTTAGAGCAAATTTAGGGCCTGAACAGGCTGGTTAGTATCTACATCAGGAGGAGGAGGTGGTGAACATGGTCCTTCACCCGAGGGCATAACAGGGTCCATGGCGCTCTAAGGAAGAAGGCAAAGAAAAATTGCAAGGGCTTCGCAACAAAAGGACTTAGAGAACTTGAGACCACTACTCAAGGAGACTAAGCCACAATAAGCACCTCAATGATGGAAATGGAGCCTATACCCCCCATCCCACTTCTTTTCCTTCCAAAAAAGCCTTGCTGGGTGGCGGGCCTTATGGTCGCCACCTAGCAAGCACATGGGCTCCTAAAACAAGGGGCATCCCCTTATGGGGTCCACCTACCTCAAATCACATGGCCACCACCTTCCTTACGCCGCCTCACCCAAGGGTCACTTGGGTCACGTCTCCACCCATCTCTTGGGTCATCGCCTTGACCTCATGGCCTTATGGCCTAAAGATACACCTATGGATTGGTGAAAAGCAAGTATTTTCTAGAAAGTTTAACCATGATAAGAAGTTGTTGGCCCAATCTACTGAAAGAGTGTGGCATCATGAGGTCCTATATTCAATTTTTGGGCAAATTTTTTTCTTGAAGTCGTAGGTCACTAACCTTCCATGATGTCAAAATGAGTGTTGATACCTAGCTTTTGTCCCCAATTGTAGCTAAGTTATAAAAGCATGTTACCTATGGCCATGGAGACTCAAGCTCAAATCCTATTATGTGCATGGAAAAGGGAACTTCCAGAGCATTTTGGCTCAAAATGGCTTGGCTCACTATGCATCCATGGTATTCACAAAAGTTAGACTTCATATTACAAAGCTTGAAAGTTTTTAGTATTACCTTCTATTTAATAGTCCTCAAAATTGATCTTTGATCAAAATGGTATATATTTGATAAGGTGGATGTAACTACAAGATAAACATGCTTTGCAAAGGTCAAATCTCTTAGTCATCAAGTTGTTTTTCTTTTCAAAGCTCATAATATTCTTAAACTTTGCTTGCTAAGATGGCTAGCATTAGTGCAAAAACATTTTTTGCTCTAAATGCAAATGACCATATTTGTTGATGACAAGATTGCAAGTAGTCTTACATTGCCACTATTATCTATGCATAATAAAATGTTCGATCATGACTCCAAGCTTTTTACTCAAATCGTGGATGTGGTTATCAAATCGACGTACATCTATTGGTGTCAAGTGCCCTTTTTCTTTGGCATATTTTGCACATCAAGTTGCAAGTTGTCCTCTTTTACCATGACCTTTTGAGCATCTTCTTTGACATAAAATTTCTTGCATCACCTTTTGTTGACGTTTACTTTTCTGTTTGCATGTAGTTTATGTTGTAGAGGAATCAAACCTCAACTTTGATGAGATAGAAGAAGTATTTATGAACACCGCTTTTTAAAGGATCACGTATATTTTATTTAAAATATCTTGGAAAAAAGTAGCAAATTCATTTCATTTGTTCCATGATATTGTTGAAGTTTATCAAAAGCTTTTCCATAAGGTCTCAGTCACATAAGTTTTTTTCTAATATTGCAAATTATTGATTGCAATAGCATTATTATGGACATATCATGTTACAACCACTTATCTAGCAAAAGCTCCAAAGTTTTGGAGTCTATGGGTATTGAGATGTCACTTGTATGCACAAAACATTGTTCAAGTTCGGATCTCTATTGCAAGTGGAGGCCTTCTTATCCATGCTTTCATCCAATATCTTCTTTGACATAATGATTTTTGCATCATCTTGTTAATAGCGTTATTTTCTAGTTTGGACAACATTCAGAAAACATTAATGTTGTTACGAAAGGATTGATAATCATAATTAGGATTTAATATATTTTTTATATAAGGCCGCACTACCTTTATAAGTAATGATTATAAAGGAAGCTTCATGGAAGGGACCCTTGAAGTGGGCGCCCAACCTCAATTTGACAATCGCCTTTTGATGCCTAGACCATAAACACCCCTAAATGGGTCATCATTTGTTAACTTTGATGACATATATTGTGAGCTAGTTAGAGGAAGGATTTAACAGCAATGCCACTTTGTAGGATGGCTTGTAATGTTACTTGTTCCTAGTATGTAAAAACTGAATGTTCTAATTTTTGTGAATGTGTTTGTAACTCCTAATTAATAAAGAAAAGCAGCTACTAGCTTTATCCACATGACTTGATATGGTATTGGTGGTCAAGACCAATCAAGTAGAAAATGTGAGTTTTTCTTATCCAACGAGTCTTCACAAAGACATCATAACATAGTATTTGCCTTATGGGGGTTGGCCAAATGAAGTATTCAAGCAATTTGTTTGGATTGCTATTGCGATAAGCCCTAAAGGATTTTACATTGACTCAAATTGAATATTTTATAGCTCCATGTCCATCAAGTGGAAATTCAATTTCTGAATAAGTGTGACATCTAGTTATCTTTGTTTAATGACTACATATAGTCTTTTCCATCTTTCTAAACACATGCAAAAATTTGCATGGTTTTCTATGTCGCGAAAGCGAGGCTTTTTTCTTTTCGTCTTCGTCTTCTTATTCGTGAACAATTTTCTATCTTTGAATTTTCTTTTTGTGCAGAAGTTGTCTACAGGATCCCAGACACGTGACTACACATCACAGGACACATTCTATTCTAGCAATCAAGACAAAATGATAGCACAAGACAGAGCGTTGATCCTCTTGAGCTAAAGATGGTTACATGGCTGGTTTTTGCATGTAGCTGAGCATCGGAACTGTGTCTCTCTCTAACAGCTGGAAAATCCATGTTGAAATCGGAGTAACGCTTCTGCTTGTAACTCTTCTAATAAAAAGAAAAACCATAAAGAACCGTAACTAAAGAAGAGGTAAAAAAATAGAAGAACCGTGTTCACAGATTCACCGAATCTGTGAACATTTGGCGCCATTCCACAGCTACACAAACATTAAACCAAGCCATATCTCTTTCATCTGTGTTGCGACACAATCGCCTTGAGATCTTCTACACCTTCATTGCAGAGCTCACCACTTCGATCCTGACCGACGTGCCGCTCATTTCTCAATCGGGGTCTCACGATCCTTACTAAGCCGAGCTCCACGACTCCAGTCTGGACTGGACTGCTACCTCATACCTCTCGACTGAGCCACTACTTCAATATCCCGACATGTACTGAGTTTCACCTCAACCGACATTCCTCGTTCAAATCTCGACCGAAGCCATAAGTCCAGATTTTGATCGAAGATCTCTTTGACATCTTGACCGAAGGAAACCTTCAAATCTCAACCGGAGCACTCTATTCAGATCTCAACCAAAGCACTCTGCTCAGATCTCAACCGGAGCACTCTGCTCATCTCAACCGGAGCACTCCGTTCGAATCTCAACCAGAGCACTCCGTTCAGATCTCAACCGGAGCACTCCATTCAGATCTCAACCAGAGCACTCCATTCAGATCTCAACCGGAGCACTCCATTCAGATCTCAACCGGAGCACTCCATTCAGATCTCAACCGGAGCACTCCGCTTAGATCTCAACTGGAGCACTTGCTCGCATCTCAATCGACATGTTCCATTAGATCTCAACTGGAGCATTTTAGTCAAATCTCGACCGGAGCGTTTCAATTAGATCTCAACCAGATCACTTCTCTCGAATCTCAACCGGAGGCCACAGTCAGCTCTCAACCGACGACCTACTTCAATCTCGACTGAAATGAATAAATGTTCGTCTGGAAAATCATCATTGATAGGATCTTCAATTTTTTCAGTGCTAAGTCGCGATAGATAATCAGCATTTGTATGATACTTTTTTTGACAAAGCTCTACTTGATAAGTGAATTCTTGCAGAAGTAGAACCCATCGAGCAATTCGTCCTGATACATCTAGTTTATCTACAAGATACTTAAGAGCATAATGATCCACATGAAAAATAAATGCATATCCCAGCAAATAATGTCGGAATTTTTTAAAAGTGAAAATCATGCCAAGTGCTTTCCTTTCTGTAGCCGAATAATTTTTCTCTGATGCACTGAGCTGTCAACTCGCATAGTAGATGGGATGATCTTTCTTCTGGTCGTCCTTTTGGCTTAGACAGACGCTAATAGCAAATGCAGAAACATCCACACAACTGTATAATAAAATAGCCCAGTTGGGTGGTCTCAGAATAGGAGCATTGATCAACCTTTGCTTAAGATCTTCAAATGCTTCTTGCTGTTCATTCGTCCACAAGTATTCCACTTGTTTCTTTAGTAGATGTGTAAGAGAGGCAGCAATAGAAGCATGATTTTGAATAAATCTCCTGTAATAGCCAACATGTCCTAAGAAAGCTCTTAGTTCACGCAAATTGGTTGGTATCAGGAGGTTCTTTATAAGCTCGACTTTATCTTTGTCGACTTCTATTCCTCTGTTAGATATTTTGAGTTCGAGCAATATTTCTTCTTTCATACCAAAAAAACATTTCTCTGGATGAAGAGATAAACCAGTATCTCGACATTGTTGCAATGTTAATTTCAGCTTCTGTAGGTGTGTCTTTATATCACTATACACACAGAAATCATCAATAAATATTTCAAGAAAAGTTCTCAGGAAGGTAGCAAAAATTAACATCATGATTCGCTGAAAAGTCACTAGAGCGTTACAAAGACCAAAGGGCATTTTATTGTAGGCATAAGTGCCCCAATCCGTCGTGAATGTGGTCTTTGAGCGATCCTCCTTTCGCACTCCCACCTGATTATATCTAGAAAAGCCGTCACAGAAATTGTAACGCTCTTGACCAGCAACCTGATCTAGGATGGAATCAGTAAAAGGCAAAGGATGATGGTCCTTCCTGGTGGCAGCATTAAGTTTTCGGAAATCCTGGCACATTCGTATTTTGCCAGTCTTCTTCTTTGGGATGACAACAATGGGTGAAACCCATTCACTACTTAAGACGGGATAGATTATACCTGCCTTAAGGTGTTTGTTAAATTTGTCCTTGACCATTAGAGAGTATTTAGGATTGAGACGATACTGTCTCTGTCGAACAGATACAACATCTTCCTTCAGATCAATTTGGTGCTCTCCGAATTTTGCAAGTATACCCTTGAAATCGTCGAGCCACCAAGCAAAACATCTTGATACTCCTTTAATAGTTCAGTGAATTCTGCCAACTCAGATTATCCAAGTGACTTTGAAACATGCACAAATCTACCAGGTGCAAGTTCAATCAGTTCAGTAGAATCTAGTAAGATAATACCTTTAGTCATATTGGCCTTGGTATGGCCATGAATTTCATGCATGGTTGACTCCATAGATATTTTTTTGTCGTCAACCTAGTTCTTGTTACCAAATTTGTGTTTAGATTCGTCACTCAAATTGTCAAACTCTTTCGAGTTTATGTCTGCAACGTTAATTTCTTCATACGAAACATCAGCTTCATTGTTGCAGACATCGAAGAATTCTTCGTCATCAACATTCTCATAACATTCAAAGTACTACACTTCAATATCAGATTTATAGGAAAAAATATTCAAGGCATACGAAGATTCTTCTGATGTAAAACTGGTGTCTTCTGGGATGATTCGACTGATGAACTGCTCTTGGGACTTGCTGCTGGGTAGCAGCAACTTCTTCGTCTGATTTGTTGTCTCAAAGTGGGTCGACAATAGACATGCCTGAGCCAAAATCTCGGACTGTCGTGTCAATGGCAGGAGATGTAGGTTCTTCTTGAGCAATATCCTTGCCTTTAAATGGACTAGTTTCGCATTCTTTTGTCCTTCGGAGCCGGTTTCTTCGAACGGTGTCGGCTTCACTAGCTTTTGATTCTGGCCAATGGGCAATCTTGCGGAAAACCTGTAGGAATAGACCAGACGTGAAACGGGTAGTTTCTCAGTCTATTACATCTGTTTTAAGTGACCTCCCAAAAAGGGCTTCAAGGATAGTTCTCGGGACCCATAGGATTCGGTGCATACTACCCGGAATCACAAACGGGGGGTGGCCATAGGTTTGTGAGCCTATTTCGGACCAAACAAATCCAATCTTGTTCAAATTTGACGTCCTTTATCCCAAAACAGTCTTTATGCTAGAAACAACACAATTAGGGCATGGAAAATGGACTAGTTTCGCTTTCTTTCGTCTTTCGGCCCCGTTTTCTTTAAACGGTGTCGGCTTCACTAGCTTTTGATTCCAGCCAATGGGTAATCTTGCGGCGAGCCTGTAGGAACAGATCAGATATGAAACAGGTAGTTTCTCAGTCTATAACGTCCATTTTAAGTGACCTCCCAAAAAGGGCTTCAGGGATAGTTCTCCAACCCATCAGATTTGGTGCATACTACCCGGAATCACAAACGGGGGGTGGCCAGAGGTTTGTGAGTCTATTTTGGACCACAAGCCAACCCCCGTTTGTGATTCCGGATAGTATGCACTGAATCCAATTGGTTCTGAGAACTATCCCTGAAGCCCTTTTTGGGAGGTCACTTAAAACAGACGTTATAGACTGGAAAACTACTCGTTTCACGTCTGGTTTGTTTCTACAGGCTCCCCATGAGATTTCCCACTGGACGAAATCAAAAGCTAGCAAAACTGACACCGTTCGTAGAAACCGGAGCCAAACGACAGAATAATGCAAAACTAGTCCATTTTCCATGCCCCAATCACGTTGTTTCCAGCGTAAAGACTGTTTTGGGACAAAGGACATCGTATTTGAGCAGGATTAGATCTGTTTGGTCCGTAACAGGCTCACGAACCTATGGTCACCCCCCGTTTGTGATTTTGGATAGTATGCACCAAATCCGGTTGAATTCGAGTACCTACGCCCTTCTTTGAGACCTTTTTCTAGAGGTCACTTCAAACGGACGTTATAGACTGAGAAACTACTCGTTTCAAGTCTGGTCTATTCCTACAGGTTTCCCTCGGGACTATCCACTGGACCGAATTGAAAGCAAGAGGATCCAACCCCGTTTGAAGAGACCAAGGATGAAGGACAAAATAATGCGAAACTAGTCCTTTTTCCATGTCCTAACCGCGTTGTTTCCGGCGTGGAGACTGTTTTGGAAGAAATGACATCGGATTTGATCAGGATTAGATCTGTTTGGTCCATAATAGGCTCACGAACCTGTGGCCAACCCCCTGTTTCTGATTCCAGACAGTATGCACCGAGGACTATCCCTGAAGCCCTTTTTGGGAGGTCACTTAAAATGGACGTTATAGACTGAGAAACTACATATTTCACGTCTAGTCTATTCCAAAAGCCTCCCGCAAGATATCCCAATGGCCAGAATCGAAATCTAGCAAAGTCGGCATTGTTCAAAGAAATCGGGGCCGAAGGACAGAACAATGTGAAACTAGTCCATTTCCCATGCCCTAACTAGTCCATTTCCCCTGCTCTAACGACATTGTTTCTGGCATGAAAACTGTTTTGGCGCAAATGACATTGGATTTGAGTAGGATTGGATCTATTTGGTTTGTAATAGGCTCACAAACCTATGGCCACCCCCCGTTTGTGATTCTGGATAGTATGCACCGAATCCAATGGGTTCCGAGTATCTATCCCCAAGAAAGGATGGTGCATGTGGGAGAGCAATTAACACCCACGCAGTTCAAGAGACTACGATCTTTGTTGGTGGAATATAAAGACTGTTTTGCCTAGAGCTATATTGATCTAAAGGGCATTCCGCCAATAGTAGTCCAACACACCATACCCTTGGTGGACGGAGCAGTCCCCAAGGTAAGCCGTTATTACCGTTGCAACCCGAATTATATTGAGCTGATCAAGCAGGAGTTGCAGAAGCTGATGGATGCAGATTTCATCTATGAAATCGAGCACACATAATGGGTATCGCCGATAGTTATAGTATCCAAGAAGAATGGCAAAATGCGTATCTGTGTGAATCTGAAGGCGCTTAATGCAGTCACCAAAAAGGACCATTTTTTTTACCATTTATAGAAAGTGTTCTCGATAGAGTAGCTGGCGACGAAGCCTATAGTTTTCTAGATGGTTTCAGTGGCTACAACCAGGTGAAAATAGCCCCCCAGGACCAGCATAAGACAACATTCGCCATGCAATGGGGAACTCATGCCTATAAAGTGATGCCATTCGGACTTTGCAATGTCCCAAGTACTTTCCAACGAGTCATGTAGGCGACATTCAAAGATTATTTGCAAAAATTTTTGGAGATTTTCTTGGACAATCTGTGCGTGCATGGACCAGATTCAGAACACTTATCCAATTTGGAGAAGGTGTTACAAAAATGCCGCGAATACCAGATCTCTCTGAATCCAGAAAAATGTCAATTCTGGCTGACGCATGGCTTGATACTCGACCATATAGAGTCAAGACATGGGATGGCCACAGATCTATCAAAGATCAGGATCATTGTTGATCTACCACCACCGGGGACGATCCGTGAGGTCTACATTTTCATGGGTCATGCTAACTATTATAGGATCTTCATTCTTGATTTTGCGGAGTTAGCCAGACCAATTTACAAGCTCACAACGGATCCACATTGGAATGAGAAAGCTCTAAAGGCTTTCCAGAAGATTAAGAATGCATTGGTCTCAGCACCAATCTTACGACCACCCAATTGGTCCATTGAGTTTCATGTGCATACAGACGCATCGAAGTATGCAGTTGGAGCAGTCTTAACCTAGCCAGGTGAACACAAAAAGGATTTTCCAATCCGATTTACAAGCCGACATCTCAGTGATACTGAAATGAATTATTCAACCACAAAGTGGAAAGCACTAGCAATGATCTATGCGGTTAAGAAGTTCAGTATATAAAGGAAGCACTGATCAAACACCCTTCCAGTTGGTATATGGTTCCTTCATTAAGGATTGCCACCGCACAATGTTTTAATGAGTCCAAATCTCTACAGCTACGCCACAAAGCTTTGCATAAACTCTGTGAAACACGCTTACTAGTTGTGCATGCACTGGTAGCTGAAAAGGAAAGACGCAAAGCTTGGCATGATCGCAGACTACAAAAGAAGGATCTTCGTTCAGGAGATCTGGTCCTGATGTATAAAACCAAGGCGATCAAGGAGAAGTTAAAATTCACGGGCGAAGGTCCTTATAGGATCAAGAAAATTCTTAATCATGGGGCCGTGAACTTAGAAAAGCTAGATGGGACGCCATTCGACACACCCATCAACGGTAGCCGGTTGCATAAGTACTGGCCACCACAGTGAGACAGATCCAGATTGGGGGTGGCACATTACAAAAAGTTAATTTGCTCTGCCATCACCGCTAGATCTAAGGAGATCAAGCCAAATCAAGCTAAATCCATCAAGATTCAGCCAGATCTGGCAAGATCGGGGAAATCCATCAGAATCCAAGGAGGATCCATATCCTGATAGGATAAAAAAAAAGCGAATTATCAGATTGACTGATGGATATACTACCAATAATTCATCAGAACTTCCAGAGAACTGCCAACAGTCAGATCAAGCCTCGATGGAGTTGATTACCAGTTTACAAAAGTTAAAAATCAGAAAATCTCGAGATCTTGTCAAAAAACACTCTGAAAGAGCACTTTTTTCATGATTTTTTGAGATCCCTTGAGAGATAGCTCTTGAAGATTGGACAGTCACCAGATCTGACCTAGATGCATCCATGAAAATCTCTGCAAGAGTTTCTGATGGAAGAATCATCATTTTTTAGTGTATGCGATAGTTTCCAGAAGCAAAATTTCTAGAACCCTCGTAGAACATCAAGATCATCTTACCAACCCTCGCAAGGTGTCTAAATGTAATCAGAGCAGTGAAATTAGCCTACCTACATGGCCTGATCTTGAAAATCCAATCACAGAAACAAGTTGTGCGAGAGATCACTTCCTGCGAGAATTGAACCCTTGCAGACAACCTGAACCCTCGTAGAACCTTCGCATAGCAGTCAAATCACCTTCTGAACTCTCACATACTTCCCTGAGGTCTTAGAATTTTGTGAAGAAGGTGTCTGCCAAAATTTGGTTGGAACTGAAATTAAAGTGAATTTTACCTAATACGCACTCTAAATTCCTCTATATAAGGGTTGAATTCGAGTCATTTGTCACCTTTGCTACCGAAGCTCTGCCAAAATTTCCACTGAAAATACCAAGTTTTCTGTTTTTGACCAAACTTTCTACCAGTTGTCATCTGTTCATATTAAACACCGATCTACGTTCTAAACTACAATCATTGTCATCCAACACTCATTATTCTCAGTTTTCTACTGTTTCCACATCTTTTCCCATTCTCCACTGTTTTTCTTACTTTTCCGACCTCTAATCATCACTGCTAACATGGCCTCCTCATCCTTTGAAGACTCTGGCGCCAAACAAATGATCCAGCGTGACATCCCCGAGGCCACACAAATTTGGCCTCTACCCTCTGATACTACAGACAGCCAGCCCACTTCTAGCAGCAATGGGTTTTTACTCGGCGCTCTTCCATTATGAGATTAACATGGACCTCGCCCTTCACGCTTATGCCACCTGGGATGAGGTCAAGGCTCATTTCCACTTCCTGTACCAAGGTACCACATACAAGGTCAGCATTAACGTTGACTCGATGGTCACCATTGGCATTATGTCCGGTGATCGTCAACCCATCTCCCATCGCCACGCCAAAGCTCTGATCAAACCATTCATCACCCAAACCACACCAAAAATCCCCATCCAAACTAACAATGGTTACTTGATAGAAGCTATCACGGAACCCGTCATTCAGACGGCTGCGCATCTGTTGAGTAATTTTTTGATTATTTCAACATTTCGCAAGGACAGAATCCAGTCTACGCTGCTGAGTCAGATAGTGGAATCCTTTCTGGAATGCCCTAACCCCTCCGTTGTGCCATACGACTTCCTTATTCGTGAACTAACAAACTCCATCAAACCCAACAACCATGAGCGAATAACAAGCCCCCTGTTGTATAACTTTTCCTGCACACTTCTCCAGACAAAAGTGGATCCTAATCTGATTCTCAAGAGAGATTGGTTGTCAGATTACTTGATCTATTAGTCTACTTCAGATTAAGATCAATTCTAGACACAAAATCCTAACAAGAACAATCATTAATTGAAGGTAAGTGTACTTTATGGTTTCACACATGTGAAACACTGTTTGAGTACGAACTCCAACCTGAAGATCAAGTACACATTGATAGAACCTCAAAACAATCAAAACAAATGTAGACAAATGGAGAGAATCACTCAAAATTGCTTCCAAAACCAAGATCGGTGCCTCACACTGATTATGGCCAAATGTGGCTCTATATATACAATAAGTGAGAGCTCATGGTACTGATCATCCCTCTGATCCCACATGTGTGAAGGTGCTTTGTCATATGATGATTCATCACACAAAACTGACACTTGTATGAGATGTATACCACATGAGATATGCTCCTCTTTCCCTTGAAATGTGAGCCACATGGAATCAACCATATTTCTTGAGTTTCTTTTTGGAATCACAACTTGAGAAGATCTCTCCTCCTCAATCCTTGGTACACTTGAACCTTGAGATGATTCTTTAAGATCCTCTTCATGGTGCTCCTTCTTGATGGAAATCTGAGACCTCCATGTCTCATAATGATCACAACAACTATGACCACACAATATGCACTTCCTATGATTATCAAAATTATTTATGCTAGAAACATAAGTCAAAAAATCACCACAACTTGGCATGATTTTTCCAATATTGAAATCAAAAGGCATTTCCATCTCAATAAGGCTAACTACTTGCTTATGGATATAAGTGTCCACTTTGGATGCTTCACTTATTCTCATAAGAAGTTTACAACTTGTCTTTAAGATTGAGAACTTACAATTTTCATCTTTCTGAATGAACACATCATTCATGATCTTATTGAAACCAAAAGATCTGACATTATGAAGATATTTTCATTTCCATGACTTCATAACTAATGTAAGCTTACAATGAAAACATATTTTGCTATCTTTTAAGGCATCACACTCAACTAGTATTGCCTTAATCCACCTTTGAGATACAACAATCTATTCAAAGCAAAATGGTTCTTCATAAGTTGACATCAGAGCATAAATAAAACTATGTTCATTTTGTGATTGCTCCTTATTCTTGATTGATTTCTCTTGGATAATAACAATAAGTTTGAACTTTACAAGCAAAATACTTTCCAAGGACATAAATAAATCCAAGTTACTTTCATGAAAGTGACATCTATCTTTGCATCTTGAACCAAACAATGCACTTCCAAATGAAAAATTTCAAAAGATTCAACATGTGTTGTGATGAACTCTTGAAGACAAATGTTGCAAGTCCTTGTGAAACTCCAAGACTCATTTACCTTTCAAGCTCACAAACCTAAGAATCAACCTTCGCAGTAATGACTAGTCACTTGGAAACTTTGCTTTGATCACTAAGACAAAAGCACACAATCTTTGAATCAAATCACTAAAGAAATCAGATCCAATCTCCTATTGGACTCATCAAATACCAATGACTCTTTTTTTTTAGAGTTGAAATGGATATGAAAAAAAATTGACACCTAGATTTTCCTTTTCACTTGACTAGTTCTCTCAACACTTGAGATTCTTGAACAAAAGATGGATTTTGTTTCAAATACATGAAAATCAAACTTAATCACTTCTTCTAGACTCACTCTTGACCCAAATAATCTCACACTTGAGATTTAGAATGAATTTGATTTGATTTGACAACAAACTATACCACCAATTTTTCACAAAGCTTAAAAAATTAGACAACTAGAGATTCACAAAGATCTCAACCATGCATGAATACTCAAATATGGACTCCTCCTCATTCTAGACATCCAATGGGATCACAAATTGACCCTCACACTCTCACAAAGAAAGTTGAATAGAACTAATTTGAGTTTTATACATTCTACGTCCATTTTTGCTCAACAAATTGAATTCAATCACTCCTATTGGATTCCACCAATTATTCTACCTTTTAAGACTTGGAATGAAATTCAAAATCAAAAGTTGTGATTTTTCTCACTAATACATTGTGCTTCAAAGAGCTAATGCCACTTAGAAAGATTTGATCACTTAGGAGAAGACAAACTCTCCACCAATAACAACACATAATGAGCTTCTAGATCTTGCCCTCTACAAAGGAAGGAACTCTTAGAAAATTGGATCTCTCTCTACACATTTGCCATAGACACCTTAATGACTCTTTTCAAACCTTACAATCACTCAAACAAATTTAGTAGGGTTGAACAATGTGACTTGGATCTCAATCTCTTTTCTAGAACTCTCAATTTAAGCCAATCTATGTCAAATTTTACAAAAAAATTGCATAGATGCTCTATATGCACTAGAAAGTCTCAAAGGTTTCACTTGGAGGACAGATCCAAAGATGTTTTCTAGCAAATAGATGCTTCTAAACTTTACCCTATCACTCTTGAACAAATCTAGAATGATGGTACAATGGCTTTCAACCTCTCACCTTGCATATCACTCCTTAACCTATGATTTTTAGCAAAATCTCTCTCAACTTCAACATGCACTCAAAAAATCAGAGATGATCAATTAATGCACCTACTTCAAGCTTCAAATTTAATTTCTTGGCTGATCTAATACAAGAATTAATCAAGGGATTAGATTCTCTATAGAAAATGCTTGATTTTGCATCAAAAGTCTCTCAAATTGGGTGTGTGAGTCAAATTGTACAATTTTTTGAATTTTCTCAACCAAATCGGGAGCTGTATGGCCTCACACGTGTGAAAAGGGTTCCTACAGCCCACAACAACTTCTGGTCCAAAAATTTTGAGAATATCTATCAAATCCAACTCACTACCCAAAATTTGACTAGTTTCCAAAAAAGTGCTAATTTTGGCTTTGATTTGGATTAACCCTATCAATTTCAACAAAACCTCTTGTACTAGGCTCTGATACCATGTGAAAAAAGTACAAAAAGGACCAAGAGTGGATCCTAATCTGATCCTCAAGAGGGATTGGTTGTCAGATTACTTGATCTATCAATCTACTTCAGATTAAGATCAATCTAGATCAATTCTAGACACAAAATCCTAACAAGAACAATCATTAATTGAAGGTAAGTGTACTTTATGATTTCACACATGTGAAACACTGTCTAAGTATGGACTCCAACCTGAAAATCAAATACACATTGATAGAACCTCAAAACAATCAAAAGAAATGTAGACAAATGGAGAGAATCACTCAAAATTGCTTCCAAAACCAAGATTGGTGTCTCACACTGATTATGGCCAAATGTGGCTCTATATATACAATGAGTAGGAGCTCGTGGTACCGATCATCCCTCTGATCCCACATGTGTGAAGGTGCTTTGTCATATGATGATTCATCATGCAAAACTGACACTTGGACAAAACCTTCTATTTTGAGCACTTTTGGTCCATTTTTCTTCTATATGGAGATCTACTTGGAAATCTTCTAAAAGTCAGAATTCGCCTACTTCAACTTATTCCACACATGTGAGCTGTCCTCTACACATGGGATATGACACCTAACCAAAGGATGTGGCTCATGCAATCAATAGATTGATGCCATGTGTCATATGTCTAGAAAACTAGTTTTGGCCATTTTAGCCACTAGAACTTGAATTAAATCATATGTACATCCTATATGATTATGGTACATGACAAGTACACTAGTTTCACACGTGGGAACAGGGTCCACACATGTTTGTTTATCTATATACAAGATTTTTGGCCTCTACCAAGCTTATTTTTGCATTTTTCACACTACTTTTCTTCCAGTGTCCACTACTCCATCCATCACCATCGCATCCTCCATCACTCCTACCACCACCGTTGCTCCTCTCACATTCAATCCTTCTTATTCACAACTGTCCCCCGACACTCTTGCATGGATGCAAGTTATCAATTTTTCACCCCCACGCCAGACACTTTCTGCTCCATCCTCACCTTCTTCCATACTCCACACCACCCTTCAATTCCCCACTGTTCCTCCCATCCTCTCGTTCGAACAAACCGTCCTCACCCCTGTTTCCAAAGTTGTTTCTCACACCCCACCCGCTTCGCCAACAAAGGTTGCCGAGGGCAGCCAACCGCTGCCTGATGACGCATTTGTACAAACAACTTATCACCAAATCATGCTGACCCTATTGCCACAGATGGCATCAGGACAAATGAAAACCTAATCGAAGACAATGACGACGGAATCGCCCCAGATCATTAGGACAATGGCATCTACAAGTCGTCAGGGCCGATACAACACAAGCCCCTGCCAATGCCAGTGTACCAGCTGCTCCCACGGATCTAACGATGGTGTACCAAACTCTAGAAAAATACATTCTGGATGCGGTAGCGGCCAAAGCTATTCTGGAAAGCAAGGTACTACATTTGGCAATGAGTAATACACAGTTGCGAGCAGACCTCACCAAGCTGCAGCAAGAGCTGATTCTGGCTTAGCAACATGAACAAGCAGGGCACCAGGAGATTGCCAAGCTGTAGTAGAAGGAGGAGGGCCTAAGCAAATATATTCAAAGCCTCTCCAAAGCGCTGACTGAGGCCTCGACAAAGGTGCGGGAGCTTCAAGCTGAAGCATCCCAATGGCTTGCCCCCATCCAGACGCAACTTACACTTTTGGAAGCAGAGAACACGAGCCTGGGGACGGAGGTCAAAGCCTTACAAGACGAAAAACTCGTCTGGTTAGCTCAATCTGCACCGGACACAAGGCCGCTTTCCCAATCAGAGATGAATCTTCTATGGCGTCAGGTGTAGATTTATAGCCAAACCCTCAACAGCTACCAGGCGGAGTTCAATAAGTATTGGGCAAGCACAACGCAAGAGCTCGCCCAGGCCAAGCAAGCCCTCAAGGTGTGCCAACAATACATAGAAAAGAAGGCCCAACCCACCCCCATGGTAATTCCACCGCCACCTAATTTTGATGCTACACAGGCTAGTACCAGCCAAGATCAAAGCCAGCAGGCAGCAGGGGGATTTCAACCAGATAAAGGGTCCGAAAGCCAAGACCAATGGCAGACAGCTCGACTACTGAGACGCGAGACCAGAGCCAAGGCGCAACCACCACCCAAGGCCAAGCAACATCATCTAGAGGTTCGCGTACAATATCTGCTAGCTGGGCCTTCCGAAGACCGAAGTCTGTGGAGGAGAACATCAATGAATTTTTATCCAAATATCCTCACGAGTCATCAAGAGGTGGTCGGCAGATATCATTCTCAGCTCAGACCATCAAGGGAAAAGAAATTCAATCCTTACCCACCCTCCAACCACAACCGGAGTGGCGACAACAATTATTTGAGAGAGACTCTGTGGCCATCAGGGCTTACGTGACGAGTCTGCAACAGTTACGGGTGAAAGGGCATTTCCTACCTTGTCCAAGAAGATCCAAATGGGCGGAATGCGGCACTCCTTTGGACCATATCACATTTCACAATTTCAACTGGCCAATCCTCAAATTCAAATATGGGTGGACTACAGATGTAGATGCCAGAAGGGCTCTCTCCGCATTCACCAGTCACTACATCAATTGCCCTGATCCCACAGTCTGCGCGGCAGCCACTTACGTCCAGGACTTGGAATATCTAATGGGCATTGAAACAAAATGGGATGATTTTCTTCCCTCCATATTTTTTGATCCAAATAAGGCTCTAGCTTCCGACAAAGTCGAAGACTAGCTGCCAGTCGATCACGTATATTACCGAGCTACATTTCTTGGAGATCCCTGGATGAAATGATTCCAAGCATGGGTGGATCAAGAATGGCTGACAGGAGTCCACAAGTCCTTCCACATGCCAAAGGACTCGAAGAAACTGGACCGCCTCAACTTCATGGAAGACGTTATGGGCTATCTGATCTAATGTGTTGCGAGGGCATGGCATCCTGCGTGTATAAGCCCATGGCCCAATGAGCACGCAATCAAAGTTGTAAATAAAATAAACTTGACTTGGGCCTTGGAATTAAAATAAAACTAAAGGCCCAATGTCATTTTTAAACTTAGAGATCACTTTTTAGAGTTGGGTCCAAATTGGGACTCATATGAATCTTGTGATTTCTAATGTACTTTTTGTGGACCCTTGGATCAAGTTGGGTCCAAGATGAATGGATATGATCATTGTGAATATTAGCCAATAAGATTGAGGGGCAAGGGCCATCCCCATTTTATAAAAAGGCACCATTTGTACACTATTTTCATGCTTAATGAGAAGGAGAAAACTCTACCATTTTTGGAAGAGAAGCATCCTCATTTGCTATTCACTACTTGCTAATGCTCTTGATTGTGTTTTCCATTGCTTTCTATTTCCATGTTTATTGTTTGCCATAGTGAATGCTTTTCCATTAGCAAGCATAAGGAGCATTTGAGCTAACCTCCACCCTCACTCCCTATCTCTCTCTTTCTCTTCCCTTCTCAATCTCTTCTTCTCCATTCCTTCTCTTCAACCAAAACCATGAAGAATGTTAGTGTAGAGGGGTAGAGTTAAAGAGGAGTAGTATAGTGGTGAATAGAGCTAAGGGAAAAAGTAGGAAATTAACTAAAAGTAGCATCTACGCATAGTTAGGTACCTATCTAGTGATCTAACCCTTGTTGATAGGCGGAAGGGCTATACTACGAGAGATCTTCGACCCCACAAAATGAAGCAACAATAATTTACAAGTAAAATATCTTTGACATTCAAAGATGTAAGACTTACAATGTGAAAGTATATTTCTATCAACAACTGTCGTGTCCAACAAAATATCTCTACGCATGTAGACGTGTTGCACTCTGGCTAGGTAATCTTCGTTGCAATCGATTTTGAATTCGTGAATTCTTCCTCTCCAATGGTGCTCCATGGTCACATTTTCTCTTTGCAGTTCTATAAATTCCTTTAATAGAGGGTTGCATATATACCCAATCAAGAGTCAAAAATGTTGTAGGCACCCAATGGTCATTGGAGTCTTTGATTGGTGCAACAACGGAGTTTAATTGAATCTTTGTTCTTCTTGGTTGACTAGAAGTCATGATCTATGAAAAGACAATGTGTCCGGTCTTGAGTTAGAGAGTGTATAATACAGTGGAAAGATTGCTATGTCAATATGGAAAATGAGTAGAGTGGGAGGTCGTTTAGAGAGAGAGAGAGAGAGAGAGAGAGAGAGAGAGAGAGAGAGAGAGAGAGAGAGAGAGAGAGAGAGAGAGAGAGAGAGAGAGAGAGAGAGAGAGAGTAGGTTGTATAGGTTGAGTATTTTGAATGAGTAGATAAACTAGCCATTAGGTGTAGGTATGTTGGGTCTAGTTAATAGCCATTAGGTCCAGGTATGTTGGGTCTAGTTAATAGCTATGTGATAGGTGTAGTTAGCCTCCCATGTAGAGTTAATGTAGGGTTAATGCTAGAGGTGTACTTAGTGGTCCCACACTTGATTTAATCTACACCATGCGATTTGCCATGTCATATGGGCCATTGCTGCTCAATTGTCATTCTTTTATTGGCACACGTGTCATCATTAACACTAATCATGATTAGTGAAGAGGCCCTTTTTGAGTCCAAAAAGGGCCCTAATGCCTACACTAGAGATCGAGAGAGAAGGAGTGAGAACATGCATGAATTGCCTTCAACCATCGTTGTCCATAGCAAAAGGCCTGGAGGCACTCCACACATAGCTCATTTTTTCAAACTTGGTTCCATTTCCATTACACCATCGTGCTGGAAATCAACTGCCAGTCAACCATCGTTGCATGGCTGCTGCAAACGTTCTTGCTGCACTCAACGACATCTACCATCAATGAATTAAATTCATTGCTTTCCAATGGCCCTAAATCCATCTAATGATACTTCAGTAGGGCGGCATGACACATATACAAGTCTTTTCTCTTCTTTTTCATCCAGATGGACGTCCTTGTTGCTTATACACAAGCAGTGGTAAGGTTAACACACCCACCAAGCAACATCAAATAGGAAACCTGGAACCAGAATCAAAGTTTTCTGACAGTCATTCATTTCCATCAAGAACTATATTGATTCAAAAGGACAGGGTTACTGCTCTTCTTCTAGCTTTCAAGCTATTCACATCCAGAATTTCAAGAGAAGAGTTTCATACTTTTATTCCAAACATATAATTTTGATCCTACCATCAGTAGGATATACTCCTCCAATCAGTGTTCTTAAACATGCAGATTTACTGGAGGATTTGAGTAAAGGAACTTTTAATCCTCAGCATGCAATCCCTGGAATCATTTTCTTACTTTGCATACAATTCATCTTAGTTAGGAGAAATTGATTACAATGAATCTTTCAATGAAACAAGTAGTCAATGATTCAGAACCTTATGGAGTTATGCTAGTTACCAAAATCCTAAATCCAGCAGAAGCTAACAATAAAACAAGCAAGGAGATCTGTCCATGCATATCATTCTACCACAAAAGAAACCTTCCATAAAACACTAGAAATTTAGGAATGAATTCTTTACTCATTCACAACATCTTTATCAAAATCATAAAAGTAGAAGAGCACTTTACCACCAAATCTTGAAAAGCATAATTTCATCGGAATTTAGTAAATCCCACTCCATAATTCCCTTGAGAATATAGCACTTGAATCCCATCCAAGACCGCATCTTAGTTGGGCATTGATACCAATGTAAAGACCCTAAAGGATTACCCCTAAGATGAGGATAGGAGAACACAATAAGAGAGACAATGGAGCCAAACCGCCCAACCAATCTTAGATCAACTAGCCCCCAAGCCATGCCATGTAAAGCAAGAGGAGAAGAGAGAAACTGGTAACCTAAACCCAATATGTTGACGGGAGAATCCCCACCTCATTATATAGAGAGTAGAGTCATGTGCATGAAACCATGCAACTCCCATGCAGGTCAACTATAAATAGATCACATCTCTTCATGCAGTCCTCCTGCCTATATCCATCACACAGACATGCAATGCTCCATATGTCTCCATTAGAGTGTCTGGGTCTTCTCAAACTAGCCTTGACATGGAATTAAATCATGGCATGACCAACAATTTCAAATACTGGAGGGCTGGTCTACCATATCAAGACTATTCCAGGTCCTTAACCGAATATGGCCATAACACTTTTTTAAAGTTTTTCAACTTTAGATGTACAAAGGGAGGTCGGAACAGCAAGGTGGAGAAAAGAAGACTTGGGTGAGATGCATACGAGATGGGCACATAGTTGATACGTGTCGGCTCAATCCAAAACTTTTGAATGTATCCACTGCCACAAGAAGGGTCATGCAGCCATGGATTGTCGCCTGAACCCAAGAAACAAATTAGCATTAACTGATAGGAGAACAACAACAGTTCATTCTATGTCGAGGAGCCTGAGAGCTCAAAAATGGGCAAAGAGAGATCGAACAAAAATGGTTCGATCACCTACATTTGTGCAGATGTGTGTGCAGCGTCAACACCTGACACACAGGAGGTGATCCTAGACTCAAGAGCTATCGCACACTTCATGACATCAAGATGAGTTATATCTGATTTTTGAAGTGCAGATCCATCAAGATTCATTGTTCTTGGAGATGGATCCAAACACCAAGTGAACGGTATTGGTTCACTCTAGCTGAACACAAATGACAAAGACAGACGACTCGAAGACGTTCTATCTGTGCCTACACTACAACATGACTTGCTTTTTGTGGCAAGAATAGCTAATGCAGGGATGTGTGTGATGTTTTTTGATGAAACATGCAATGTTATTGATGTCAGTACCAGTACCTTGATCACTCAAGGTAGAAGAAAAGGTAATCTATATCACCTGAAGATATGCCTACCTGCAGATCAAGTGCATCATACTCGTGATGATTCGCCAGACACTCTGTGACACAGGAGACTATGCCACATGAACTCACACTTTACCAAACAAGCCATCATGGAGCAATAACAGGGGTCAACATCTCGAATGCAAACAATTCGACTGCCTGTGATGCATGTCTGAAGGGTAAGATGTCTCGCACTCCATTTGTCAAAGACTCCTACAAAGCGACTAAGATTCTGAAGCTAGTGCATTCAGACATCTGTGGGCCTTTCAATGTCTCAGTACGAGGCTCAAAATATTACATAATCTTCATTGATAATTATAGTAAATTTGCCAGAGTATATTTTATTTAGAATAAATCAGAAGCACTTGACAAATTTACAGAGTATGTGAATTGGACAGAGAGATGCACTGGCAACAAAGTGAAGCAGATTAGAACAAATCGAGGTGGTGAATACATCTTGAATCGCTTCACTGACTTCTGCAATGATTATGGTATCATTCACAGAAGGACTACAACTTACACCCCACAACACAACGGTGTTGCAGAGAGAAAGAATAGGACTCTGATGGAAGCTGTCAGATGCATGATGGCCTACTTGAAAGCTCCAAGAGTACTATGGGCTGAAACAGTAGCTACAGCTGCATACATCCAAAACAAGATAGGGAAGTCTGGTGTCCCTCACACGACACGACACAAATTATGGTGGAGAAGAAAGCCCAACCTATCTCACATCAGAATATTTGGCTATGCACCTTATGCACATATCCCTGATAAGCTTCGTAAGAAGCTTGACGAGAAAGTTGAACCGGGACTTCTAGTAGGATATGACAACAATTTGTCATACTATAGAGTCTACATGCCAGACACAAACATTGTGAAGACAGTGAGAGATGTCAGATTTGATGAGAGCAGGACAATGGACAGTGACGATTTTGTCAGCCATGAAGTTTTGGAAAGATAGTACTATGATCTACCACCAATGACAGAGAAAGTAGAAGATGAACATGAAGACAAAGATTTTTGAGTCGCTTTCCATTCGAGTGACGAATCAGAAGACAAAAGATTTGAGAGACAGCCTTCTACTACACTACTTGTGAACCAAGATGGTTCCGAACCAAGCAGAGCAGACAAAGACTAAGGCATTGTTGTCCCAGGAGGATCTCCTAGAAGGTCGACAAGACAACAAAGAGCACCAACAAGATATGTGCCAGGTAGCTCTACTTCCACATTATAAGAATTATGTAGATTCAGTGACGAACCACAGACTTTCAAAAAAACAATTGAATGTCCAGAGAAGGACAAATGGATCCAAGCCATGAACGAGGAGATGGAATCCATGAGGAAGAACCAGGTATAGACGTTGGAGCCATTACCAGATAAGCGAAAGGCTGTGAAATACAAATGGGTTTACAAGCTCAAGTATGGACCAGATGGGGATGCCTCGAAATATAAGGCAAGACTAGTAGCGAAGGGATGCACTCAAAGATATGGTATTGATTATTCTGAAACCTCTCTCCTATGATGAAGCATTCGTTCCTACATTTGTTATTTGCATATGCAGCTGCTTATGACCTCAAGATCCACATTGTGAACGAGAAGACAGCCTTCTTGCATGGTGAGTTAGACGAAGAGGTCTACATGGATCAACCCCCAGGTTATGTCTCAATTTCACTTCTTGATTATGCATGCAGAATGCATAGGAGTATCTATGGTTTGAAGCAGTCAGCTCAGCAGTGGTACAAGAAGAAAGATCAAGCCCTGAAATCTTTGGGATTCAAGCCACTAATGGCTGATTCCAATGTATATGTGAGGATTACAGATGAGAAGATTATCATCGTGGCTGTGTATGTGGATGACACTCTGATACTCTGCAAGAGTGAGAAGTCGATTGTTGAAGTGAAGAAAGACATCTCGAAACATTTCGAGATTGTGGATCTGGGAGAGGCCAGGTGTTACCTTGGCTTATAAATTAAAAGAAAATATGAGGGAGGTAAGTTGTACCTTCATCAGTCTAGATACACCCAGAAAATCCTAGAGGATTTCAGGATGTTGAATCGCAAAGGAGCAAATACTCCAATCCTCGTAGGAACAGTGTTGACAAACAAAAATTGTTCGAGGACTGAAGCAGAGAGAGAATTGATGCAGCTCACACCTTACAAGAAACTAATAGAATCGCTGATGTACCTTGCAGACAACACACGTTTTGACATTATGCAGTGTTCAAAATGAGCCAATTCTGCACGAATCCTGGCCCGACACATTGGAAGATTGCAAAATGAATTTTGTAATATCTTCAATTAACAAAGGACTATGGTCTGTGTTATTATCATGATGCAGATTTTCAAATGCTTTCCTACAATGATGCTAGCTGGGCATTCCTCAAAGACGACTATAAAAGTGTCTCAGGAGGATTCACCATTGTGTCTGGAGTGGCAATTCTCTAGGTCAGCAAGAAGTAGACCATTGTGGCTCACTCATCCTGCGAAGCAGAGTATGTCACAACAGTAAAGATGGCCAATGACATAATTTGGCTCAAATAGTTCTTGGACGAAACACATTGCAATTAAGTACCACTTGATCAGGGATCTGATTGGCAAGAAGATATTGTAGACCACCTTCATTGGAACAAAAGACATGGTTGCTAACATTTTCACAAAGGCCCTAGACAAAGGTCTATTCGAGAGACAGAGGGACAACCTTGGAGTCTTCAAGCTATCATGCTTTGAGAGGGAGCTGAAGAAATATTTTGTTTCTAATGCCAAAGCTTTTCTAGCTTTCAATTTTGAACCTTTGACAAAAGACGACATGACACGATACGACATGAAATCAGTCGTGCCCCATGAACAGCCAAGAAGATCAGCCAAGTACCAAGGGGTTCAATTATTTGATCTGATGTCATGACATCATCAAAAGTATTCTAGATCGTGGCTAATCTGCCACTCTTGTAATTCGTGAATTAGTTGTAGACATTTAATCTTTCTAATATGTTTGACATTTGTCCACACTCGTACAGAGGAGTGGATGCCAAGCCACACATCATCTCTTCTTCCCTTGTCAATGTGGCCTCGGATGGGTTCATGAAGAATGAATCCATCATATCATGCATGTCCCCCTCGTGATCATGCACTGTGAATGGCAAGGGTTTGGCATTTTGCGAGTAAATCATCTACGAGTTTTGCGACTTTAGTGTTTTTAAATTATGTCAAATTGATAGCACATGGCATGCTATATTGTTTTTAGGTTTTTAAAATTTATTCTACTTCGCTTTTGGGGGTGAAATCTATTTGTATACTTCATTATTATGTTGTTTATTTTCTTACTAGCTAAAAGATATGTCTGCAAATCATGTTGCCTACAAATTGTACATAATATGCTATATCATTGAGAACGTAGAAAACTTAGTCACTTTAATTTTACATTTATCAAGCTAAAACATTTTTGTCTACTACCAAGGATTGATGTACGACCATGCAATAAAAGACATGATGGTATGTGGCCAAGCCTATGATAGGTATCATAAAATCAACGTTGGTAAAAAAACATTTTTATTGTATGTTCTAGATGGAGGCTATAACTTAACTTTCAAATTTGATTGAAACAATTTATTCTACATGAAAAATGGAGCATTTTTTCTTTTTGGATCATCTCAATCCGAGCAATATTAAAAAAGTTATCGCTCTTCAGAATTTTTTAGGCTCATTTTTTTTTTCTCTTGGAGCTTGAAAGGGGTAGCACGTCGGCGTGCTACCAATTTAAGCTTTTAGTCTTTAACTCAAATTGATAGCATGCCGACATGCTACCCCTTGTAGGTTCCAAGGAAAAGATGTTTTCTAGTTTAAAAAACTTTTGAACTGTCCTAACTTTCTTACTATTGCTCAAATTGAGATGGTCCAAAAAGCAAAAGTGCTCCATTTTTTATGTAGAATCCATTGGTAAATCAAAGTTAGTTTTTATCTAATATAAAATGAGTATATTTAAAGCGTATACATCTGATAGCATACCATGTGCCATCCTCGTGTATTGTGTCTCCTTGGGACATATCTTCGTGCAAGTCTATGGGTGGCGTATACGAGAAAAGTGGTGGCTCTCGTGCACTTGCACTCTTGTGGATTGCATGACAACATCTGGTTGAATTCTCCGATAGTCATGTGAGTGCAAGTCATCATCCTACACAATATAAGTGCAACAACAGTCAAGAACAACAGAATATTCTTCCAATCATGAAGATTGCCAAAATACATACATGGTAAAGGTGCATGCAATCGTGTTTTTTAGCAATACAAAGTGCTTTGCAAATCAGAACTCACCGAAGAACTGACTTCAGGCTGCACAAATAATGATTCTCTCTCAATCTGTCCATGCATGCGAATGTGTGATATACTAATATGTTGCTCTCGTCATAGTGCATACTTACATCATGTACATGGGCATGGTATTCTCTTGTATAGCCAAGCCTCTGATCCAAGATGTGATGGTCCTACCTCATCATCTGAAGAAGAGGAACGTGAATTCGCCATTTGCATCAGTGCACCTTGATGATTGACAATGGACAGAACACAAAATTAGAAATGATCAGCAATACATAAAACAAACTAATTGAATACACTGAGACGAATTCAAGACATGTTTATAATTACTGATTTTGAGTCTAGTACAACTAGTCTCTTGAATTTAGCATCTTTAAGCCCAATTCACATATATTTTGAACCTCCTACTGAGATCACATTGAATGGTCCACAGATGTAAGAATGCACTAACTCCAGAATCTTAGTCGTTTGGTAGGAGTCTTTGATGAATGGAGTGCGTGACATCTTGCCCTTCAAACATGCATCACAGGTGGTCGAACTGGTTGCATTCGAGATGCTGACTCCTATTATTGCTCCATGATGGCTTGCTTGGTAAAGTGTCATTGAGTTCATGTGACAGAGTCTTTTGTGCCACAGAGTGTCTGGTGAGTCATCATGAGTTTGATGGACCTGATCTGTAGGTAGGCATACCTTCAGATGATATGAATTTTCTTTCTTTCTGCCTTGAGCGATCAATGTACTAGTACTGGCATCAATCGCGTTGCATGCTTCGTCTGAAAACGTCACACGCATCCCTGAATCTGCTATTCTTGTTACAGAAAGCAAGTCTTGCTGCAGGTAGGCACGAATAGAACGTCTTCGAGCCGTCTATCTCTGCCATGCTGGTCCCCTCTGCTTGTTGATCACGATCCTGGCTCTGATTCGACTCCCTCTTAGGCTTAAATTGTTTCTTGGATTTTTCTTTGTTGCCGTAGAGGGCCTGGTCAGAACCATCCTTGTGATCAAGGTGTTCTCTGGCCTCGAGTTCCTCTCGAATCTCGATAATCACCTTGTTTTCTTTTCTCTCTTTCTCACACTTTTTACAAAATAAACATAGTATTTTGCTGATTTTTTTTCGTGAGAAAGGATGGCATTCAAAGGTTTTTTAATCTCAAATCAAAATACTAATCTAAAATATTGAAAATCAAATTCATCATCAAAATTATTGTCCCTTGAGCTTCATTTACTAGTTTAGTAATTGTCATTTGGGCTCATACTTGACAGGTGGCAGATTTTTATTGGATCAGATCAAAGAAGTTTAAACCCATATTCGTTTGGGCCTTTCAATTGAAAGGCCCAAACTTCAGTTACGACAGGTAGTAGGCTTGAGCAGGCCTGCTACCATGTAGCATGCAACCTCGCCGCAAGGAGGCTCCTGCATTGAAGGATGCATCATGCAGCGTTCGGGAAAGTCGGCATAGTTCAAGAATAGAACTGGCATTTTTTCTCAAAAACCGGCATGGCGAAAATTGTACATAATTTTTTATGTCATAAATCTTGGGTTTTTTTAAGAGAAAACCGGCAAGTAAAAGATTGTCACTTTAATATAGGCATAAGAACCTTTTCACATATCGGTTTTTGAGGGAAAAGGTTTCCCGAACGCTGACGTTGGTTGCATACTACACCAGGTAGCGGGCCTGCTCACGCCCGCTACGTAGTCCGTATCTCTCTCGCTCTCGCTCTCTCTCTATATATATATCTATCTATCTCTCTCTCTCTCTCGCTTTCACTCATCGCTCCTCTCTTTCACCGGCTGCTGATGCTCCTACGAATCCGAAACCATGAACAGAATTCCTGGAGTTCCATGGAAATGTGAGAGATGTAACGAGCCAATGTGCGCTGTGCAACATCCTACGGGCGGCATCTTTGAGAGACCCATCTGTGAAGACTGCCGTATATGGATGCCACAGCAAGTCCAGCACCTTATCGATTTGCAGCCACCTGGCACCGATGTTGTCCTTCACTCTTCTGATGGTGGCACGATTCCAGCGCACAAGGCTATACTAGTACGTTTTCCTTTCAAATTTATGTTAAAGCGATAATATTCAGATCATGAACCATAATATAAGTTACATAAATAGCTTCTGGAAAATGTGTTTATGAAATCAGTACATAGATTGGATACAAGTCAACAAATAAAGCCAGAAAGTTGATTGACATTTAAGCTACAGAAAGATGAAATCATGAATACACCAAACCAGTAGGGATGTCCTCTGACTGGTGGGTGTCTATATTTATCTCAGAAAGGACGCATTAAAATCATGCACTACACAAATTTGCAATCCGTATATAGATAATTTTCTGAGCAACTTATGATTATGCAGTTGTTAGCATATATGTAAATGATATCAAAATCCTTCGTGCTAAACAGCTTGATCTCATTGGTGGCGTTTTATAGTAAATGATTCTCTGTAAATCTGGTGCTATCGAAATTAACTCGATGAAAATATCAAACTGATCGAAGGAGTCGCAATCTGATGTTTTCAGCAGAATGTTCAATTCAAGTTTCAAGGAGTCATTGTCAAACAAGGTTAATAAGACCGACATGACTTTGAATGAGCTGCGTTGCCTCATCCAGTTCGTATGCACTAACAACCTCCCTGATGACGATTTGAAGCACGATGCATACACTTTGCTTAACTCAGCAGAGACATGCAACTTGCAGAATTTGAAGTCACGTTGTGAGGATTATATCTCCAAGAAAATCTCAATGAAAAATTTTGCGGAAACGTTGAAAAGTGCAGAACTATAGAGATCTGTAGCACTACGGGACGTTCTCATGAGCTTTGTTTTGAGCGTGGATTTCATGTTGGAAAACAGTCTCACATTAATTACGGGAGCTTTCAGGGCAATGCCAGCTTTGAAAGGATACGAATCATTCACTAAAGTCTATTCTGAACTTATGTTCAAGTTAATAGACCTACTTTTCCAACGTGAACGCTCAGGTGAAGACTTTCCTCTACATTATTAAGACGCTTGTGCTGCTGGTTTGCTTCCTCTGTTCTATAGAAGTGTCGTAACCCACTGCGCTTGTGTGCTTATTTTATTCAGTAGCTCAAGCTCTGGCTCTGTTACGCGCTCCTTCAAATCATCTGATACATACATACTTTATGTAGCCACATATATATATATATATATAAGTATATATACGTGCACATTCATATATGTGTATATGTTGCTTGCAGGTGAAGAGTTGGATTCAGAAGAAGCAGAAAGAATAACCACACTCATAGTATCTAGCTTGAGTACGTTACCTCCTACTCGTTGGCGCTTAAAGGGCTTAAAGAAACGATTGCGAATTACCCCGGATGTGCCCGGAGTCACATGATTGTTAAAAGGTCAAGCAAACTGCATGACAGAAGGCTGAATAATAGCTGATTTCCTACATTTTAGAAGACAGTAGAAGGCACCAAACACCTGTTAATGGCTGATTTTTAGGGCCTGTCATTGCAGCAATAAGTTAGCCTTTGCTTCCAGCTAATTTTTAGCTTTCTTTTGAAGTAGTGTAAGGTAGATGGTAAGAAGATAAATAGGACAGACCTGTAGAACGTTTTTGTAATCAATCTAATGCATATTTTGCTTGTGTTCAGCCTTATTTTCAGATCTTGCTTTTGAGTTTGAAGCCTTGTATGTGTGCCCATTGAGTGTGTGTCTGGGTAAGCTTATTTTCTGATTTGTGAAAAAGAGAGAAAAGAAAGCAATGTTTATAATGATGTGAGTGTTTTTGCAAGTATTTTGTGTGATATAGATGGTTTGCCTTTTCTTCTTTTTTTAAGTTGTGGTTATTTTAACTTATGTCATGATACTCAAAACAATTGTAATTAGCAATTACATGATTTTGGATGATTTGATAGCTTCAAAAACCAATGTAGCAATATATTCAAATGATGTTTTGAGCATAAGTTACATGGAGACCGACATTTTAGTGATAAGTTACATGGAGACAAACTTTTTAGTGATAGGTTATATGGAGACAAACTTTTTAGCGATAAGGTACATGGAGATAGACTTTTTAGCGATAAATATCAGTTTTTATTAAAATAAGTCATAAAAAATTGAATATAATTGTAACAATGATGCAATAAAATTAACAAAATTTTATTTGTAAAATTGTATGATTAATATTTATTCATAATCATCTATAAGACTTCCATAATAATTATCTATAACAATTGTATAATAACAACTTATTTAAAATTTACTTACTAAACATTGTTTAGTGATTGAATTAGGTGTGCCAAAACTATAAAAAAAATTAGTATTAAATGTTTGTAAACTTAATATAAATTTACAACCAATTTTGGGATATAAGCTTTTTTTAAATTGCTTTTGAATATTGTGATATTTATAACAATAAATAAATAGTTAGACAATTATAAATATTTTCATGTATGTCGATAATTTGTAGTAAAAGTATAAAATACAATAATAAATATTTTGTTGTCTAAATCGACTTTTGTTGAATAATATTTTGATATATATTAAAAATTTAATCTATTTGTTTAGTTATATTTCATATATTCAAACTAAAAAGTTTTTTATTTTAAGAAATATGAATTAAAAATAAAATTAGCTATCAAAAAAACTTTGCTATATTATAAATAAACATTTGATCTAAATTGTAATACTTGATATCAAAATAATGTATCAAATAATATATATGAAAATTTAACATAAAAAAATTATAAAAGACAAGAAATTATGTGTAATTTATATTATATCATACTTTGATTTTAATAAAAATAGATTTGAGATATCTAAAAATTAAAATGTCATTCCATCTTGTGTAATTTGAAACTTATTTATCTAAAAAAATAGACATGAATTCAAGAATATAAAACAGCTAAATTTATGTTTTTGTTTTAATTTCGTTATGAAAATCAATACTTTTTTTATTGACTTGGATTACACTCTAAAATATTATATCTTTTATATGTTTTTGTTTTATAAAAATTTATATAGAATTTTTCTAATCTATTTGTTTTATTTTTGCAAATTTTAATATTTCTTTTCTAAAATATTTTTCAAATGAATTAAAAATAGATATATCTTTTAACATTTTTTTGGGCGATTTTTTTCTATGTTGTGATATTCTTTTTTGTAAGTTTTTTGTTTGTCCTATATAGATTCTATTATTTACTAAACATTCTATCTTGTATGTAGGTATTTTTTTTTCATGTTCACTGTCTTCTTTTTATTTTTGAACTTGTTGCAAAAAAACATGGTCATAATCAGTAAATGTTTTTAAAAAATATTGTTTTAAATACCAGATATCTAAACCATTATATTAATTATGATTACCTTTATTGTTCTTATTTTTTATGTTGATGTTGATGCTTAATCAATTTTTTCATATGTGATCATTGAATTCTTTATTGTTTTCAAATCCATTTCCATAACTTGAAGGATCAACTCCACAAATATTTAGTAGAAACATTTGTTTTGTTGTTGGAAATATTGTTTTCATTTTTATCACTTTGGTCAAAATTGTTTTTTCTTTTATTTTCGAAACAGTTGTGATTGTAGAGCAAATATTAGAATCTAAAAATAAAGATAATATATATGTAATTGTTTATTTTATATTATGTCAATATTAATAAAAATAATTATCATTATGATTATTAGTTGGATTTATAAATTTTCATAATAAATTTACCTCAATTATGTAATTAGAGTCTTTCATGTCTTATTTTCTAAAAGTATATTATATATATTTGTTTGTTCTTGATTTAAAGTTGAATTTGCTAGATTTTGAAACTCATGTTCAAATTCTAGAATTCTTATTTTATTATTTGATAATACTATAGGTGTGTTATCTTGTTCATTATTTGTATTCATTGTTAGAATTTCGTTTGTCAATGTTTTCTTTTGTAGTAATACGTTAATTATTTGTTGTCTTTGTTCATTCTCAATATATTATCTATTTGCATATTCTTGTATATAAAAATTAATGTCTTCTTCCGAGTTAACAAGATTTTTTAGTATGCATTCACAAAAATATGTATTTTCTTTGTTTTCGTTAGATATCAAATCTTTCTCTAACCTAGAATGTATTTTTTTAAGTAATACATTAAAAAAAACAAAAGCCTTCTTACTAATCGATCTGTTTCATATGTGTAATTACCTAGATGATCTATAAAATTATATTTTCTTTTCTTTTCTTCTGTTTTTACTATATTATATTTGCACCAATACTCATAAAATGTCATTTGTTCAGTTGTTATTGATCGATATATATATAATACATATATATATATATATATTTGTTGATTGGATGTAATAATATAAAATCATTATAACCTATAATTTTTTTTCTGAAATTCGGTGGATAAAATGGACTGCTTCACTACGTTTTATAATCAGTATTTGCAGGCATGTAAAAGTAACTTCTGCTAAGCATATTGGTTTAGTTAATATGGAAGCAATTATTAGTTTTAACATATTTTGATTTACATGATCTAATTTTAGTCGTTTTGTATCATTGATATCTAGATTTATGTGTCCTATAGGTTTCGATTTCATGGCATATTTTAGTATATAATATGACCAATTCGTACTAGTTATTCTTTGTAGATTCATGTGTGCTTTCCACAACATTAATATTGTTGGATGGTATGGTACTATATTACGATCTTCATATCTTGGACGAAAATATGTCCAACATGATCAGTATCATCCAAGTATGTTTAGTAGTATTTAGTTTTGAAAAACTTAAAGGAGATTACAACAATTAGAAGCAATCGCATTCAATACGTATAATCATCACTCATGTAATCCATTAACCACTGAACTAGTCTCACAACAAAGAAATCAGACATGAAGAATAAGATACAGCATAGTCGTTACAATCTTCTTCACTTCTCTCATTATGAATGAATAAGACAATGAATACAAAACTATGTATAGGGGTATCAAACATGACATTTAGGTATGTTACCATTATTAAATATTGTGAACACACAATACTCGACAAATAACAATTCAAAGTAATTGTACAACAATATAAACTTGACATTAATGTTTTAATATTTAGATGGTGAAAAGGAAAATTCATATTTACATTTTTTTTAATTTAGTTTTTGGTAATCTGTAAGCACAAAAAACTCTACAATAATGGACTTATTTTCGTTGTACTAAATTAAGTAATTTTTTTGATTTTTTTTCATTAGGTTCGATAAATTGTTTAATTTGTCAATCAAATTTAGCTGGTACATAAGCAACTATTTCGTTTGATATCTTATTGACATCTTCGTTATTTATCCATAACATTATGTGTGCATATACTGAATCTCGATTTTGAAATTCATAACATACAACATCATAATATTGCACTCTTCCAAGTATTGCCTTGGGTGATAAGATATATTTTTTCATAAAGATTTTTAATCTTGATACAAATAAATTTGAACATTCAACAAAGCAATTTATTCAATCATATTTGTTATTTATATTTTTAACGATTTTTTTGATTTCATTTATTTCTAGCCATCGAGTATTTGTTGTTTCATCTGATGTTAAATTTAAAACAAATGTGGTAAACCTCATTTTTCTAACATCGTCATTTAAGTTTCGACAATGCCATGTTGGAGTACTAGGAATGGCCAAGGGTATATTTTATTACATTTTTTAATATATCTTGTTCTGTTGCATTTTGATTTTTTGAAAGAAAATCAATAATATCTTTTTTTTAAATTATAGTTTTTGTATTTTTTAATATATATAGTATTGCTTGTTGTAATTCATACATAATAATCAAGTATGGAGGATATAGGGTATATATTGGAAAAAAATAAAGAACTTCCTATTCTCATTTTTATATAACTTATAAAATCAATTTTTGTGTCATAATATCCATGACCAAAGAAAAATAGTGTAGTCCATGACAATGCACAAGCTATCATAGAGTATGAAGATGTTTATGAATTATTTCTCAAAGAAGAAATATCCTAGGAGAGGACTTTGCACATCAAGTATATATAGTAGTCTTTTTGCTTAAAAATCGAATTGATGTTTTATGCTTTGGATATATATCATATAATAATGATTGTCATGTGTGCTAAGTCAACTAAATAGTTGTTCAACAATTTTGACGAATGTAGACTTTAAAACTTTACTCTACATAACTTTTGGCCAATATTCAACATCTTGTGTAGTTTTATACCCGATAAATCACCATCCTGATTCTATTACAACACAAATTGATAGAATGAGGCTAGTGCACTTGAGCACAATAGAGTTGAAAACAAAAAATTTGTGAGCATTGTTCATGACCATCTACGAATCGATAGCATGTTGGCAGGTACGTTGTGCATCTCGAAGGAAATTGTTCATCACTTCATTTCCACAAAAGTTGCAGGAATCAAAGTCTCCAATCCAATCAGCGTAGCCATCACCACGGACAATTTGCCAACACTGAAAATTATCCCACACATCATTACAAGATTTGTGTCTCTTGGAAAGAAGTAGCAACTTGACCAGTCATTTAGAAGCCCAACCCATGTAATCATGAATCTTGTTTCATAATTACAACCACCACCTCTTTCGATGACGGAACAAGAAGCACCGAAGCCGAGATAGTATATACAACAGTCAAATTTAAAACAACTAATGCCAAGAACAATAATGACAGTACTCCGTTCATTTTTGCCCCCTTGCTCATTGAAATGCCAATGCAGGTTTAAATCAACGTTGACTCACTTCAGCAATGTAATCGCGGAGTGCTACAAGACACAATACTCAACACAAACACTACAAAATTGCAAAGGAATAGTACATATAGAACACAAACAGTACAAAACTACAAATGAATACTATAAATTTGACACAAACACTACAAAATGGGAAGAAAATAAAAGTATTTTGTGGAGACTTATACGGATCAATACTAGGATCTGATCAAGAAATGGTGTGGAAAATGCAACACGAGTGAGATTTTGGGCATTCACTAGTCGGTGCTAGAATTTGGTCTAGGGATGAATCTTGGCTAGAATCAGCATGCTCAAAGCTCCAGAGAAAAGATGATGATGGAGATAAAATTCTAACTATGCATTGAGATATCTATCCACTAAGAGAGCGAGAGATATACACTAGCAAGAGGGAGGGGGTTTATATAAAAATGGGCCATACTTCAGCCAATTTCTTCTTCTTTTTTTCAACTTCGAAGGCTCACATTCCTTTCAAAAATAAGAATACCATCTTCCAATAGCATTACACTTGACATGACAGTTCATCTTTTGACTTTCAAAAACATTTAAAAATAATGATCTAGATAATATAGACAATCCAATTTAAAGGGCACATGGTGAAATTTACTATATGTTTGTTTACTTTGAAAGGTAGAGAAAACAATTCAAGGTACTGCAACTTGCAAATTCCAGCCCCTATAATAACTATTTCTTGCTTTTCACTAGAAATTTAGATAAATATTTTCAACATTATCTAATAACAAACAAAGGGAAAATTTGCATTTGTTTACAAAAGCATTGTGGGTAGTTTTGAAATTTGCAAGCTTTCAATCTCATTGGTGATTTTGAGATGCCTTGCTTTTGACGAAAACAAAGCTTAATACAAAGTTAGCAAATATTAATTAATGTCATTTTGAAAGTCGAGTCATATTGTATTTTAAGGCCTCATCTATATGACGATTGGAGTTACGCTTATGACCACAAAGAGAGGATAGAGATTCTAACCTCAAAGAGAGAAATGAAATCCTTAACTACAATTCAATAATTAAATGACAATTTTGGTAGGATGAAAAAACATTTAAGTAAGATATATCATCTTTTGAAACCCAACCAAATTTGTCATAGAGTGACTAATAATAGAGTAAAACTACAATCAGTAGTTTAGGATGACCAACTTGCTGTGATATTACATAAATGATTCCATTTTGACTTCTTTTGTCACCAATTAAAGAGATTAGTCTCTTGTATGAACATGATTTTCATATATGAACTTCCATTTTGAAAATAATGCCAACAAATAGGACATTCATAATAGCATCTCGTGAGTAGAACTATGTACCCCCAAAAAAAAGTACTATTTCAGGTTAATGTAGTCCATGACGATGCACAAGCTATCATAGAGTATGAAGATGTTTATGAATTATCACTCGAAGAGGAATATCCTAGCAGAGAACTTTGCACATCAAGTATATAGAATAGTCTTTTTGCTTAAAAATCGAATTGATGTCTTATGCTTCGGATATATATCATATAATGATGAGTGTCATGTGTGCTAAGTCAGCTAAATAGTTGTTCAACAGTTTTGACAAAAGTAGACTTTAGACCTTTACTCTACATAACTTTTGGCCATTATTGAACATCTTGTGTAGTTTTATACCTAATGAATAACCATCCTGATTCTATTACAACACGAGTTGATAGAATGAGGCTAGTGCACTTGAGCACAATAGAGTTGCAAACAAAACAATTGTGAGCATTGCTCGTGACCATCTACGAATCAGGAGCATATTGGCAGGTGCGTTGTGCATCTTGAAGGAAATTGTTCATCACTTCATTCCCACAAAAGTTGCAGGAATCAAAGTCTCCAGTCCAATCAGCGTAGCCATCACCACGATCAGTTTGCCAACACTGAAAATTCTCCCACGCATCATTACAACATTTGTGTCTCTTGGCAAGAAGTAGATCATTGCAACTTGACCAATCATTTAGTTGCCCAACCCATGTAATCATGAATCTTGTTTCATAATTAGAACCACCACCTCTTTCGATGACGGAACAAGAAGCACCAAAGTCGGGATAGTACTTGCCCGCATGTACAATAGTCAAATTTAAAACAACTAATCCCAATAACAATAATGACAATACTCCATTCATTTTTGCCTCCTTGCTCATTGAAATGCTAATGTAGGTTTAAATCAACGTTGACTCACTGCAGCTATGTAGTCGTGGAGTGCTACAAGACACAATACTCAACGCAAACACTAAAAAATTGCAAAGGAATAGTACATATAGAACACAAACAGTACAAAACTACAAATGAATACTATAGATTTGACACAAGCACTACAAAATGGGAAGAAAATACAATTATAATTACCTATATGGATCGGTAATAGGATCTGATCAAGAAATGGTGTGGAAAATGCAACACGAGTGAAATTTTGGGCATTCATTAGTCGGTGCTAGAATTTGGTCTGGGGATGCATCTTGGCGAGAATTAGCATGCTCAAAGCTTCAAAGAAAAGATGATGGAGATAAAATTCTAACTATGCACTGAGATATCTATCCACTAAGAGAGCGAGAGATACCCACAAGCGAGAGGGAGGGAGTTTATATAGAAAAGGGCCATACTTCAGCCAATTTCTTCTCGTTTTTTCAACCTTGAAGGCTCACATTCCTTTCAAAAATAAGAATACCATTTTTCAATAGCATTACACTTGACATGACAGTTCATCTTTTGACTTTTAAAAACATTTAAAAATAATGATCTAGATAATATAGATAATCCAATTTAAAGGGCACATGGTGAAATTTACTATATGTTTGTTTACTTGGAAAGGTAGAGAAAACAATTCAAGGTACTACTGCAACTTGCAAACTCCAGCCCCTATAATAACTATTTCTTGCTTTTCACTAGAAATTTAGATAGATATTATCAACATTATCTAATAACAAACAAAGGGGAAATTTGCATTTGTTTACAAAATTATTGTGGGTAGTTTTGAAATTTGCAAGCTTTCAATCTCAATGGTGATTTTGAGATGCCTTGCTTTTGAAGAAAACAAAGCTTAATACAAAGTTACTAAATATTAATTGATGTCATTTTGAAAGTCGAGTCATATTTCAATAATGGTACCTTTTATTGTATCTTATGGCCTCATCTATATGACGATTGGAGTTGCGCTTATGACCACAAAGAGAGGATAGAGATTCTAACCTCAAAGAGAGATATGAAATCCTAATTCACTAATTGAATGACAATTTTGGTAAAATGAGAAAACATTTAAGTAAGATATATCATCTTTGGAAACCCAACCAAGTTTGTCATAGAGTGACAAATGATAGAGTAGAACCACAATCAGTAGCTAAGGATGACCACTTGCGATGATATTACACAAATGATTCCATTTTGCCTTCTTTTGTAGCCAAAAAAGAGATAAGTCTTTTGTCTGAACAAAATGTAAAACTTTCTTGACAAAGAATACAAGCAAAAGAACAACAAAGGGTTGGTTGGCCCATTTAAACTTTTCACCATAGTATCTGAACATAAGAGAATATCCACGACAACCAACGAAAGGTGAGATTGAATATTTGTGAATGCGCAATTCAAGGTGAAGTTTTGAACCTTGTTAGTTAAACTATTTGTGATATGTAAAGACTTGTGGCAAGACTTTACCAAAAGCCTGTACCTATCACAAACATTATAACTAACAAGGTGCAAAGGCTCACCATGAATTGCACATTCACAAATATACCACGCATCCTTCATTTAGATTCATTTGGTTGCTTGGACATGTTATCATGTCATATATTATCTTGAAAAGTGGGTCCCACCCAATCCCTTGTTTTTATACCACTTGGGATCAGAAAAGCATGGGTCCCACTTGTACCTTCGAACTGATATAAAAATCAAAAGCAAATTTTTTGGTTGAGTCTTTTTTGAACAAGTGTCAACTATGGGTTGGTATATGTTCAAAGCTCACAGGCTATGCTTCCAAGCATACATGCCATTCAATGCCCTAAAGATGAACCAATAGAATTTGCCTAGATTTTCTTATGAAAGCAACATGTAGTTGATAGTTTTTTAAAAGAAAGTTGGAAGTCAAGCACATAGAAATTTTGGACATGCAAAGGGAGCTTCTAATATGTGTACGAGTAGTGGGCCTTAGAAGCTCGATGCTCACTTCTAGTTTGGTCTTTACTCTAGACACTCCTTGCTCTATTGTGTATATTGCCTTTTACCTAATGAATCTTGTTACTTGCCCAATGATTCTTGTGCAACTAAGGGTTTCTCATCTTTATTTATACTATGTTATTGTCCCACAAATGTGGTTGAGGTAATTTATCAAAATAATATTGAAACTGCTGCTTCATTATCCAAAAGTTGCAAAATGGTGCCGACAATGGTGACGAAGAAGTGGACATTTAAATAGCTAACATGAATAGAGAGTGGGAATTTGTGGGAGGATGTATCTTTTAGTAAGAGGCTATTGAATTTCTTATGATTGTGTCCTTTCTCAAAGAGTGTTCAATGGACCCTTTGGGAGAACTATTCTATTGCCAATGGTTTGTGGCCATAAATGCACCATCATGTCCATTTATTCTAGTCTTTGCATTCAATGGTTGTATCTTGATTACAAATCAAGTTCTCCCGTTAGCAGGGAGGACACATTAGATCCCTAATGCTTGGGTCCATAAACATGAATTTCATAGAGGATCTTCCTTCTTTAGAATATTGCCAACAAACAGGACATTCATGATAGTTGTTTGAGACTAGACCTACATTCAAAAGAAAGAAACAATATTCTTATGGGTTAGTGTAATGTGTGAACATGGAGTGTGAAGATGTGGATGATTGCAAAAATCAAAGAAGAAATTATGTATTGGAACACTTTTCATACATAGGAAAGTTGGGGCAAGGGAGTATGGAGAACGTGAACAGAGAAGAGATCAGGAATATTTGCGGAACAGCTCTCCCACTATAATGGGCTACTAGATGCAAAAACCGTCTAACAGATTGTTTATGCTAAATATAATCACAACTCAAACGTTCTATTGCCCAACAGGATCTTATAAATTAATTTATACTCAAAAATACAGAATGAGTACAGTCCACCGAAGAGATCAGAAATGGTTTGAGGTATTACTAGATATTAGATTCAATAAAAAGTTCAGTTCTGAAATACATTGAAAGAGCAGTATGACAGCGCAAGTTTCTCAGTTGTCAAAGACAACCATCTTCTGATCAGAAGTTGAGGGGTCGTAGACATCCGTGTTTTGATTAGTGTGAGTGAACAAGTGTTATCAAACAGCAATGAAGTGCATCCAAATCACAATAAGCATTCATCTATGTTATACACAAATAGGAAAGCATATTGCTGCTATATTACACTAAAGCACAACAATGACAGTTACAACCAGTGTGACGGCATAACTGGAAAGCTCAAAATCATTCGTCTCATGGACGGAGCATCACATAGAGTGTGCCTAGATGATCCATTTATAGATTGCATCCATGTATTAATTACAATAAATGTTTGTCATCTAATTAGGCAAGCCGTTGTACTTGGAAGTATTTGGCTTGTAATGACAACTATACATTGTGTAATGGTCAACCCACAGGGAATGTTGGCGTGGACAAGGACTCGCAAATTCTCTCACTGAGCATGTCAGGGGAAGTGGTTTTCTCTCACTTCACATTTTGGGAAGTGGTTGGGAATGTTCCTCATTGAAAATGGAAGGCCTTCGGCATTTTCTCTCTCTTCGGGATTTTGCAAAACAGCCAAAGGTAAGTGTCGCATTTTTTTTTGGGAAAGTAAAAAAAATGTGAACTGTGCAACACTTAGTGTATTTCTATAGACTTATTCTAAATGCTAGTTTGTGGAATTCCTTGAAGATGGCCAAGTCTTCAATGAATTCAAATTATTGAACTTAACATCTGAACTTGAACTTATGATAGGATTGGTTATGTTTTGCTAGAGATCAGCCAGAAGCCCACTTGTAGACGTTCTTCGAATAGTTTGGCTGTCTAAGTTATGATTCCTGCAGATATCAGATGAGCAGACTTTGAATCCAAAATAGGTTTCACCTGACCCTAGATCAAAGATCAATAAACGTGCAGGAAGAATCTTGAAATAGAAGAAATTAGTCATTCACCAAGGAGGCAACTGTGGGCTTAATTTCCAACAGTCCGTACTAAGATCTCCTTGGTTGCAAGATTCTTTTTCGTACATGGTCTTGAGATATTGATGACTTCAATCTATTACGACAATATTTGAAGCTCGTCTATCAAGGGAGCTATATGTACATCCTTATTTTTGGCGTTGTATTATTTTGGTATCAGAAAGTCAAACATGACATGAGCCTTCTTGATGCTTAGCCAAGGTGCATTGTTTTTGAACAAGTGTCAACTACAATATTTGAAGCTCCTCTATCAAGGGAGCTATATGTACATCCATATTTTTTTTCATTATATTAGTTTTGGTATCAAAAATTCAAGATGAGATGTGCCTTCTTTATACTGAGTTAAGGTGGAATGTTAAATTCCATTAAAATCACTCACCATGTAGGGCATGATGTGGACCACAATGCAAATGGATTCACACGATCCATCACCAATCAAAGATGCTAATGTCAAGGCTACTCATGTTTAAACTTAGGCCATGAATCATCTATATGGTTCATGCTTGACAATTGGGAGGCATTCTCATGGTAGCATTTGTTGAATGTTTGGTCGAGTGTCATTTCATAAGCTATAATCAAGTATACTTGAAGATATTGCTTACAGAGCACCAAAATGGACAACACTCTAGCGATTGGAAACAAACCTCTCAACCAAATAGAAACTAGAAATCAATACGCAGTTCATTTGTTGGCTTGGACATGTTATCATATCATATATTAACTTGAAAATTGGGGCCCAACCAGCCCCTTCCTTCTATATTAATATGGTTCAAAAATTGCTAGGCCTGACTCTTGTGGCTTTCACTCGATGTAAAAAATATACGCAAATCTTTTGGTTGAGTGTTTGTAGCTATGGGGTGGTTAATGTTCAAAGCACATGGGCTATGCTCTGAAGCGTCCATGCCTTATAATGCTTCGAAAAATGAACTAATAGATAGTTGATAGTTACTTAATAAAACTATTCGAGGGTAGTCATGTAGACTTTTTGGACATCCAAAGGTAGGTTCTTATATGTATATGGGTAGTGGAGGACCTAAGAAGCTTGATGCTCACTTCTCGTATGGTTGTTACTCTAGAGACTCCTATGTATGTGTTTATTCTAATATCGTGTTTTACTTATTGAATTGTGCTACTTTCCCAATGATTCTTGCAGAATTGAGACTGTTTCTTTTATGGATGTCTAATACGTTATAGGCCCACACACATCGTTGAGGTTATTTATCAAAAAGAATTCACAATGCTGCTTGACTCTCTAAAAGTCGCAACATGTTGTGCACCATGGTGATGAAGAGAGATTAGACATGTACACAATTCAGATAGCTTACATAAACAAAGAGTGAGAATTTGTGAGAGGATGTGATTGTTATTTGGGAGGCTATTATCTTCTTTACAATGGTCTCCTTTCTTATGGAGAGGGTCCATGGACTTGGGAGGATGACTCTATTGCTAAAGGTTGGTTGCCATAAATCCACCATTATGTTCATGTCCTTTAGTCTTGGCATGCAACTTTTGTATTTCTAGCACCAAATCAGGTGCTCCCAAATTGCACTCTGTACAGTCACCATCAAAATGTGCATTGGATCTAGTAGATCTTTTATCAGAAATCGATTTGAATTAGAAAGATCATGAAACATGGGACAATGTTTTCATACCAAGTGCAAGTTGCTCTAGATCATTGGATCCTTAAGTTTGAAGCAAATCACACAGGCCCAACCCTTGTACCTTCGAACTGATGTAAAAATCCAGGCAAAAATTTTGGTTGAGTCTTTTTTGGACAAGTGTCAACTATGGGTTGGTATATGTTCAAAGCACATGGGCTATGCTTCCAAGCATGCATTCCATTCAATGCCCTAAAGATGGACCAATAGAATTTGGCTAGATTTTCTTATGAAAGCAACGGGTAGTTGATAGTTTTTGAAAAGAATGTTCGAAGTCAAACACATAGAAATTTTGGACATGCAAAGGGAGCTCCTAATATGTGTATGCGTAGTGGACCTTAGAAGCTCGATGCTCACTTCTAGTTTGGTCTTTACTCTAGACACTCCTCACTCTATTGTGTATGTGTTAATTTTGAATATTGTCTTTTCCTGATGAATCTTGTTAATTGCTCAATGATTCTTGTGCAACTGAGGGTTTCTCATCTTATTATACTATGCTATTGTCCCACAAATGTGATTGAGGCAATTTATCAAATTAATATTGAAATTGCTACTTCACTATCCAAAATTTGCAAAATGGTGCCGACAATGGTGATGAAGAGTGTGGACATGTACACGAGTTAAATAGCTAACATGAATAGAGACTTGGAATTTGTATCTTTAAGTAAGAGGCTATTGAATTTCTTATGATTGTGTCCTTTCTCAAGGAGAGTGTCCATGGACCCTTTAAGAGAACTATTCTATTGCCAATGGTTTGTGGCCATAAATGCACCATCATATCCATTCATTATACCCTAAGATCCTACTTACAAGACAAAACACAATGGAAAACACATTGTGGAGCAACCACCCAACCAAGTAGAAGCAACCAATCAACTCTAGAAGCTTCACCCCCAAGCCAAGGAATAAGAATCATGAAGGTAGAGTGAAATCCTGGCAATGAATCAATGACCACAATGAGGAGTAGGGCGAGTTTGGCCTCAATATATAGAGCCAAAAACAAACTGGGCACATAGCCATGCATATTGGAAAACGAATCATAATGAATCCAAGAATAATAACTGAATTGAATTTCAGCAGGACTTTGGGTATCTAGATGTGATTCTGGATTGTAATCTAAAGTTTTTGTAGTTGAAGATTATTGTCATTATCATTTTGGTATGCTTTATGTCTTTAATTACCAATGGTATATAGAACTTAGAAATCTAGCACTTCTGTTAGAGAATTCTGTTTGGGGATGTTCCTAAAATCTAGTATTTTCCTGTTGGGAAAGATTTTTTTTGGAGTGATTCTTACTTTTCCTGAGTTATGTTGGACATATACTCTAGTATCCTGTAAATGACTAACTATGATTTTTGATTCCAGGAAATTATGATTGATAAATCATATGAATCTAAATATTTATGGTTGTTGGCGGATCATAAATAGATACTTATTTGTTATCAGAGGATTATAAGGAATTGTGATGATTCCTAAGTATGATGGATTATTTGAGTGAGAATTTAAATTAGTGTTTTGAGTCTCTCTACTCCAGTATTATTGAGAACCTATGGATCACAAGATAAGTATTATATTCGTGGAGAATTTAATTTATCTAGTGGATGTTATTCTGCTACAGTTTATGGTCTGTAGATGCTTGAGTACAGTTCTTCATTTGATTGGATCTCCAATTATCATAGGAGACAGACACGTTTATTAAGATGAATTAATGCTATTTTCTTGTATTTGGTGCTAGAAACAGGAGCATTTAACTCAAAAGAGTATGGGATACTCAGAGTTGAGTTTTATTCATTCTATATCTTTATGATTCTCCTAGAGATTCTAATTGAATGAATTATCATATCTTGGAATTTGGATTATAAGGATATTTGTACTTGAAAGCTTATGAATTATCTGTCAGAGTTGTGGATAATTTTAGACTGTAATTATAATTATTTTATTATTTCTTTAACTTTAGTCTCCTAAGTTAGGTTATTTCACCTAGTGTTTCATGTAAGTGTTTTATAGTCGAATGCAACCCAGATGGAAAATTTATCGCTTAGTGTACTTTTCAAACTTGAGTTGTACTCCAATGCAGAAATTATCACTTGGAAAATAGGATTATCTTTGAGTACTTGTTTGATGTGAAAGCTAGACTAAGGATAATGATTTTCTAGGTTGATATTGAGAGTTTAAAGAACTGTTCCTATTATTCTTTCCTGTTTAGAGAGCTTCTAAGGATAGAAGCACTGTAAGGAGGGAAGAATGTTATGTCCATGACTAGTAAGTAGGATTCAGTATACTCCTAGTCTTGGATACACAGTACAAGCTGTTAGTTATGCCACGTCATACTGGATGTGACCCGAAAGTAACTAATATCCTTGTGAGCCCCAGAACACACTAAATGGAGATTACACAAGGTATGAGACAGTGTATGCATGTGTAGAGTTATCAATAGCAATTCTATGAATAGTTGGTCCATGCTTAGGACTCTATTCTAGGTGAATCTATGTGTAGGGGAGCGCTCTGGGATACAATCACAAATGATTTGAGTCTATTCCTTAACTAAGGAATACTCTATCCCAACAATATTGTATATCCAATGCACATAATTTTAACTGATGAACCCAAATGATTCACTAATCATGCGTCTTACAAGCTATATAGCTCAAAACCATCAATTTTTGGTGAAACCACATCACACTGATCATTTTACCAATTAACTTCAACCTGGAGTAATCAATTACTCAAGTTAATTGCCAATGATTTAGAAATCTCAAATGTCTAGGTGCAGATCTTAATTATACTAGCATAACATCCCATTTAGATCCTTATCCAAACCATTTACTAGTTAATCCATAAATCTTCTATACATATATTTGTTAACTCTACAAGTATCTGTCAAAACAATACTTGATCATATGCTTATGTTCGCCGACTAGGTTAAGTGCACCAGATAACCTTAGTAACTAGGATTACACAATAGATTCATTCAAGATTAATCGTGCTAGATCCCTAACCCCTAAGTCCATCAACATGAATTTCATAGAGGATCTTCCTTCTTTAAAATACTGCCAACAAATAGGACATTCATGATAGTTGCTTGTGACTAGACCTTCATTCGAAAGAAAGAAACAATACTCTTATGGGTTAGTGTAATATGTGAAGATGCAAAAGTTATCATGGAGTGTGAAGATGTGCACGAATGACAAAATCAAAGAAGAAATTATGTACTCTTCATACATAGGAAAGTTGGGCATAAGGTCGTCTGTACAACCCTTTGCCGTTCGGAACAGCAACCCCTTTACCCTTTTCGCCACCTAAAGCTTGCCCTTGTCTCTCCCATTTTGTAGTGTTTGTGTCAAATCTATAGTATTCCTTTGTAGTTTTGTACTGTTTGCGTTCTATATGTACTATTCCTTTGCAATTTTTTAGTGTTTGTGTTGAGTATTGTGTCTTGACTACAGAGCCGAAGTGAGTTAACATTGATTTAAACCTACATTGAAATTTCAATGAGCAAGGAGGAAAAAATGAATGGAGTATTGTCATTATTGTTATTGGCATTAGTTATTGTAAATTTGGCTATTGTATATGTGAGCGAGTACTATCTCAGCTTCGGTGCTTCTTGTTCCGTCATCCAAAGAGGTGGTGGTTCTAATCATGAAACAAGATTTTAAGATTACATGGGTTGGGCATCTAAATGACTGGTCAACTTGTAGTGATCTACTTCTTTTCAAGAGACACAAATATTGTAATGATGCATGGGAAAATTTTCTGTGTTGGCAAACTGACCGTGGTGATGGCTACGTTGATTCACTAGAGACTTTTATTCTTGCAACTTCTATGGGAATGAAGTGATGAACAATTTCCTTTGAGATGTACATACATTTGTCAATATGCTCTTGATTCGTAGATGCTCATGAGCAATGCTCTCAATTTTTTTGTTTTCAACTCTATTATGCTTAAGTGCACAGTCTCATTCTATCAATTTGTGTTGTAATAGAATCAGGAGGGTTATTCATCAGGTATAAAACTACATATGATGTTCAATATTGGCCAAAAGTTATGTATATAAAGTTCTAAAGTCTACTTTCATGAAATTTGTCAAACAACTATTTAGCCGACTTAGCATACATGACAATTATTATTATATGATATATATCTTTTTGTTTTATAAAAATTTATATAGAATTTTTTTAGTCTATTTGTTTTATTTTTGCAATTTTTAATATTTCTTTTCTAAAATATTTTTCAAATGAATTAAAAATAGATATATCTTATAACATTTTTTTGGACAACTTTTTTCTATGTTGTGATATTCTTTTTTGTAAGTTTTTTGTTTGTCCTATATAGATTCTATCATTTATTAGACATTCTATCTTGTATGTAGGTATTTTTTTTCATGTTCACTGTCTTTTTTTTTTTTTTGAACTTGTTGCAAAAAAACATGGTCATAATCAGTAAATGTCTATAAAAAATATTGTTTTAAATATTATATATCTAAACCATTATATTAATTATGATTACCTTTATTGTTCTTATTTTTTATGTTGATGTTGATGCTTAGTTAATTTTTTCGTCAATAAATATTAAAATTTGTTTATTAAAACTAAATTAGTCTTTTATAATTGTATATTATATGAATTAATAGCATATAAAAGGTTTATTTGTAGTTTACCAATTTATTTTTCTCAATTGGTGACTTTTTTTTTTTGAATTGATTTTTCTTCTTGATTCATCACCTTCATTGTTGATTTGGTGATTGGTCCTTTCGTAATCCGCTCTCTAGATTATGAAAGATCTCCTAGTTGTTTTGCAAGACCTGTACAAATTGAATCCGTTTCAAACCTTGTCAAATCTTTCCAATCTTGTATTGGAATATTATATCCATAATATAAGTTTCGTATTATATAATAATATTTATTTATGTGTGATTTCAAATATTTTGTTGATGTTCTATTTGTATTGGAAGTCTTTGAAATTTGTTTGTCGAATTCTTTCGAAAGGTCTTTTACAAATCTTGTAGCAATATATTATTTAAAAGAATTATGATTTTATTGACTATTTTATATCGATATATATTTATTTTAATTCTATTTTTTATATGAAAATAATATATAGATAATTTTATCTTCAATCGGACTATCATTATATTCTTTCTCAAATTTTTTCTTTTTTGATTTGTGATCATTGAATTCTTTATTGTTTTCAAATCCATTTCCATAACTTGAAGAATCAACTCCACAAATATTTAGTAGAAACATTTGTTTTGTTGTTGGAAATACTGTTTTCATTTTTATCACTTTGGTCGAAATTATTTTTTCTTTTAATTTTTGAAACAGTTGTGATTGTAGAACAAATATTAGAATCTAAATATAAAGATAATATATATGTAATTGTTTATTTTATATTATGTCAATATTAATAAAAATAATTATCATTATAATTATTAGTTGGATTTATAAATTTTCATAATAAATTTATCTCAATTATGTAATTAGAGTCTTTAGAAATATCCATGTGTTTTGTTTGTTGTTTTTTGTAAAAACATTTTTTATCATATGGTAGATGTTAATTTTAGAGTAATTTCATTTGGATGTACATACATCATTCAAGTATCAAGGATTGCACAACAATTAGATTGATCAAGATCTAAACACTTTATGTATGTTGATCTAGATTGATAATTGTCTTTAACCACCATAAGTAATTTATCATCTAATGATCCTCATGGCTTCTCACACGTATGAAAAGTACATAATTTTTAACAAGTTCAAATTAATTAGATACACAAAATTTTGCATACATGAAGTATTGAGATTGTCAAAAATAATTTTTTTTTTGTTTAATCTCAAAAGTTATGTATAAAATTAGCTCTGAATCCATAGCTATATTGTTCGGACCTATGGTTAGTTTTCAATGGTGAATCAATGGATCTTGAATATATTGACTTAATCTATTCTTTTGTACCTATCTATATTGAACTTCTTGATAACTCCTAGATCTTGTATTTTATGTGAATAGTGTAAATTGTTTTGTGTGTGTGTAATTCTTCATTGTTTTCAAATCCATTTATATAACTTGAAGGATCAACTCCAAAAATATTTAATAAAAACATTTGTATTGTTGTTGGAGATACTGTTTTCATTTTTATCACTTTGGTCAAAATTGTTTCTTCTTTTAATTTTTGAAACAGTTGTGATTGTAGAATAAATATTAGAATCTAAATATAAAAAATAATATATACGTAATTGTTTATTTTATATTATGTCAATGTTAATAAAATGAAAATAATTATAATTATTATTTGGATTTACAAATTTTTATAATAAATTTATCTTAATTATGTAATTAGAGTCTTTAGAAATATCCATGTGTTTTGTTTGTTGTTTTTTGTAGAAACATTTTTTATCATATGTTAGATGTTAAAATCAAAGTATGTAAATCTCATTTAGATGTACATACATCATTCAACTATCAAGGATTGCACAATAATTAGATTGATCAATATCTAAACACTTTATATATCTTGATCTAGATTGATAATTGTCTTTAAACACTACAAATAATTTATCATTTAATGATCCTCATGGCTTCTCACACATATGAAAAGTACATAACTTTTAGCAAGTTCAAATCAACTCATTAGACACACAAAATTTTACATACATGAAGTATTAAAATTGTCAAAAATAACTTTTTTTCTTGTTTTATCTCAAAAGTTATGTATAAAATTAGCTTGGAATCCAAAACTATATTGCTCGGATCTAAGGTTAGTTTCCAATAGTCAATCAATAGATCTTGAATATATTGACTTAGTCTATTCTTTTGCACCTATCCGCATTGAACTTCTTGATAACTCCTAGATTTTGTATAGAATAGTGTAAATTGTGTACACAAGTGGGTCTCACACATGTGAGGCCATGATGCCAATTGAGAAACCAATCCTAGATTAGGTTAGGTAAAGTCTATAGGGTTGGTCATGTCATTTTGGTAGTGATTCTTAGATTATAGGACCTACACCTAAGTTTAAGGTGAAAATTTGACCAACTAGTCACCTACCAGGCATGACTCTAGGGCAGACAAATTTATATGTCATATATTTTATTAAGAATGTTTTTCCACTACCTGGTGTTCTAGAAATAGTAAAAATTCATGTTTTATTTTCTAAAAGTATATTATATATATTTGTTTGTTCGTGATTTAAAGTTGAATTTGCTAGATTTTGAAACTCATAATAGACACTATATTTTGCTTCTCATACATGTGGCGCTTCATCGATCCATAATGCCATATGTACATGATCGTGAGGAATGCTGAAGCAATAGCTATTGGTACCCAGCCACCGGAATCCACCTTGAATAACACAGATGAGAAGTAAACTAGCTCCATGGTTCCGAATACGGCCAGAAATAAGAGCAAAAAGATAAAGTTGCTCTACCAGACAATGAGCATGATTATAGCCATGAGGATCATTGTCACTAGCATAACAGCAATAACAGCGATGCTTGAAAAAACAAGGACATGCAACGGAAGACTTCAGAATAGAGATTCTACCAGTATACTAGGTTTAAGATTATGTCTACACAGCAATCCTTGTTGCTCAGTAACATTCAACGAATTGGAAATGCTAAGTACTGCTTTAGTCAAGTTCTAGGATTCTTATCATATTATTTGATAATACTATAGGTGTGTTATCTTGTTCATTATTTGTATTCATTGTTAGAATTTCGTTTGTCAATATTTTTTTTTGTAGTAATACGTTAATTATTTGTTGTCTTTGTTCATTTTCAATAAATTGTCTATTCGCATATTCTTGTATATAAAAATTAATGTCTTCTTTCGAGTTAACAAGATTTTTTAGTATGCATTCAAAAAAATATGTATTTTCTTTGTTTTCGTTAGATATCAAATCTTTCTCTAATCTAAAATGTATGTTTTTAAGTAATACATTAAAAAAAAAAAAACCTTCTTACTAATTGATCTGTTTCATATGTGTAATTACCTAGTTGATCTATAAAATTATATTTTCTTTTCTTTTCTTCTGTTTTTACTATGTTATATTTGCACCAATACTTATAAAATGTCATTTGTTCAGTTGCTATTGATCGATATATATATATATTTGTTGATTGGATGTAATAATATAAAATCATTATAATCTATAAAAAAATTTCTGAAATTAGGTGGATAAAATGGACTGCTTCACTACGTTTTATAATCAATATTTGCAAGCATGTAAAAGTAACTTCTTCTAAGCATATTGGTTTAGTTAATATGGAAGCAGTTATTAGTTTTAACATATTTTGATTTACATGATCTAATTTTAGTCGTTTTGTATCATTGATATCTAGATTTATGTGTCCTATAGGTTTCGATTTCATGGCATATTTTAGTATATAATATGACCAATTCGTACTAGTTATTCTTTGTAGATTCATGTGTGCTTTCCACAACATTAATATTGTTGGATGGTATGATACTATATTACGATCTTTATATCTTGGACGAAAATATGTCCAACATTATCAATATCATCCAAGTATGTTTAGTAGTATTTAGTTTTGAAAAACTTAAAGGAGATTACAACAATTAGAAACAATCACATTCAATACTTATAATCATCACTCATGTAATCCATTAACCACTGAAATAGGCTCACAACAAATAAATCAGACATGAAGAATAAGACACAGCATAGTCGTTACAATCTTCTCCACTCTTCTCATTATGAATGAATAAGACAATGAATACAAAACTATTTATAGGGGTATCATACATGACATTTAGGTCTGTTACCATTATTAAATATTGTGAACACACAATACTCGACAAATAACAATTCAAAGTAATTGTACAACAATATAAACTTGACATTAATATTTTACTATTTAGATGGTGAAAAGGAAAATTCATATTTACATTTTTTTTAATTTAATTTTTGGTAATTTGTAAGCACAAGAAACTCTACAGGAATGGACTTATTTTCATTGTACTAAATTAAGTCATTTTTTTTATTTTTTTCTCATTAGGTTCGATAAATTGTTTAATTTGTCGATCAAATTTAACTGGTACATAAGCAACTATTTTGCTTGATATCTTATTGACATCTTCATTATTTATCCATAACATTATGTGTGCATGTACTGAATCTCGATTTTGAAATTCATAACATACAACATCATAATGTTGCACTCTTCCAAGTATTGCCTTGGGTGATAAGATATCTTTTTTCATAAAGATTCTTAATCTTGATACAAATATATTTGAACATTCAACAAAACAATTTTTTCGATCATATTTGTTATTTATATTTTTAACGATTTTTTTTATTTCATTGATTTTTAGCCATCGAGTATTTGTTATTTCATCTGATGTTAAATTTAAAACAAATGTGGTAAATCCCATTTTTCTAACATCGTCATTTAAGTTTCGACAATGTCATGTTGGAGTACTAAGAATAGCCAAGGGTATATTTTATTACATTTTTTAATATATCTTGTTCTGTTGCATTTTTATTTTTTGAAAAAAAATCAATAATATCTTTTTTTTAAATTATAGTTTTTGTATTTTTTGATATTTAGTATTGCTTGTCGTAATTCATACATAATAATCAAGTATGGAGGATATAGGGTATATACTGAAAAAAAAAAATAAAGAACTTCCTATTCTCATTTTTATATATTTTATAAAATTTATTTTTGTGTCATAATATCCATGACCAAAGAAAAACAGAAATGAAAAAAAGTCTTATTCTAATGTAAGTATATTTTTTAATTCATGATTAGTCGGTACATGTATTGAATTTGTGGATTGAAGTACATGGTTCATTTCATTTTTCAAAATAAGATTTGAATATTCAAAAATATAATTTCTATTTAAAGGACGTGTACAATTTGGAGTTACATCTTCTAAAATTACATATGTGTGGATATTTGGATCAGATGTCATTGCTTCATAAGATTTTTTATTTTTATCTATAAATTCATTACGAGTATTTTTTTTTAAAATATACATAATTCTTTTTTCGTTTTATCTATTTCATATAGGGTTTTAAATTTTCATAAGATTAGATTATGATTTATATTTTGTATGAGTATATCGTCTAAGAATAAAATATCATCATTTTGATAATCATCAAAAACATTAAAAGCAATTGGATTATCAAACAAAAAAAAAAATTTCAATTATTCCTATAATGAAACAATTCATGTTTTTAGATGTTTTAATTGATATATCTATTAATGACATTGTTTGTAATTGAATAGGATGTAAACTTAATAGGGCTTGTATATATTTTGGTGACATAAAAACTGAATATACGATTTTGTTTTTTTCTACATACTTTACATACATATCAATATACCATAGAAGTTTGTTCATATTTATCGAACATGATTTTCATATATGAACTTCCATTTTGAAAATACTACCAACAAATAGGACATTCATAATAGCATCTTCTGAGTAGAACTATGTACCAAAAAAAACAAATATTGTTTTGGGTTAGTGTAGTCCATGACAATGTTCAAGCTATCATAGACTATGAAGATGATTATGAATTATTTCTCAAAGAAGAAATATCCTAGCAGAGGACTTTGCACATCAAGTATATACAGTAGTCTTTTTGCTTAAAAATTGAATTGATGTCTTGTGCTTTGGATATATATCATATAATAATGATTGTCATGTATGCTAAGTCAACTAAATAGTTGTTCAACAATTTTGACGAAAGTAGACTGTAAAACTTTTCTCTACATAACTTTTGGCCAATATTCAACATCTTGTGTAGTTTCATACCTAATGAATCACCATCCTGATTCTATTACAACACAAATTGATAGAATGAGGCTAGTGCACTTGAGCACAATAGAGTTGAAAACAAAAAATTTGTGAGCATTGCTCATGACCATCTACGAATCGGTAGCATGTTGGCAGGTGCGTTGTGCATCTCGAAAGAAATTGTTCATCACTTCATTTCCACAAAAGTTGCAGGAATCAAAGTCACCAATCCAATCAGCGTAGCCATCACCACGGTCAATTTGCCAACACTGAAATTTTTCCACACATCATTACAACATTTGTGTCTCTTGGAAAGAAGTAGATCATTGCAACTTGACCAGTCATTTAGAAGCCCAACCCATGTAATTATTAATCTTGTTTCATAATTACAACCACCACTTCTTTCGATGATGGAACAAGAAGCACCGAAGCCGAGATAGTATATACAACAGTCAAATTTAAAACAACTAATGCAAATAACAATAATGACAGTACTCCGTTCATTTTTGCCCCCTTTCTCATTGAAATGCCAATGTAGGTTTAAATCAACGTTGACTCACTTCAGCAATGTAATCGCGGAGTGCTACAAGACACAATACTCAACACAAACACTACAAAATTGCAAAGGAATAGTACATATAGAACACAAACAATACAAAACTACAAATGAATACTATAAATTTGACAAACACTATAAAATGAGAAGAAAATACAAGTATAATGTGGAGACTTATATGGATCAATACTAGGATCTGATCAAGAAATGGTGTGGAAAATGCAACACGAGTGAGATTTTGGGCGTTCACTAGTCGGAGAATCTTGGCTAGAATCAGCATGCTCAAAGCTCCAGAGAAAAGATGATGATGGAGATAAAATTCTAACTATGCATTGAGATATCTATCCACTAAGAGAGCGAGAGATATACACTAGCAAGAGGGAGGGGGTTTATATAAAAATGGGCATACTTCAGCCAATTTCTTCTTCTTTTTTTCAACTTCGAAGGCTCACATTCCTTTCAAAAATAAGAATACCATCTTCCAATAGCATTACACTTGACATGACAGTTCATCTTTTGACTTTCAAAAACATTTAAAAATAATGATCTAGATAATATAGACAATCCAATTTAAAGGGCACATGGTGAAATTTACTATATGTTTGTTTACTTTGAAAAGTAGAGAAAACAATTCAAGGTACTGCAACTTGCAAATTCCAGCCCCTATAATAACTATTTCTTGCTTTTCACTAGAAATTTAGATAAATATTTTCAACATTATCTAATAACAAACAAAGGGAAAATTTGCATTTGTTTACAAAAGCATTGTGGGTAGTTACTAGATATTATTTGATGTCATTTTGAAAGTCGAGTCATATTGTATTTTATGGCCTCATCTATATGACGATTGGAGTTGCGCTTATGACCACAAAGAGAGGATAGAGATTCTAACCTCAAAGAGAGATATGAAATCCTTAACTACAATTCAATAATTAAATGACAATTTTGGTAGGATGAAAAAACATTTAAGTAAGATATATCATCATTTGAAACCCAACCAAATTTGTCATAGAGTGACTAATGATAGAGTAAAACTACAATCAGTAGTTTAGCATGACCAACTTGCTGTGATTTTACATAAATGATTCCATTTTGACTTCTTTTGTAGCCAATTAAAGAGATTAGTCTTTTGTATGAACAAAATGTAAAACTTTCTTGACAAGAATATAAGCAAAAGAACAACAAATGGTTGGGTGGCCCATTTTAACTTTTCACTATACTATCTGAACATAAGAGAATATCAACGACTACCAAGGAAAGGTGTTGTTGAATATTTGTGAATGTGCAATTCATGGTGAAGCTTTGAACCTTGTTAGTTAAACTATTTGTGATATGTAAAGGCTTGTGGCAAGACTTTACCAAAAGCCTATACCTATCACAAACAATATAACTTACAAGGTGCAAAGGCTCACATGAATTGCACATTCACAAATATGCCACAAATCCTTCATTTAGGTTCATCTGGTTGCTTGGACATGTTATCATGTCATATATTATCTTGAAAAGTGGGTCCCACCCAATCCCTTGTTTTTGTATCACTTGGGCTCAAAAAAGCATGGGCGCAACACTTGTACCTTCGAACTGATGTAAAAATCAAAGGCAAAATTTTTGGTTGAGTCTTTTTTGGACAAGTGTCAACTATGGGTTGGTATATGTTCAAAGCACGTGGGCTATGCTTCCAAGCAGTCATGCCATTCATTGCCTTAAAGATGAACCAATAGAATTTGCCTATATTTTCTTATGAAATTAGCAACGGGTAGTTGACAGTTTTTTAAAAGAATGTTCGAAGTCAAACACATAGAAATTTTGGACATGCAAAGGGAGCTTCTAATATGTGTATGGGTAGTGGACCTTAGAAGCTCGATGCTCACTTGTAGTTTGGTCTTTACTCTAGACAATCCTTGCTCTATTGTGTATGTGTTAATTTTGAACATTGCTTTTTACCTAATGAATCTTGTTACTTGCTTAATGATTCTTGTGCAACTGAGGGTTTCTCATCTTTATTTATAATACGTTATTGTCCCACAAATGGGGTTGAGGCAATTTATCAAAATAATATTGAAACTGCTGCTTCATTATCCAAAAGTTGCAAAATGGTGCCGACAATGGTGATGATGAGAGTGGACATGTACACGAGTTAAATAGCTAACATGAATAGAGAGTGGGAATTTGTGAGAGGATGTATCTTTAAGTAAGAGATTGAATTTCTTATGATTGTGTCCTTTCTCAAGGAGAGTGTCCATGGACCCTTTGGGAGAACTATTCTATTGCCAATGGTTTGTGGCCATAAATGCACCATCATGTCCATTAATTCTAATCGTTGCATTCAATTTTTGTAATGCGACAATGTTTTAATACCAAGTGTAAGGTGCTCTAGATCATTGGATCTCTAAGTTTGAAGCCAATCACTTGCCTTGAAAATAGGAAGCTCTAAAGCAGATGTATAAGCATAGTATAGAGGTCACTAGAGTTGCAAACTTATTCATCAATAATGCTCCACAATGATAAAACTATGCTAAAAAACATATACCATACAAGTTTTGTCATATTTATCGAGCATGATTTTCATATATGAACTTCCATTTTGAAAATAATGCCAACAAATAGGACATTCATAATAGCATCTCGTGAGTAGAACTATGTACCCCCAAAAAAAAGTACTATTTCGGGTTAGTGTAGTCCATGACGATGCACAAGCTATCATAGAGTATGAAGATGTTTATGAATTATTACTCAAAGAGGAATATCCTAGCAGAGAACTTTGCACATCAAGTATATAGAATAGTCTTTTTGCTTAAAAATCGAATTGATGTCTTATGCTTCGGATATATATCATATAATAATGAGTGTCATGTGTGCTAAGTCAGCTAAATAGTTGTTCAATAGTTTTGACAAAAGTAGACTTTAGACCTTTACTCTACATAGCTTTTGGCCAATATTGAACATCTTGTGTAGTTTTATACCTAATGAATAACCATCCTGATTCTATTACAACACGAGTTGATAGAATGAGGCTAGTGCACTTGAGCACAATAGAGTTGCAAACAAAAAAATTGTGAGCATTGCTCGTGACCATCTACGAATCAGGAGCATATTGGCAGGTGCGTTGTGCATCTTGAAGGAAATTGTTCATCACTTCATTCCCACAAAAGTTGCAGGAATCAAAGTCTCCAGTCCAATCAGCGTAGCCATCACCACGATCAGTTTGCCAACACTGAAAATTCTCCCACGCATCATTACAACATTTGTGTCTCTTGGCAAGAAGTAGATCATTGCAACTTGACCAATCATTTAGTTGCCCAACCCATGTAATCATGAATCTTGTTTCATAATTAGAACCACCACCTCTTTCGATGACGGAACAAGAAGCACCAGAGTCGGGATAGTACTTGCCCGCATGTACAATAGTCAAATTTAAAACAACTAATCCCAATAACAATAATGACAATACTCCATTCATTTTTGCCTCCTTGCTCATTGAAATGCCAATGTAGGTTTAAATCAACGTTGACTCACTGCAGCTATGTAGTCGTGGAGTGCTACAAGACACAATACTCAACACAAACATTAAAAAATTGCAAAGGAATAGTACATATAGAACACAAACAGTACAAAACTACAAATGAATACTATAGATTTGACACAAACACTACAAAATGGGAAGAAAATACAAGTATAATGACCTATATGGATCGGTACTAGGATCTGATCAAGAAATGGTGTGAGAAATGCAACACGAGTAAATTTTGGGCATTCACTAGTCGGTGCTAGAATTTGGTCTGGGGATGCATCTTGGCTAGAATCAGCATGCTCAAAGCTTCAGAGAAAAGATGATGGAGATAAAATTCTAACTATGCATTGAGATATCTATCCACTAAGAGAGCGAGAGATACCCACAAGCGAGAGGGAGGTGGTTTATATAGAAAAGGGCCATACTTCAGCCAATTTCTTCTTCTTTTTTCAACTTTGAAGGCTCACATTCCTTTCAAAAATAAGAATACCATCTTCCAATAGCATTACACTTGACATGACAGTTCATCTTTTGACTTTCAAAAACATTTAAAAATAATAGATAATATAGATAATCCAATTTCAAGGGCACATGGTGAAATTTACTATATGTTTGTTTACTGGGAAAGGTAGAGAAAACAATTCAAGGTACTACTGCAACTTGCAAATTCCAGCCCCTATAATAACTATTTCTTGCTTTTCACTAGAAATTTATATTATCAACATTATCTAATAACAAACAAAGGGGAAATTTGCATTTGTTTACAAAAGCATTGTGGGTGGTTTTGAAATTTGCAAGCTTTCAATCTCAATGGTGATTTTGAGATGCCTTGCTTTTGAAGAAAACAAACCTTAATACAAAGTTACTAAATATTAATTGATGTCATTTTGAAAGTCGAGTCATATTTCAATAATGGTACCTTTTATTGTATCTTATGGCCTCATCTATATGACGATTGGAGTTGCGCTTATGACCACAAAGAGAGGATAGAGATTCTAACCTCAAAGAGAGATATGAAATCCTTAACTTTAATTCACTAATTGAATGACAATTTTGGTAAAATGAGAAAACATTTAAGTAAGATATATCATCTTTGGAAACCCAACCAAGTTTGTCATAGAGTGACAAATGATAGAGTAGAACTACAATCAGTAGCTAAGGATGACCACTTGCGATGATATTACACAAATGATTCCATTTTGCCTTCTTTTGTAGCCAAAAAAGAGATTAGTCTTTTGTATGAACAAAATGTAAAACTTTCTTGACAAAGAATACAAGCAAAAGAACAACAAAGGGTTGGTTGGCCCATTTAAACTTTTCACCATAGTATCTGAACATAAGAGAATATCCACGACAACCAACGAAAGGTGAGATTGAATATTTGTGAATGCGCAATTCAAGGTGAAGTTTTGAACCTTGTTAGTTAAACTATTTGTGATATGTAAAGACTTGTGGCAAGACTTTACCAAAAGCCTATACCTATCACAAACATTATAACTAACAAGGTGCAAAGGCTCACCATGAATTGCACATTCACAAATATACCACGCATCCTTCATTTAGATTCATTTGGTTGCTTGGACATGTTATCATGTCATGTATTATCTTGAAAATTGGGTCCCACCCAATCCCTTGTTTTTATACCACTTGGGCTCAGAAAAGCACGGGTCCCACTTGTACCTTCGAACTGATATAAAAATCAAAGGCAAATTTTTTGGTTGAGTCTTTTTTGAACAAGTGTCAACTATGGGTTGGTATATGTTCAAAGCACATGGGCTATGCTTCCAAGCATGCTTGCCATTCAATGCCCTAAAGATGAGCCAATAGAATTTGCCTAGATTTTCTTATGAAAGCAACATGTAGTTGATAGTTTTTTAAAAGAACGTTGGAAGTCAAACACATAGAGATTTTGGACATGCAAAGGGAGCTTCTAATATGTGTACGAGTAGTGGGCCTTAGAAGCTCGATGCTCACTTCTAGTTTGGTCTTTACTCTAGACACTCCTTGCTCTATTGTGTATATTGCCTTTTACCTAATGAATCTTGTTACTTGCCAAATGATTCTTGTGCAACTAAGGGTTTCTCATCTTTATTTATACTATGTTATTGTCCCACAAATGTGGTTGAGGCAATTTATCAAAATAATATTGAAACTGCTGCTTCATTATCCAAAAGTTGCAAAATGGTGCCGACAATGGTGATGAAGAAGTGGACATGTACAGGAGTTAAATAGCTAACATGAATAGAGAGTGCGAATTTGTGAGAGGATGTATCTTTAAGTAAGAGGCTATTGAATTTCTTATGATTGTGTCCTTTCTCAAAGAGTGTGTCAATGGACCCTTTGGGAGAACTATTCTATTGCCAATGGTATGCGGCCATAAATGCACCATCATGTCCATTAATTCTAGTCTTTGACTACAAATCGAGTTCTCCCGTTAGCAGGGAGGATACATTAGATCCCTAACGCTTGGGTCCATCAACATGAATTTCATAGAGGATCTTCCTTCTTTAGAATATTGCCAACAAACAGGACATTCATGATAGTTGTTTGAGACTAGACCTACATTCAAAAGAAAGAAACAATACTTTTATGGGTTATTGTAATGTGTGAACATGGAGTGTGAAGATGTGGATGAATGCATAAATCAAAGAAGAAATTATGTATTGGAACACTTTTCATACATAGGAAAGTTGGGCATAGTCTATGATGGGGCAAGGGAGTATGGAGAACGTGAACAGAGAAGAGAGCAGGAATATTTGCGGAACATCTCTCCCGCTATAATGGGCTACTAGATGCAAAAACCGTCTAACAGATTGTTTATGCTAAATATAATCACAGCTCAAACGTTCTATTGCCCAACAGGATTTATAAATTAATTTATACTCAAAAATACAGAATGAGTACAGTCCACCGAAGAGATCAGAAATGGTTTGAGGTATTACTAGATATTAGATTCAATAAAAAGTTCAGTTCTGAAATACATTGAAAGAGCAGTATGACAACGCAAGTTTCTCAGTTGTCAAAGACAACCATCTTCTGATCAGAAGTTGAGGAGTCGTAGACATCCGTGTTTTGATTAGTGTGAGTGAACAAGTGTTATCAAACAGCAATGAAGTGCATTCAAATCACAATAAGCATTCATCTATGTTATACACAAATAGAAAAGCATATTGCTGCTATATTACACTAAAGCACAACAATGACAGTTACAACCAGAGTGACGACATAACTGGAAGGGTCAAAATCATTCGTCTCATGGACGGAGCATCACATAGAGTGTGCCTGGATGATCCATTTATAGATTGCATCCATGTATTAATTACAATAAATGTTTGTCATCTAATTAGACAAGCCGTTTTACTTGGAAGTATTCGGCTTGTAATGACAACTATACATTGTGTAATGGTCAACCCGCAGGGAATGTTGACGCAGACAAGGACTCGCAAATTCTCTCATTGAGCATGTCAGGGGAAGTGGTTTTCTCTCACTTCACATTTTGGGAAGTGGCTGGGAATGTTCCTCGTTGAAAATGGATGGCCTTCGACATTTTCTCTCTCTTCGAGATTTTGCAAAACAACCAAAGGAGCCGAAGGTAAGTGTCGCATTTTTTTTGGGAAAGTGAAAAAAATGTGAACTATGCAACACTTAGTGTATTTCTATAGACTTATTCTAGGTGCTAGTTTGTGGAATTCCTTGAAGATGGCCAAGTCTTCAATAAATTCAAGTTATTGAACTTAACATTTGAACTTGAAATTATGATAGGATTGGTAACCTTTTGCTAGAGATCAGCCAGAAGCCCACTTGTAGACGTTCTTCAAATAGTTTGGCTATCTAAGTTATGATTCCTGCAGGTATCAGATGAGCAGACTTTGAATCCAAAATAGGTTTCACCTGACCCTAGATCAAAGATCAATAAACGTGCAGGAAGAATCTTGAAATAGAAGAAATTAGTCATTCACCAAGGAGGCAACTATGGGCTTAATTTCCAACAGTCCGTACTAAGATCTTCTTGGTTGCAAGATTCTTTTTCGTACATGGTCTTGAGATATCGATGACTTCAATCTCTTATGACAATATTTGAAGCTCGTCTATCAAGGGAGCTATATGTACATCCTTATTTTTGGCGTTGTATTATTTTGGTATCAGAAAGTCAAGCATGACATGAGCCTTCTTGATGCTTAGCCAAGGTGCATTGTTTTTGAACAAGTGTCAACTACAATATTTGAAGCTCCTCTATCAAGGGAGCTATATGTACGTCCATATTTGTTTTCATTATATTAGTTTTGGTATCAAAAATTCAAGCATGAGATGTGCCTTCTTTATACTGAGTCAAGGTGGAATGTTAAATTTCATTAAAATCACTCACCATGTAGGGCATGATGTAAACCACAATGCAAATGGATCACATGATCCATCACCAATCAAAGATGCTAATGTCAAGGCTACTCATGTCTAAACTTAGGCCATGAATCATCTATATGCTTCATGCTTGACAATTGGGAGGCATTCTCTTGGTAGCATTTGTTGAATGTTTGGTCGAGTGTCATTTTATAAGCTATAATCAAGTATACTTGAAGATATTGCTTACAAAGCACCAAAATGGACAACACTCTAGCCATTGGAAACAAACCTCTCAACCAAATAGAAACTAGAAATCAATACGCAGTTCATTTGTTGGCTTGGACATGTTATCATATCATATATTAACTTGAAAATTGGGGCCCAACTAGCCCCTTCCTTCTATATTAATATGGTTCAAAAACTGCTAGGCCTGACTCTTGTGGCTTTCACTCGATGTAAAAAATATACGCAAATCTTTTGGTTGAGTGTTTGTAGCTATGGGGTGGTTAATGTTCAGAGCACATGGGCTATGCTATGAAGCGTGCATGCCTTATAATGCTTCGAAAAATGAACTAATAGATAGTAAGAGAAAGCTAGAAATCCAATAACTCAAAAAATCCATGAAATCACCAAATCAATTAGATTCAAAATGAGGAGTACAATGATACTAGTATATCCACGAGCTACCACTATGCTTAGCTATGATTGGATCATATTTTGTCACCTCTTGATCCTATTGGATCATTGATCCATGCACCTCTTAATTCTATTGGACTATATTCAAGCACACCTCAATTTTCTATTGGACCTCACAAGGTTCCACCTCTAAATCCTATTGGACCTCTTGGAATTCATCAAACAAAAGCTTTACACTTGTCTACACTCTAATTGGCACGTGTTTACTCTATTTTGGCTCAATAGTGGCATTACAAGTGGAAATGCATAATTTGCCATCTATGCCAAATTTATTCCTATCAACATCCTACACCTAGATGCTTGATGTAAAAAACATAAGACCCCTATATCTAACATAGATAATCTTTTTCAATTCTTCACACTCCTCCTAAAAAATTATCTACGAAGATTTGAGCATTGATCTTGATATAGCTCCAAGATTAGATCTATGCTTGATGAAAGCACTTTTGCTCAAAGGCTTGGTGAGTAGATCGGCAATACAAGAGGATGAGTTGACATGCTCCAAATAGATTTCACCTCCAATAAGCTTTTCTCTCACAAAATGGTGTGCCACTTCAATGTGCTTGCTTCTTGCATGAAATATGGGACTATTGGCAAGAGCTTGGGCCGAGATGTTATCACACTTGATCATTGGTAGATCATCCTTCTTGATGCACTTTAGCTCCATTAATAACCTCATGATCCAAAGCACTTCTTTGGTAGTTGTAGTGAGTGCTTTGTACTCGGCCTCACATGAAGAGAGAGATATAGTATCTTGCTTTTTGGAAAGCCAAGATATAAGATTGCCTCCAAGAAAGATAGTGTATGCACTAATAGACTTTCGATCCATCTTGTCACTTGCAAAATCTGAATCCGAGTAGCCAATAATGGATAGATCTTCACTTTTATAGAGTAGACCATAATCACAAGATGAAGATACATATCTTAAAATCCTCTTGGCCATCTTCCAATGATGGATCTTAGGATCTTGCATAAATTGACTCAATTTGTGCACACAAAAACTTAGATCGGGCCTAGTAATTGTAAGCCAAATCAAGGAGCCTACAAGACTCTTAAAAAGTGTGATGTCCTCAAAGGATCTTTCATCACCTTTATTAGGATCTTTTACAATTTGCTCCATTGGAGTATCTATGCTCTTAGAATTTTCCATATGGAATTTTTTTCAACATAGAGTGAGCATATCTAGATTGGCATATAAAGACATGATTTTCATAAAAATCAATTTCTAGGCCTAGGATGTAATGCATCTCTTCTAGATCTTGCATTTTAAACTCACATCCAAGTGCTAGCTTGGTTTCATCAACTAGCTTGATACAACTTCCACAAAGAATAATGTCATCAACATAAACTAGAAGAATGACAATATTGCTATCAAAAAACTTTAGATACATGGAAGGATCATAGTCACTAAGAGTAAATCCTAGTGAGATAAGAAAAGAGTTAAGTCTTGAATACCATGATCTTGGTGCTTGCTTGAGTCCATAAAGACTTTTGAAGAGCAAGCACACTTTGGACTCATCCTTGATGAATCCTTGAGGTTGTTCCATATAGATTTCCTCCTCAAGATAGCCACTTATAAAAGCATTGGATACATCTAATTGGAACACCTTCCACTTGAAAAAACAAGCAAGAGAAATAAGAATTCTTATTGTCATCATCTTTGCAACGGGTGCAAAGGTCTTCTCATAATCAAGACCATGGATTTGAGCAAATCCTTTGGCACATAATCTTGCTTTATGCTTGTTGATGGTGCCATCATGATTGAACTTGATCCAAAATACCCACTTGCAACCAATCACATGCTGTTGGATGAAGGATCCACAAGCTCCCCAAGTATTGTTGGTGATCAATGCATCATACTCTTGCTTCATGGCATCATACCACTCCTTGGTATTGAGTGCCTCTTGTACATTCTTTGGCTCTTCATGAGAGACATAAAAAACATAATTAGTGGAATCAAGATCCACTTGTTTGCCTTTGTCATCATATGAGAGCCTCTTAGGCTCAGATCTATCTCTCATGGATCTTCTTGGTGAGAAAATCCGAGGAGAGTCTTCTTCAAATCTCCACCCCATCACATCATGATTGTCTTCAAGATCAATAATTGATGATGCATCCATAGATTTCTTGATCTCGGCCTCTTCAAAAGATGAGTGTTGATCTTCATGAAAGACAACATCTCTACTTTCAATAACTTGAGAAGTAGAGAGTATAAAGACTCTATAGGCCTTCTTGGTGGATGAGTATCCAACCATGATCCCTTTGCATGCACTAGGATCTTCCTTCTTCCTTGTTTCCAAGGGAATATGGACAAAACATAAGCATCCAAAAACTCTAAGGTGATCAACCTTAGGCTTCTTCAAAAATAAGATTTCATATGGTGACTTTCCTCCAAGAGCTATATGTGGGAGCCTATTGCAAAGATAATTCGCACAATTAATAGCTTCTCCCCAAAAATCTTTGGGCAAAGATGCCTCAATTCTCATAGATCATGCACATTCACATAGAGATCTATTCTTTCTATCGGCCACTCCATTTTGAGATGGAGAGTAGGCACAAGAAAGCTCTCTTTTAATGCCTTCAAGCTCACAAAAATCTTGAAATTTATTGGAGATATATTCACCACCTCCATCACTTCTAAGAGCTTTAATCTTGAATGAGAATTGCTTCTCTACATAAGCTTTGAAAATAAGGAAATGATCAAACACCATAGATTTAGAAGCACGAAGATATATCCAAGTGAATCTTGTGTAATCATCAAAGAAAGTAACAAAACAAGTGGCTCCTCCCTTGCTTGTAGTTGATGGGAAATGCACATCCGAGTGGATTAACTCCAAAGGATGCTTGCTTTTGATAGAAGATCTTGTAAATGGCTTTTTGTGAGATTTAGCAATAGCACAAGCCTCACAAGGCTTGATCTTCTTGGAGAGTGACTTTGGCAAGCCAATGGCTTTGGCTTCTTTGATCATGGAGAGCATGGATTTATAGTTGGGATGTCCCAATGTCCTATGCCATAATTCCTCCATAGAGAGCTTGTTCACAAGAGCAACATTACAAGCATACACATACTCATTTGGATCTAGTTTATAGATGCCACCAAATCTAGATCCTAATGCAAGTCTCTCATCATTCTTCTTGATAGTGCAAGTATCAACATTGAATTTTACATCAAGGCCATTATCAAGCAATTGGCCAACACTAATAAGATTCTTGGTAAGCTTAGGTACATAAAGAACTCTAGAGAGAGAAAGAACTTTAGAGGATGCAAGCTTCAAGGGAATGTTCCCTATGCCTTCAATAGATTCAAAATCATTTGCAGTGTATATTGATTTCTTGACTCCATCATAAGGTGCAATAGAAGAGAAAGAGTCCTTGGAGCTACACATATGTGAAGAGGCTCCACTATCAATATACCATAGGTCGTCCTTCTTGAAAGGAGTAGATGAGAAACTAGAGACCACAAGAGATCCCTCTCCATCACTTGCAATAGTGTCTTCCTTCTCATTGGTGATATGAGTTGATTCTTCTTTTTGAAGCAATTGACGGCATAATGAACTTTCTTGCCACAATAAAAGCACTTGATCTTCTTCTTCTTGAGCTTGGATGATGAAGCATTAGAGGAATCATCTTCCTCCTCATCTTTGTCTTTGGATTTGACTTTGTCCTTGCTTGAGGATTGTTGATGTGGTTCTTGCTCCTCCCTTTGTGCTTATCCTTGGCAAAGAGAGCTTTGCCATCATTATGAGTGAGAGAAAGCTTGTCCATCCTCAAGAGCTTGTACTCTTGTCTTGATTCTTCCAAAATTAGCACACTTTGGAGAGACTCCAAACTTGGTAGCTCCTCCTTAATGGCATAGGATTGGACAAGGTTATCAAATTTACTTCTCAAGCCATTGAGAATGACTTGAACTAGCTCATTTTGATTGATGGAATCACCAATGCAAGCAAGCTCTCTATGAATATCTTTTACTCTCAAAACATAACTAGATGCACTCTCATCACTCTTTTGGCTACTTTGAAAGATTTGATTCCTAAGAGTGAGAAGCCTAGAGGTATTCTTAGCCTCATAGATAATCTTGAGACAATCCCAAGCTTCTTTGGCTGTTGTACAAGTACCTATCTCCCTCAATATCTCATTAGAGACATTCATCTTAATGTAGTGGAGAGCCATCCTAGCTCTCTTTTTGTGTTTTTGAACCTCTTGAAGAACTTGTGGTTCTTCTTCAAGGCCAAGAACTATGTCCATCACGTCTTGAAGGATCAAGATGGACTCCATCCTCATTTTCCAAATTGAATATTTTGAAGTGGTCAATCTTTCACTTGGTTCCAACAAGGATGAATCCATTGAAGACATTTGAAGTGAAGAAAACTCAAATGATGAACAATAAATGTTGCTAAACACTCTCAATAGGATCCAATAATTGAGTACTATCTCCTCCTATGAAAGATCTTGCAACTATTTGTGAATTGATTCTCACTAGCTACTCAAATCTCTCTAAAACAAGATCTATTTCACATAAAATGATGGAGTATAGGCAAAGTTAGGATCAAACACTCTTAGCACGTGTGAAGTACTCTAAGAAACCAAATTTGACTCAAATACAATGATATTGCATGAAACAAAATGGCTAAGATCTCAAAACAGTGCTTAGATCAATATAGATGAGATTGACAAGCATACAACTGTGATTTTGGATCAACCAAGCAATCTCTTGACCAAACCAAAGGTTTCCACCCAGGTCTAGGTGCCCTACCTAACCCACTTCAAAAGCTTATAACTTTTGATTGGCATAACCAAATGGAATGAAACTGATTGCATCAGAAACTAGACAATAATAGCTTCAAGACAAGCTATCAAGCAAGATAAATGGATCAAACATGAGAGAGAACTTCCAAACTAAAATTGGATGTTCCTCACACGTGTCTGAACACTTGATTCCATACAGTACCAGGTCAGACCCAATCAATGTTCTTTTGATCTCTTTTGATCCAAGATTGAACAAGATAGCTAGGAAAATGGGCCTTGACAGCTTCTAGCTCAAGATTGATGAAAAAAATTTCACTTAGATGGATCAAAATGCATGGGAATCTTAGGTAGGCTCTGATACCATGTTGAGTTTCACACGTGTGGACTGTCCACTACATGTACTTGTGATTTCCTAAGGTTGTAGATGCACCAAGATCAAGACTAGATTGAGATTCAAGATCAATCTTAGATCCTATGGCAAAAACACACTACTACATGCATTCAATCACTTCCAACTCTCACTCACACGTGTGGGAAGTATTCAAAAAATAATCTAAGTTAAAACAAGCTGCTCTCCTTGAGTAGAGAGAGAAAAAGCATCATGAGCTCTCGGGTAGAGAGAGAAAGCTAGAAATCCAATAACTCACAAAATCCATGAAATCACCAAATCAATTAGATTCAAAATGAGGAGTACAATGATACTAGTAGATCCACGAGCTACCACTATGCTTAACTATGATTGGACCATATTTTGTCACCTCTTGATCCTATTGGATCATTGATCCATGCACCTCTTAATTCTATTGGACTATACTCAAGCACACCTCAATTTTCTATTGGACCTCACAAGGTTCCACCTCTAAATCCTATTGGACATCTTGGAATTCATCAAACAAAAGCTTTACACTTGTCTACACTCTAATTGGCACGTGTTTACTCTATTTTGGCTCAATAGTGGCATTACAAGTGGAAATGCATAATTTGCCATCTATGCCAAATTTATTCCTATCGACATCCTACACCTAGATGCTTGATGTAAAAAACATAAGACCCCTATATCTAACATAGATAATCTTTTTCAATTCCTCACAGTTCTTATATGTATATGGGTAGTGGAGGACCTAAGAAGCTTGATGCTCACTTCTCGTATGGTTGTTACTCTAGAGACTCCTATGTATGTGTTTATTCTAATATCATGTTTTACTTATTGAATTGTGCTACTTTCCCAATGATTCTTGCAGAATTGAGGCTGTTTCTTTTATGGATGTCTAATACGTTATAGGCCCACACACATCCTTGAGGTTATTTATCAAAAAGAATTCACAATGCTGCTTGACTCTCTAAAAGTCGCAACATGTTGTGCACCATGGTGATGAAGAGAGATTAGACATGTACACAATTCAGATAGCTTACATAAACAAAGAGTGAGAATTTGTGAGAGGATGTGATTGTTATTTGGGAGGCTATTATCCTCTTTACAATGGTCTCCTTTCTTATGGAGAGGGTCCATGGACTTGGGAGGATGACTCTATTGCTAAAGGTTGGTTGCCATAAATCCACCATTATGTTCATGTCCTTTAGTCTTGGCATGCAACTTTTATATTTCTAGCACCAAATCAGGTGCTCCCAAATTGCACTCTGTACAGTCACCATCAAAATGTGCATTGGATCTAGTAGATCTTTTATTAGAAGTCGATTTGAATTAGAAAGATCATGAAACATGGGACAATGTTTTAATACCAAGTGTAAGGTGCTCTAGATCATTGGATCCTTAAGTTTGAAGCAAATCACACGGGCCCAACCCTTGTACCTTCGAACTGATGTAAAAATCCAAGGCAAAAGTTTTGGTTGAGTCTTTTTTGGACAAGTGTCAACTATGGGTTGGTATATGTTCAAAGCACATGGGCTATGCTTCCAAGCATGCATGTCATTCAATGCCCTAAAGATGGACCAATAGAATTTGGCTAGATTTTCTTATGAAAGCAACGGGTAGTTGATAGTTTTTGAAAAGAATGTTCGAAGTCAAACACATAGAAATTTTGGACATGCAAAGGGAGCTCCTAATATGTGTATGTGTAGTGGACCTTAGAAGCTCGATGCTCACTTCTAGTTTGGTCTTTACTCTAGACACTCCTCGCTCTATTGTGTATGTGTTAATTTTGAATATTGTCTTTTCCTGATGAATCTTGTTACTAGCCCAATGATTCTTGTGCAACTGAGGGTTTCTCATTTTATTTATACTACGCTATTGTCCCACAAATGTGATTGAGGCAATTTATCAAATTAATATTGAAACTGCTACTTCACTATCCAAAATTTGCAAAATGGTGCCGACAATGGTGATGAAGAGTGTGGACATGTACACGAGTTAAATAGCTAACATGAATAGAGACTTGGAATTTGTATCTTTAAGTAAGAGGCTATTGGATTTCTTATGATTGTGTCCTTTCTCAAGGAGAGTGTCCATGGACCCTTTGGGAGAACTATTCTATTGCCAATGGTTTGTGGCCATAAATGCACCATCATGTCCATTCATTATACCCTAAGATCCTGCTTACAAGACAAAACACAATGGAAAACACATTATGGAGCAACCACCCAACCAAGTAGAAGCAACCAATCAACTCTAGAAGCTTCACCCCCAAGCCAAGGAATAAGAAGCATGAAGGTAGAGTGAAATCCTGGCAATGAATCAATGACCACAATGAGGAGTAGGGCGAGTTTGGCCTCAATATATAGAGCCAAAAACAACCTGGGCACATAGCCATGCATATTGGAAAACGAATCATAATGAATCCAAGAATAATAACCGAATTGAATTTCAACAGGACTTTGGGTATCTAGATGTGATTCTGGATTGTAATCTAAAGTTTTTGTAGTTGAAGATTATTGTCATTCTCATTTTGGTATGCTTTCTGTCTTTAATTACCAATGGTATATAGAACTTAGAAATCTAGAACTTCTGTTAGAGAATTTTGTTTGGGGATGTTCCTAAAATCTGTGAAAGTACTATCCTTTCGGACCATAAATGGATCTACAAAAGATCCACAAGAGTGATTGGATCCTTGTTTAACAATCTATCAAAAAACTAGACCAGAAAAAGTTGATCTAGATTGACAATTTGACAAACAACAAGCATTAACAATCAAAAGCATTGATAAACATTGGAATCCAAGCCCACACGTGTGTACTACAGGCTGTAGTACGGCCTTCAACCTGAGAAACAAGTAGAAATTTATTCGGTTTCATTTGGATCACAAAAACTCAATGTACATAGTGAACTAGCTTGAGATTGCCAATGAGCTCCAAAAATTTTCGATCTTCTCACTATGGAGAGAGGGAATACATAGCAAATTCGACTTCCTTCTTGAAATTAGGTGAATTTCCAGCATGTAATAAGGAAGTTAACTCACTCTCCTTGACCTAAAATGAAACCCTAGCCTAGATCCTAGATTTATGCTTGGTAGGTAGCTAGTTGGTCAAATTTTCACCTTAAACTTAGGTGTAGGTCCTATAAAGTTGGGATGACCGCCAAATAGACATGACCAACTCTCTTGACTTGACATAACCTACATTAGGATGGGTTTTCCACGTGAAATCATGGCCTCACATGTGTGGGACCCACTTGTGTACACAATTTACACTATTCTACATGGTTTTTTATCAAGCTAGATTTGCCAATTTTTGTCAATTCTTCACACTCCTCCTCAAATTATCTCTTCATCTATTTACAACTCTCTTAATAGATGAATGAAAGCTTTTAGAAGTGTCTAAAAAATCCAGCTACAAACAAGGAGCTTTTGAGACTCCAATAGAGAATGATGTCCATGAAGGATCTTTCACCACCTCTTAGAGGATCCCTTACAAGATGTTCCATAAATGTGTCTATATACATGTAGCACACTTCAAAACTAAACAGCATGCCAAGCCATGGATTCCAAGGCATTTTGTGCACTTGAAGATACATCAATTAAACTATTAAGTGCATACATAATGTTGCCAAAGACAACTTGCCTTGCTTGATCCATATGATTGAGCCTAGATGGCTCCAACTTGATACTCAAGGTTCTTCTTGGAGTCCTCGGGTCTTGAGCTTGATCCTCCACTTGACTTGATTCCAAAACATCAATGAATTGAATAAGGTGTTGATCCAAAGGTGGTTCTTCAAGTTTACAAATCTTCCACTCTTGGAAGATCACATTTCCACCATTGACAAATTCTTTGGTTGAAAACAAGTAGATTCTACAATCTCTACTTGAAGAGCAAAACACTACCATTATTCCTATCATTGAAATAGGATAATCTTTGTTCCTTACATTGGAATGATCATGCACAAAGCATGTGGACACAAAGATTTCCAAAGCAAATGATATTTCATCTTTTATGACTCTATTCAAACTATTACAAAAATAGTTATCCAATGAAATTGCTTTGTCAACAACAAATGTAGATTTCAAAGCATCCCATTTCATTGTCTTGTCATACAAAGTAATAAACACCATGAATCTTAAAAGTAAGAAACAAGTCACTTCATGTCTACTAATACTTTCCAAAAAGTATTCAAAGATAGTAGAATCTCCAATGCTCACCACCCTTGCAAGATGCACACTTGAATGGACAATTTGCATGCAATTTGATGACTTGACCATTGTCATTGAGGACTCCCTTGGAACTCTCATGCTTTGAGGCTGATCCTCAAGATCTTCCTCCTTTTGATGTTCCTCCTCAATGCAAGCAGAATCACACTTTGCCAAGATCTCCTCTTGAGTGATCTCCTCCTTTGCCAAGCTCATTCTTTCAAAAGCAACACTAGCTTCCAACTTAAACAATCTTCCATGCTTAAATCCCTTTGCAATGCAAACATCATTCTTCAAGATGAAACAAACACCATTCTTAAAGTGGACATCCAAACCACTTTCTAAGAGTAAACCAACACTAAGCATATTCTTGGTGATTGATGGTACATAAAGGACATTTTCTAGATCCATGTATTTTGAGGATTCTAGACACAAAGAGATGGTGCCAACACCATCTATCCTACACTCTTCATCATTTGTAGTAAAGACAAACTTTTTAGCATCATCTAAAGAGTGTAAGGTTGAGAAAAAGTCCTTTTCACAAGACATGTGGGAGCTAGCCCCACTATCAATCCACCAAGTGTCTCTTGAATTGTTATTGCTTGTTGGTGAGGATGTAGATGCCATCAAGAATACATCAACTTCATCCTCCTCCTCCTCATATGCAAGGTCTCCTTGTTTGTCCTCCTCCTCTTGTGCTCTTAGACTCTTGTAGCATTCAGATGCATAATGCCCCTTCTTTCCACAAAAGAAGCATTTTTGCTTTGACTTGTCCTTTGAGCTTGATTCATCATCCGCTTCTTTGACCTCCTTGGGATGCTTCTTCTTTCCATTGGTCTTCTTTTTGCCCTTGAATGAGAAATTGGCTTTCTCACCTCCATCCTGCAAAGACAATGAACTCATTCTTGCCTTGGTGTGGATCACCACTATAGTTGGCAAAGTGTCTTGGAACTTTGGACCAAATTTGCAAAGTCATCTCCTAGACCATTAAGAACAATTTGTACAAGCTCTCAATTATGAATCTTCTCTCCAATGGAAGCCAACTCCCTATCTAGAGACTTGATTTTGAGTACATAATCTTGTGCACTCTCCTCACTTCTCTTCATGGTTTGCAAAATCTGATTTCTAAGCATGAGTACTCTTGAAGGGTTACTAGATTCATAGATTGATTTTAAAGACTCCCAAGCCTCTTTAGCACTAGTACATGCTGATACTTCTCTCAACAAATCATTGCTCACATTCATCTTCACACAATGAAGTGCAAGCCTAGATCTCTTCTTGTATCTAGCTAACTCCTCTGCACCTAGAGGTTCATCTTCATCTTCAATCAAGAACTCATGAAGGTCTTGGAGCACCAAGAGTGACTCCATCCTAACCTTCCAAATAGCATAATTTGTAGAATTCAATCTCTCACTAGCTTCTAGAAGGTATGCTCCAACAGATCCCATCTTACTAGTGACTTCTACAAACAAGAAATAGATTTGATTGACTTGAAACTCACAAAGGTCTCACACTTGCAGTGCTTTTGATTTCTAATCCAAGAAATGAACTTATAATCATAGTTCTATCACTCCCTCACAAAGCTGGAATAAAGATAAGATGAAGTCAAAACTACTTTCAAACAAATCTTGCCAAGAAATGGATTTGATTGTCTCTAAAAACTCACTAAGGTCTCTCTCTTGTAGTTTTTCACTCAAATTAGATTTCTAATCCAACAAATGGACTTATAATCTCAGTCCTAGCACTCCCTCACAAAGTTGGAATGAAGATAAGATTATGTGAAATCTACTTACAATCAATCTTGCCAATTTTGGCTATTTTTGGACCAAAAAAATGACTTAGTCTCTTTCTTCCTTCTTGGTGTACTTTCAAGACCTGTTTTTAACCTTAATAGGACTTGAACTCAGCCTAGATTAATTATATTCCATGAAACAAATTCAAATCTAATCAATGGCAAATGATCTTGGTAGATTATCCTAGGATCTCCACCAAAAATTACACCAACAGCTCACAAATTGAATTTTTTTTGGATCAAATGAATACCATGCATTAAATGCAGGTTCAGAGGTGCCCACACATGTGGATAGTATGTATTTGGACCCCTACCAATTTTGGGATCAAATCTCCTCACCAAAATCAAGATTCTAGCTTGCCCTCTCAATACTAGTTTTTAGCACCAAAACTTGCTAAAAATGGATTTGCATTAGATCAATGGCTTATGCTCTTGTACTTGGCTCGGATACCATGTGAAAGTACTGTACTTTAGGACCATAAATGGATCTACAAAAGATCCACAAGAGTGATTGGATGCTTGCTTAACAATCTATCAAAAAACTAGACCAGAAAAAGTTGATCTAGATTGGCAATTTGACAAACAACAAGCATTAACAATCAAAAGCATTGATAAACATTGGAATACGAGACCGCACATGTGTACTACAGGCTGTAGTACGGCCTTCAACCTGAGAAACAAGTAGAAATTGATTTGGTTTCATTTGGATCACAAAAACTCAATGTACATAGTGAACTAGCTTGAGATTGCCAATGAGCTCCAAAAATTTTCTATCTTCTCACTATGGAGAGAGGGAATACATAGCAAATTCGACTTCCTTCTTGAAGTTAGGGGGATTTCCAGCATGTAATAAGGAAGTTAACTCACTCTCCTTGACCTCAAATAAAACCCTAGCCTAGATCCTAGAGTTATGCTTGGTAGGTAGCTAGTTGGTCAAATTTTCACCTTAAACTTAGGTGTAGGTCCTATAAAGTAGGGATGACCACCAAATAGACATGACCAACTCTCTTGACTTGACCTAACATACATTAGGATGGTTTTACCGCGTGGCATCATGGCCTCACATGTGTGGGACCCACTTGTGTACACAATTTACACTATTCTACATGGTTATTTATCAAGCTAGATTTGCCAATTTTTGGCAATTCTTCACAAAATGTAATATTTTCCTATTGGGAAAGATTTTTTTTGAGTGATTCTTACTTTTCCTAAGTTATGTTGGATATATACTCCAGTATCTTATAAATGACTAACTATGATTTTGGATTTCAAAAAATTATGATTGACGAATTATATGAATCGAAATATTTATGGTTGTTGATGGATCATAAATAGATACTTATTTGTTATCAGAAGATTATAAGGAATTGTGATGATTCTTAAGTATGATGGATTATTTGAGGGAGAATTCAAATTAGTGTTTTGAGTCTCTCTACTCCAGTATTATTGAGAACCTATGGATCACAAGATAAGTATTTTATTCGTGGAGAATTTAATTTATCTAGTGGATGTTATTCTACTACAGTTTATGGTCTGTAGATGCTTGAATACAGTTCTTCATTTGATTGGATCTCCAATTATCATAGGAGACAGACAAGTCTATTAAGATGAATGAATGTTATTTTCTTGTATTTGGTGCTAGAAACAGGAGCATTTAAATCAAAAGAGTATTGGATACTCAGAGTTGAGTTTTATTCATTCTATATCTTTATGATTCTCCTAGAGATTCTAATTGAATGAATTATCATATCTTGGAATTTGGATTATAAGGATATTTGTACTTGAAAGCTTATGAATTATCTGTCAGAGTTGTGGATAATTTTAGACTGTAATTATAATTATTTTATTATTTCTTTAACTTTAGTCTCCTAAGTTAGGTTATTTCACCTAGTGTTTCATGTAAGTGCTTTATAGTCGAATGCAACCCAGATGGAAAATTTATCGCTTAGTGTACTTTTCAAACTTGAGTTGTACTCCAATGCAGAGCTTATCACTTGGAAAATAGGATTATCTTTGAGTACTTGTTTGATGTTAAAGCTAGACTAAGGATAATGATTTTCTAGGTTGATATTGAGAGTTTAAAGAACTGTTCCTATTATTCTTTCCTGTTTAGAGAGCTTCTAAGGATAGAAGCACTGTAAGGAGGGAAGAATGTTATGTCCATGACTAGTAAGTAGGATTCAGTATACTCCTAGTCTTGGATACACAGTACAAGCTGTTAGTTATGCCACGTCATACTGGATGTGACCCGAAAGTAACTAATATCCTTGTGAGCCCCAGAACACACTAAATGGAGATTACACAAGGTATGAGACAGTGTATGCATGTGTAGAGTTATCAATAGCAATTCTATGAATAGTTGGTCCATGCTTAGGACTCTATTCTAGGTGAATCTATGTGTAGGGGAGCGCTCTGGGATACAATCACAAATGATTTGAGTCTATTCCTTAACTAAGGAATACTCTATCCCAACAATATTGTATATCCAATGCACATAATTTTAACCGATAAACCCAAATGATTCACTAATCATGCGTCTTACAAGCTATATAGCTCAAAACCATCAATCTTTGGTGAAACCACATCACACTGATTGTTTTACCAATTAACTTCAACCTGGAGTAATCAACTACTCAAGTTAATTGCCAATGATTTAGAAATCTCAAATGTCTAGGTGCAAATCTTAATTATACTAGCATACCACCCCATTTAGATCCTTATCCAAACCATTTACTAGTTAATCCATAAATCTTCTATACATATATTTGTTAACTCTACAAGTATCTGTCAAAACAATACTTGATCATATGCTTATGTTCGCCGACTAGGTTAAGTGCACCAGATAACCTTAGTAACTAGGATTACACAATAGATTCATTCAAGATTAATCGTGCTAGATTCCTAACCCGTAAGTCCATCAACATGAATTTCATAGAGGATCTTCCTTCTTTAAAATATTGCCAACAAACAGGACATTCATGATAGTTGCTTGTGACTAGACCTTCATTCGAAAGAAAGAAACAATACTCTTATGGGTTAGTGTAATGTGTGAAGATGCAAAAGTTCTCCTTGGCTGCGAGATTCCTTTGCATACACGGTTTTGAGATATCGATGACTTCAATCTATTACAACAATATTTGAAGCTCATCTATCAAGGGAGCTATATGTACATCCATATTTTTTTGCATTGTATTATTTTGGTATCAGAAAGTCAAGCATAAGATGAGCCTTGTTGATACTAAGCCAAGGTGAATTGTTTTCGAACAAGTGTCAACTACAATATTTGAGGGAGCTATATGTGCATCCATATTTTTTTTCATTGTATTAGTTTTGGTATCAGAAAGTCAAGCATGAGATGTGCCTTCTTGATACTGAGGCAAGGTGGAATGTTAAATTTCATTGAAATCACTCACCATGTAGGTGCTTGATGTGGACCACAATGCAAATGGATTCAGAAGATCCATCACCAATCAAAGATGCTAATGTCAAGGCTACTCATGTTTAAACTTAGGCCATGAATAATCTATATGCATCTATGCTTGACAATCGGGAGGCATTCTCATGGTAGCATTTGTTGAATTGTTGGAAGTAAACCTTGTTTGCACGTGTTGGCTAGATCTACTCAGATGCGGTGTAGTATAGAGAGGATCGTCCACTTTCTAAGTTTCTACCAAGCTTTAAACGGGAATGCAGAAATAAATAACAATGATTAAGCACTAAGGCTTACCCAACTAGTGCTCGGAACGGAAATGAAACTACGTAAGATGACAAAATACAAAACCTTACTGAGGCTTACCCAACTAGCAAGGTGATTGAACTAAATCCTAGACTAACACCCAAAGGGATTGAGAATGATAGAATGTGGCTAAACTAAGCATAAAGCGATTAAAAACATGCCACAATAAAAACCAATGAAAGGAGGCAAGAGGAGGCTCGAGCACCTTCTCTCAAGCTATGCACCTTCCAATGGGAACACAAAGAAATAGAATGATTTCTCAAATAGAGAGCAATTTAGCATAATCTCAAAGTGTTATTTACAAGGCAAATACCTCTCCTTTTATGGCAAGGAGGGTCGTCCATAAGTATCCACTAACTTATGGGACTAATCTATTTCTAGCCTTTCTAGCACTTCTAACTTAGGATTTAGAACTTCAAAGTGTCTTACTTAGGAAAACTTAAGACAAAATATTTCTAATCTTAAGTTTCCTAAGTCTAAGTTCTAAATCTAAGTTTAAGCTATTTTATTATTATTTAAGCTTCTACTCATGTGCTTACAAAACACATGCCACGGTGGAAGTTTATTAACAGACACTCATACGTGGACTTACAAAACACATGCCACAGAGTTTTATTTTTCTCTGTGTTAGCATAGATGCTAGCATGAATGTTTGGTCGAGTGTCATGTCATAAGCTATAATCAAGTATACTTGAAGATATTGCTTACAAAGCACCAAAATGGACAACACTCTAGCCATTAGCAACTTCATATGAAAAGTGCTCCAATACATAATTTCTTCTTTAATTTTTTCATTCATGCACATCTTCACACTCCATGATAACTTGTGCATCCTCACACATTACACTAACCCATAAGAATATTGTAGGTCTAGTCTCAAGCAACCATCATGAATGTCCTGTTTGTTGGCATATTTATAAAGAAGGAAGATCCTCTATGAAATTCATGTTGATGGACTTAGGGGTTAGGGATCCAATGTTTCAGAGGTCCTCCTTGCTGATGTTAGTCAGAAAACTTCTATTGTATAAGCTTTATAGTATACCTGGGATTCTTTGTACAACATTCTTGATAAATAATGCAAGTTTAGTCACATCTTTAAGATACTGTTAGAACTATTTTGGAATGTCCTATTTCAAGGGAAGTGGTTGGCTTCGATTTTAGAGATCCAATGTTCTAGAGTGCCTCCCACTTGTTATGAATACATCATCCATAATGCATGATGTTTTTAATTGGGACTGATTAATGATAAATCATCGATTAGATTCAATGCACATTTTGATTGCGAATGGACAGAGTTTGATATGGGAGAATTTGATTTGTTAAAGATACAAAAAGTTGAATGCAAAGACTAGAATTAATGGATGATGGTTCATTTAAGGCCACAAACCATTGGCAATAGAACAGTTCTCCCAAAGGGTCATGGACTCTCTCCTTGAGAAAGGACACAATCAAAAGAAATTCAATAGCCTCTTACTTAAAAAAACATCCTCTCACAAATTCTCACTCTCTATTCATGTAAGCTATTTAACTCGTGTACATGTCCACTCTCTTCGTCACCATTGTCGGCACCATTTTGCAACTTTTGGACAATGAAGCAGCAATTTCAATATTACTTTGATAAATTGCATCAACCACATTTGTGGGACAATAATCTAGTATAAATAAAGATGAGAAACCATTAATTGCATAAGAATCATTGGGCAAGTAGTAAGATTCGATAAGTCAAAGACAATATCAAAATTAACACATACACAATAGAGCGAGGAGTGACGAGAGTAACAACCAAACTAGAAGTGAGCATCGAGCTTCTTACGTCCACTACCTATACACATATAAGAAGCTCCCTTTGTATGTCCAAAATGTCTATGTTTTTTACTCCAAACAGTTCTTTCAAAAAACTATCAACTATCCCTTGCTTTCATAAGATAACCTAGCCGAATTCTATTGGTTCATCTTTAGGGCATTGAATGGCATGCATGGTTGGAAGCATAGTCCACGCGCTTTGAACATATACCAGCCCATAGTTGACACTTGTCCAAAAAAGACTATAAAAAATTTTGCCTTTGATTTTACATCAGGTCAAAGGTACAAGGGTTGGGCCCCACACCTTTTTTTAGCCCAAGTGGTATAAAAACAAGGGATTGGGTGAGATTCACTTTTCAAGATAATATATGACATTATAACATGTCCAAGCAACCATATGAACCTAAATGAAAGATGTGTGGCATATTTGTGCATGTGCAATTCATGGTGAGCCTTTGCACCTTGTAAGTTATATTGTTTGTGATAGGTATAGGCTTTTGGTAAAGTCTTGCCACAAGCCTTTACATATCACAAATAGTTTAACTAACAAGGTTCAAAGCTTCACCATGAATTGCACATTCACAAATATTCTTTTAGCACCTTTCCTTGGTTGTCATGGATATTCTCTTATGTTTAGATAGTATAGTGAAAAGTTCAAATGGGCCACCCAACCCAATATTGTTCTTTTGCTTATATTCTTTTTCAAGAAAGTTTACATTTTGTTCATACAAAAAACTAATCTCTTTGATTGGCTACAAAAAAAGTCAAAAACGGATGCATTTGTGCAATATCACCACAAGTTGGTCATCCTAAGCTACTAATTGTAGTTTTACTCTATCATCAGTCACTCTGTGACAAACTTGGTTGTGTTTCAAAAGATAATATATCTTATTTAAATGTTTTCTCATCCTACCAAAATTGTCATCCAATTAGTGAATAGTAGTTAAGGATTTCATATATTTCTTTGAGGTTAGAATCTCTATCATGTCTTTGTGGTTATAAGCGCAACTCCAATCGTCATATAGATGAGGCCATACAATACAACAAAAAGTACCAATATTGAAATATGTTGCAACTTTCAAATTGACATCAATTAATATTTAATAACTTTGTATTAAGCTTTGTTTTCTTCAAAAGCAAGGCATCTCAAAATCACCATTGAGAGTGAAGGCTTGCAAATTTCAAAACTACCCACAATGCTTTTGTAAACAAATGCATATTCCCCTCTTGTTTGTTATTAGATATATTGATTCTATTTATCTAATTTGTAGTGAAAAGCAAGAACTAGTTATTATAGGGGCTAGAATTGCAAGTTGCGGTACCTTTGCATTGTTTTTTCCACCTTTCAAAGTAAACAAACATATAGTAAATTTCACTCGAAGACTACTTTTTACATGTGTCCTTCAAATTAGATTGTCTATATTATCTAGATTATCTTTAAATGTTTTTTAAAGTCAAAGGATGAAGTGTCATGTCAAGTCTAATACTATTGGAACATGATGACCAAACAAAAGATAAATGACATGGAGACCCATAATTTTGAAAATTTTAAACATTTTTTAAAAAACGCCAATATTTAATATGCTTTGAAAAAACATATTGTAATACTCAAAAAAAACATCTTACTTTGTTGACAATTTTTATCATGCTAGAAAAATTAAGTAACAATTAGTATATATTTCATAACAATGTTAATTAAAAGAAAATCATTAATTACATAGCCACCAAAGTAAGAAAAAATATTATTTGTACTTCTTTTAAAAAAAATTAAAACTTTTTTTTTAAATTTTAACATATCTTAAAATAAAGGTACTTGTATTAGTAAAAAAATTTATATTTTTAAAATTAAAGCAACAATTTTAATCACTATTTTCAAAAATTTTATATTTTCAAAAAATAATAAACTGTAAAACTTTTTAGAGATATTGAGAATCTCAACAAACATTCAAATATTTAGACATAATGAAACAAATAATGATTGCAAAATAAATTAGCTTAAACAAATCAAAATTAAATGATTTGCAAAAATATATAAAATTTGTTTTTGAAAAAAAATAGACGTTACCTTTGTCTCATTTTATTATTTTAAGATGTCAAAAAATTGAACTATTTAAAATCTAATCAATTCAAATAGTATTACTTATTTTTTTAATAATATGAAATGAATGATTTCATACATTTATAAAAATCAAACATGATTTATTGTGCACTATTAAAAATCAAAAAATAGGATTGCAAAGAACTATTCAAAGATGTTTTTATGTACCTACAAAGATAAAAATGATCAAGTAAAAATATAAAAAATATATAAATAATTTAATCCATGCTAATCATGGAATAGGTAAAAAAATTAAATATGAATAAATTAAACTTATCACACAACATTTTCAGTTCTTACATTGTAGAGAGTTAAAAGAGCTTTCTAAACCGATGCAGATTGCCAACTTGAATAGAAAATAATAATTCTCCAAATAAAAAAGGTTGTCACTTTCAAAAAGCCATTGTGTATTTCAGTGTATTTGAATGAAGAATTATTGTTTCATGATTCTTTCATTTGGAATCCATATGGGATGTTTGCAATACATAGTGCTTAGAGTCTTTTCTTTAATAAATTGTTGATTTATTTGCCATCGTCTTTTTCAATAGTATAAAAACATGACAAATCATGGACATTTGTGGAGGGGTAGGTCTCTGTTTGATCTTTCTCCAAAACAATCTTACCGCGTGCAATCTGTGAAAAATAGAAAAAGTTATCTATGTTGGGTTAGGGGCTATATTGACTTTTTTGTGTCATTACACATGTTAGTAGTGTGAAAAATTGGCAAAATCTAACTTGGATATTCCATTATTCTTGCATGAGAGTAAATATCACATGTGTGGAGCATGTTCCCACATGTGGAAAATAGTCAAAAGTAACTTGGTCATGTTGAGTTAGGGGTACTTGAAGTTTTAGAGGCATTTATCCATGTGTAAGTGGGTGATAGGGCCATTTTTGGCATTATAGGCAAAATAGGCAAGAATCACCAAGTCTTAGAAGATCACAAACACACTTTTGGGCTATCTCACATGTGTGAAATTCAACATGGTATCAGAGCCTACCTAAGATATCCATTGATACACCAAGAGTGATGTAAAAATTTGCCTTAAAATCAAGATCTAGAGAGTGTAATTGCATCTTTATGGCTATCAAGAGATTTTTTGTGTCAAAATGGATCAAAATGACATTGGACTGATCCATGATGGGTAATGTACAGACTATACTACTCAGGCATGTGTGAGAACACCAAAATTTGAATGGTTGGTGTTTCTCCAAGGTAGATCCAATTTGATTGCTTGATAGCTTGTTGGAAAGTTAGTGAAGTGCTGTTTCTAGTGCAATTAATTTCATGTCAATTGGATGTGTTTTGAGGAAGTTATAGGCTTTCAAAGTGATGTGGGTAGGGCACCCAACCTGTATGGATACATCAATTTAGGCTCACATCTAGCTTGTTTGATCTAAAAACTCAAGAAAAAGCTTGCCAATCTTGTCTATTTGAGATCTAGACAATTTTTTGAGGTCATAGACAGATAGTTTCATGCAATCCAGTTGTATTTGTCATTTGTAGATTTTTTTTAGTGCTTTTGTGTACTTGAGTCAAGTTGACCCCAATTTTGTCCTTGTTCCATCTTGGGATGAGAATTTGATTTCAAGAAGGAAAGTCAAAGGAGGAGAGTGATGAGGATTCATCACAAACATCAACAACTTTGCAAATCCAACAAGAAGTTCTTCTTTTGTGGTAAGAAGGGGCATTTTCTTCTCATTGTTTCAAGAAGAAAGAATTCCTCAAGCAAGCCAATCCTGCCAAAGAGAATAAAGGTGAGATAGAAGGGAGTTATGAAGAAGGTTCTCTCATGATGTCAATGTAATCTTCTTCTAGTTTTGAAGATGAAAATGCATGGTGGATAAATAGTGGATCTAGTTCTCACATGACTAGCTCAAGAATATTTTTTACTTCTCTTGCACCTTACAATGGTTATAGAAAGTTTATCTTTTTTTCTATTGGTGGTGAATGCAAGGTAGAGGGAATTGGTAGTGTACCAATTGGTGTTGAATCCACTATGATTCTTGAATATGTACTTTTTGTGCCTAATCTTACTATGAATCTCATTAGTGTTGGCAGGATGCTAGATGGTAGTTTCCAAGTTGATTTTGAAAAAGATGTTTGCACCGTCATTCAACTTAGGTGGTAAGTGAACATCTTGATTCAAGTGTTCATCATCTGCTCCCTCTATCCATGTGGGCAAATCATAATATATCTTGCTCAAAATCTCATAACCAACAGGGTCATCAGCGGCCATTGTTCTAGCTTCGTCAAACTTGACATCTCTGACAGTCTTGATTTGCTTGGTCTCTGGCATGTATAGCCTATAATATGATGAGTGTACATCATAGGCAACAAGGAATCCTTGTTCGACTTTATTATCTAGCTTCTTCTGCTTCTTGTCTGGTGTGTGGGCATAAGCTACACATTATGTTGTTTGATCAAGATCTTATTGAGTTTGCATCTTCTATGTGTAGTAGATGTTAGATTTCTACATTGTCAATGGTGCTAGATGATGGGACATCTTGGATCTTAGTGATTCATATTTTTTCACATGGTATCAGAACTATTGTTGCAATTTATTGAAGGATCGGCCATCTTTAGCAAGGATTTGGAGGAGTTACTAATTCTAGAGCATGCTGATTGTTTTCTACTCAACAATCAAGCATTTTTTATGTGTAGAATTGATTTTTTGTAAATCAAAACTCAATATAGGGTTATGAACTTGAAGTAGGCCGATTTCACACTTCACTTACTAGATCTGGGTGACTTTAATTGCATTAGAAAGGTCTCATTGAAGACTACAAGATCCTATATCAAGTTTGTAACATTTGCATATAGAATTTAGATGATTCAATTTTTTGTACTTTTGTGAAAACCCTAAATTTGTTTGGATCTCTTGTTTTTGAGGTTGTTGGACTTTTTAAGAGTGTGTTTTAAGTTTAAGAAGTTCATGGGATTGGAGGCTGATCATGTGTTGATCAAGTATCTTCCATTCTATGTATTGATTTGCTAGGTTTGGTGCAAGAAAGAGATTTGAGAGGTTCCATATCTTAGTGATTTCTTCTTGAATGCATTTGTTGAAATTAAAGAGATTTCTTTGTGCATTGGAATAGGTCGGAAGATAGGATTAGTTCATTGCAACATGGCTACAAATGGAGGCTTTATGTTGGAAAGCAATGATAGGCTTACCTCATCCAATTACTCTAGATTGAAGGTGAGAATGGAGTCTCTCCTTGAGATGAATGAGTTGATGGACTTATTTGTAGGAGTGGAGGAAAGGCCCTTGGCACAACAAGACCAAATGAGGTATGACAAGATAACTACACATCATAAAGATGAATGTTACCAATGAGCTTCTCAAAGAAGTTGGTAAGTGCACTTCATCTAATGAGGCTTGGGAAGCTTTGAAAAAGCTTTATGAATCAAAGTCTACATCAAGAGTACTTACTCTTAGAATGCAAATCTTTCAATCTATGCAAAAGAAGGAAGAGAGTGCTCATGCTTTTGTGTTGAGAGTTAAAGCATTCAATGTTGAGCTAACATGCATTGATGAGAGCATTAAGGAGGTAGAACTTGTGCAAGTTATACTTAATGGCTTACCTGAGGATCATACTAACCTTGTTCAAAGCTTCGCTAGTCAAAGAACTTTGCCAAGCATGGTGGATTTGCAAGGGATTCTCATGTTATACCAATCTAAAGTTGCTAGATTTGTGTAGTATTTATGTCGTTCCCCAAGGAGATAGCACTTAAAAGTTGTTTAATTGGTACAATCCTGACTTATTTTGAATGAAATGGAGTCGAGCATTAATCTGGTTGTCAACAGACATTTTATAAGTAACCAATATTACTTTTGGTGTGGGTGTGTGATGATAATGAATTCCAGACAACAATCTTCCTCTATCAAACCGAATGAAAAGCGTTCTATAAGTGAAATGATATCAGAGTAGCTCAAATGAATTACACTTTTTGACTAATTAAGTTGTCAACAAAGACTTGTGTTGCGTTTGATGTAGACGTGTACGAACAAACAAAAAGTTAATCTTATTCTTGAACTAATGTGTTCTAGACAGAAGTCCTCAACAACTAAAGTCCAGTCACGGTTAAAGAACTCAAAATCGTTCGCAAATATGTTAGAAACATTTATCTTTGTTACCAACATGAATACATATCAGTAACTCGATTCTTCAGGCAGGGACTAGCATTTCAAATGAATACATACTTTTCTTTTAGTGATTGTGGAAAACTGCACCAAGGGATACTTTACTCGGGTGATGAACACAAAGTATTTGCGCAGACGGGTAAGCTAGTTTAAAGATAGTTCTTTAGATCAACTTTACGAAAACAAATGAACTATTGTAACTATCTAACCAAAGAATGATTTAAGTAATGCATACGAGATTGCTAGTAGATTTGAAATCACTCACACTCAACAGTGCGGAGAACAGATTTCAAAAAGGATAGCATTCGTCTCTCTATTCACTTCTTCAATTTTACAATACAAAAACTCTCTCTCTCTTGGTGGTGTGAGAATGAAGTGTGTCTTCCTTTTATATCCTACGGAGCGAGCAAACACATCTCTTAAGATTCTAGGTGCGACGTTCCATTTACTAAATCTAGTTAATAAATAGGTTACAAGTAAATGTAAATTACATCATTGAAGGTAACTTTCACTAAGAGTTTAATTTACTCTGGTTTACAGGGACGATATGGATCTTGTAGCTTCGTGTTCTAAGCGTCGTTTCATTTCAGGAGGTCTTGTCCTTTAATAGAAGACAAGTCCTTAGCAATTATATCCCGAAAAATGATATCCTCTTCATAATATATATTTGTCCAGCGCATGTCCTCATTTCCAAGTATATATTGCCATTTTGGAATAAATATACAAATATGTGCTATCACATATCCCCCTCCTCAAATGTGAAATGTCCTCGTGAACAGATAATCTTCATTCAAGAGTTATTCATTTCTTAGAAAAGAATATTTTCGTATTGTTGAATACTTCACTTTTAAGTCTTGGTTAGGTCAAATGTGAAGATATTTTTTCAGTTTGAATATATGACCTGTACTTGGGATTTCAGCATCAAATGTTGATTCAAAATATATTTCAACAAATAAGATATTAAAGCTCAACATAATATATAATCTGCAATCGGCTAAGAGATAATCTTAATTAAATTAAGATTGTTAAAATTTAAATAATCAAGCCTACGCAATCTTCCACATAGTTATACATGTAAACATAAATATGAATGACCTATTGGAACACGTGTATATTTACACATTTAATAAAAAGAGATTTACTAAATTCAAAAATAAATAATGAGTAAAATAATATATAACAATTTATTAATAAGTATTTAAAAAAAATTCGGAAAGACGAAAAGAAAAGAAAAATTGACAAGAAGAAAAAGAAAGATTCTTTTCTCGAAATCCTTCGTCAGAGATAATATTTCTTCAGTCTGGAACGGTTAATATGTGTTGGCAATAATTCACCATCCAAAGACTAAAGTTGGACAGAACCGTTTTCAAATACTTCAATGACCTTGTACAATCCCATCCATCTCATATGTAACTTTCTCGAAAAAAATTTTATGATGACTGTCATAGATCAAAGCATAATCATTTACCTTAAAATCGACAGTTTTGATGTGTGTATCATGCTTTTTCTTTTGCTCCTCTTGTATTTTCTCTGTAACATCCTTCGAATTGTTTCAAGATTCGGATAGTTCTTCATTAATCAACAACCTCTCATTAATACAGTCTGTATCTATTCTATTTGCTTGTGTTCGAAAAGTTGGCACCTCAAATTCAATCTGCAAAATTGGATGCATACCATATGTAAGAAAGTATGGAGTCTGTCTTGTTGTGATCTTCTTCGTGTTTTTATATGCCCAGAGCACTGAAGGTAGCTTTTGATCCCAGTCTGTAGCATGTGCAATAGTGATCTTATTCAGGATCTTGCATAGTATTCCATTCTCTCTCTCAGTTAATCCATTGGCTTTAGCATTATACGGGGTTGTCTTTCTATGTTTGATCAGAAAGTATGTAGTCAGTAGTCAGATTGTATCGTTTAGAAAATGAGTACCACAATCACTAACTAACTCAAGAGGACAACCATAACGTGTATACACAAGTTGGATAGCTTTTTATTCTTCACACTCCTCCTAAAAAGTTATCAACTCGGCTTGATCACTTGAACTTGAAAATCCTCCAAGGTTGGTCGAATTACTGATGAAGAAAATTTTTGTGTGTGGATTCTTTGCTTTGAATTTGAATTGAGGATAATAAAAGAATCCATCATAGCAGCACCCTTACCATAACCATGATAAGATCTCTTTGACAGAAAACTTTTCCAAATGCCTTTGAAAAATATTCCACCAATCTGCTACTATGCCAATGTGCCTCCTCCATGCCTTATGTCAATCTTGGGTTTACAAAGTCCACATGCATGAAGTTGGTTGCAACAAAATCTGTAAAATCCGAGGCCTCCAAGCCTCATAATGACCACAAAGATCAAATAGATCAAGTTTAAACCATGAGCAATATTCAAGATTAAGCACACTAGCTTCATTAGTCCAAATACCATGAACTTTATCCAAAATGGATCTAATCTTGAAACCATACTCAAAATTGATCAACTTGAGGTTAAATACTTTCTTAAGGATGTAAGTGTCCTCACTGGATGTTTCACTTACTCTCAAAAGAAATTCACAATAAGCCTCAAAACATGAAAAAACTCCTTTTTTCAAACTATGAGTGCTAAACTCATACTTGCTCTTACTCAATTTAAGAGCATACAAATGATGGTACAATATCTTGCTTTCTAGATGTTTTGAAAACATAATCATCTTGCTTGTGCATTTACAAGTTGTAAATATCATTCTCTAGCATGTACAAACTCAAGCTACATGACATGCACAATGTCTAGATGGTCATATTTCACTTTGTTCCATTGTATATATCAAAGGTATGTGAATAGAGCACATGACCTTGTAGATTTGGGCGAGTTTGAGTTAGGTAGATCTAGATTTGATGACATGCATAAAACTAGATGACATGCAAAATCAGTTAGTGTGCATGCATGCAACATGCAAGTTAGTATACATGTTCTAGACATGTCCAAGTCATCTAGGAAAGCCACATGCAAGCACTATTTGACACATCCAGGTAGTTTTGTCAGTTCATAGTTGAGAATTTGACATTTGGACAAAGTAGGTAGGCGTTAGGTGCAATTTCAGCATGCAAGCTGTTAGGTGTCAATATGGTAAAAGTTTACACTTGATTAGGTGTAGGGAATGCATTGAATGCAAGTAGTACCACGAATTTTGGCTCTCCTATATATGTACATATCATTCTCATTCATATCTAATGATGAATCAAGCTTTGGTAATGTCATAATGTCAAAATTGGATCTCATGCTATTTTGCTTCTTTTGATATTCTCTCTCTAACTAGAGATTGGTGTCTTCTTCTTACATTATTTTGGTTATGTATTCTCTCTATTTGTGAGGAATTAGTTTTGCTTTGATCTGTAGCATTCTAGATTGTGCTCTACCCTCAAATCTGTTGGTAGATTGCAGGATTGCTCTATAGGTATTTTGTGTGCCACCACAAAGCATGGTCAAGATCATTCACACATTTGTTGTAGTTCCTCACACATGTGAAGTTGCTGGATTTTCACACCTCCAATGTTTGGCTTGCATGGAATATTTCCTGTTTTACCTCATAGTTTGTCTTTTTTTTTTTTTTTACATGGCCTTTATGTAAGCCTACTTTAGACAACACATCCTCTAATTTGGAAATAGCTTTATTTGAATATGACTCTGGCTCGGAATTCCATGCAAACAAGATGTGAAGATATATTAGTTTCTTCTATTTTACGCACCTCTGCATGCTGTGTACAAATATGAATACTCTAAAGTGAAATCGGTAGCACGGGTTTCCAATTAGGATCTTCTCGATCCCTTGATATTCTTGTACTCCTTGTCATGTCTTTCGTTGTCTTCATGTAGTACAAACAAGGGTGTTTAGTGTTAGCGCCATGGGATACATTGAACATACATTTTAATGTCTTCAAATCTCCTGCTAAATGCCATTCTATGTTGAAAGTGCCAATTCTAGGAATATTAAGTGGATCTCCCTCCATGTGATTTTTTATGGTGGCAGGATATGACGTTCTATTAAATATCCATGAGAGAACTACTATTGAAACCATGTGTCAGGTGACACCCCTAGACTCTTAATCCTCCCATCTTCATACATACCAATGAGTTAGAATTCTTAAAGATCATCAAGAGGATTTGTGATAGTGGCTTGTCATTCTTCGCTTAGTAGAAAAGTACTTGCTTTGAAAAACAACAATAGTCATGGCTTTTGGTGATTTAATTTGGTCACAAATCCAGTCCAATTATAGCAAAATGGCTTATCTATCTCTCAACTTTATGGTAGTATGATATTTCATGAGGAGTATTACTCAACTTTGATGGCATTTTAAGGTGACAAGAAGGTGATCTACACGGCTAATGATGGTGAGTGTGCAATCAAAGATATTGGCACAATTCTTATTTCTCTCTCTACAAAAAGGAATGTGAATTTGAAGGATGTTTTGTTCATTCCATCTGTTACTAAGAAACTTATTAGTGTGAGTCAAATGCTTGACAAGGGATTCAAAGTGAAGTTTGTTGGTGATGCTTGTTTGATCAAGAAAGGATGGATTGATTGCAAAAGGGAAGAGGCAAGACAAATTGTTCAAACTTGATGCTTGTGTTGTTGCTGACTGTTACCATATTCAGCAAAGGACATGGAATAGTCCTAATATGGTAGACCGGCCCTCCAGTGTTCGAGATTATTGGTCACGCCTAGATTTTATTCCACATCGAGGCCTGTTGGTGACTAATGACCTTGAGAGGACCTAGACACTCTAATTGAGATATATGGAGTAGCGCATGTACTGTGACAGATATAGGTAGGAGGAATGCATGAAGAGTTGTGACCTATTTATAGTTGACTTGCATGTGGATTGCATGGGTTCATGCACAAGATCCTGTAACTCTCTATATATTGAGGTAGAGATTATCCCATCGACGACTTTGGTCTAGGTTACCAGTTGATCTCTTCTCCTCTTGATATCACATGACATGGCTTGGGGGATAGATCCAGGAGGGAACTCCAGGAGGGATCTAAGTTTGGTTGGGTGGTTTTGCTCCATAGTCTCTCTTGTGTTTTCCTATCCTTTTCTCTACAAGAAATTGAAATGAAATTTCTTTAGCTTTCGGATTTGATTTTCGAAATAAAGTAAAATCACCCAATGTTTCATGTAATTGGGATTAAATGAAAGTGATGAACTTTTATTTTGGAGTATATCAATCCATTTTGAAGATCTATAGCTTAGTGTATCTTTGGGATTTGAGTTAGTATTCTTGAGTAGAGACAAACAATTGAAGAATTGTTGCATCTCGGAGTACTTATTCAGATGGAAAGATCAGACTAAGAATAATGATTCATGGGAAAGCCTTGAAAGCTCAAGGAATAATTTCATCTTTTATTTTTTATGTTATGAGGACAAAACCTGTTTAAGGGATGAAGAATGTTATGGCAAAGACATGAAATAGGCCTAATATGGTAGATTGTCCCTCCGATGTTTGAGATGATTGGTCATGCCTAGATTCTATTCCACATCAAGGCCTGTTGGTGACTAATGACCTTGAGATGACCCAGACACTCTAATTGAGACATATAGAGTAGCATATGTACTTGTGACAGATATAGGCAAGAGGAATGCATGAAAAGCTATGACCTATTCATAATTGACCTGCATGGAGATTGCATAGGTCACAAGATCTTATTCTCTATATATTGAGGTAGAGATTATCCCATTGACGACTTTGGTCTAGGTTACCAGTTGAGCTCTTCGTCTCTTGCTATCACATGGCATGGCTTGGGGGCTAGATCCAGGGGGGAGCTCCAAGAGGGATCTAGGTTTGGTTGGGTGGTTTTGCTCCATAGTCTCTCTTGTGTTTCCTATCCTCATATTAGGGATTTTCCCTAGTGATCTTTACACTAACCAAGTTGGATGTATGGCAAAAGAGCAATTGTCAATTCAAGAGGAATGGCACAAGAGATTGGGGCATCTCAACTACAAGTCATTGGAGGTGATGACAAAGAGGCAAGTTGCATTTGGTCTTTCCAATTCTTTAACAAGCTTGAATCATGTTTGTGAGCAATGTGCTTTATCAAAGTCACATAGGTTATCTTACAAGAGATCTACATCCAGATCTACCAAGCCTTTTCAAGTTGTGCATTTGGATGTTCATGGCATTATTACGATTAGCAATGGAGGTGCTAAAATGTATGTGCCTTTTATTGATGTCTTTAGTGGATTTTGTTGGGTCTATCTACTAAATAGCAAAGATGAGGTGTTTGATGTCTTTTTCAAGTTCAATATTGCAAGGAAGGTCCAATTCTCTACCAAGGTGCTTGAGGAGTGACGATTGTGGTGAGTACATTTCTACCAAGTTCAAGGCAATTTGTGATGCAAATGGGATCAAGAGGGAGTACACAAGCCCAAGGACACCACAACAAAATGGAGTGGCCGAGAGGAAGAATAGAACCTTATGTGAAGTAGCCAAAGCATGAGGTTAGGTGCAAATCTTTTTAAATCATTAGTTGTGCACCAAAAATAAATCTAAAATAACCACAAACTTGAAACTAATCACGCACAACAAACAACCATGATAGTTATAATTCATCAATAGCACCTAGCAAGTGAATAGTCGTGCACCAAAGGTGAATATATAATTATCATTTACACAAATGATTATTGTAGATCCATCAACAACATCTAGCCAAGTGAATAGTCGTGCACCAAAAATAAATCTAAAATAACCACAAACTTTAGATTAATCATGCACAACAAACAACCATGATAGTTATAGATTCATCAATAGCACCTAGCCAAGTGAATAGCCATGCACCAAAGGTGAATCCATAATTATCGTGTACACAAATGATTATTATAAATCCATCAATAGCACCTAGCCAAGTGAATAGCCGTTCACCAAAGATAAGTCTTTAAACTTTAAGGATAATATTGAAATAAATATCTAATTTAAAAGTACATAAACAACAAGGTAATGGCGTAAGAGATTATCAACCACTTCATTTAAGAAGTGTGAACCTCTGTCACTAACAAGCTCGATAGGACAACCAAAATGCGTAATGATGTTTTCATAAAGAAAATGCGCGACGGTCTTCACATTGGCGTCCTTGGTTGCTCTAGCCTCAACCCATTTAGTAGCATAATCAGTGGCAATAAGGATGTAACGGGCTTAAATGTTTCGAGTGGCTGGGCTGATGGGCCCGACAAAGTCTATACCACATTTATGAAAATCTTCACCTTATATAATTGGGATTAGCTGCTTGAAATTAGCTTTCACTATTTTTTTTGCTTGTTGGCAAACATCGCAAGTTTTTATGATAGCAAATGTATCTTTAAACAGGGATGGCCACCATAATCCTGCTTGGAGGATGATCTTGGCAGTTGCTTCCGCACAGAAGTGACCACCACCAATACCTTCATGTGCCTAAGATATAATAGGACGTATCTCAGACTCATAAGCGCATCGGCGAATAATATCATTAGCACCCCTTTTATATAATTGTCCGACTATAAGTTGGAAGGGTGCCGCTTTTATTAAAAGTTTTCTTTTGGCTTGATTTAGTCTTTGTAGTCTGCCAGTTGTAAGGAACTGAGTGATTTCCTCAGCCCAAAGTGGTGTAGCGTTTATTTGAAAAAGACATGCATCAGGTAGATCATCGTTGATTGGTGCATCGCCCTTTTCAGCACTTGGAAGTCGGAAAAGGTGGTCTGCCATGAAGTGTTGAGTGCCTTTCCGAACAATGACTCGAAAGTTAATTCTTCAAGGATTAACAGCCATCGGGCTATTCTTTCGGTTTTACAAAATTTATTTACAATATATAATAGAACTTGATGGTTAGTGTAAAAAGCAAAGGTTTGGCCTAGTAATAAATGTCTCAATTGTTGAATACTAGCGTAGACCATAGCTAGTGCTTCTCGTTCGGTTGTTGTATAGTTTACTTCAACATGCACCAGTTATCTGCTCAAGAAACGTATCAAAAAGTCTTTGTTATACTCGCCCAATTGTGCTAGGAGGCCTCCAATAGCATACTTACTTGCGTCAATATGCACATGGAATTCCTTTGTGTAATAAAGGGAGCAGAGTATTTGTGCGGTAGTTAAAGTGTCTTGAGTTCCTCAAAAGCTTTAATTCGTTCCTTGGTCTACCTAGGGTCAACCACAACTAAATAAATGAGCCGTGTCTTGCCGGCATAGTTGATTATGAAGATGCAGTAGTTGTTATGTCCATTTCATGTATAAGAGAATCAGAATAATTCCTGACATGGATAGTCAGTCACTCCAGGTGTATATGGTTATTGATTATGCCTCATCATTTTGGGCTTGGCCTATAAAGTAGTTAATAATCGTATGAGGGCCGAGACCTATAAGTGGACATAGGAGCACTTGCATGGTGTATGATTGCTATAATGCAAGAATAGGAGGTTAATAGCTAATATAGGCTGCATGAAGATCCTAAGGGAAATATTCTCTCTTTGGAGAGACAATACTTACCATGGAAACTCGCCCATCTCCCTATTGGAAATTCAATTTCTTGAGCCATGATTCCTCTTCTCTCTTGCATTCATTCACCATGGCTTGGGGGCTAGGTCCAGGAGGAAACTCCAAGAGGGATCTAGGATTGGATGGGTGGTTTTGTTCCACAGGTGTCCTTTTGGTTGTTTTGCAACAAGATCTAGTCAGATCTTCATAAGGCGATTCTTACAGTGGTATCAGAGCTATGGATTTGCATCAATCAAAATGTGGAGCTACTTCTTGTATTTTCTCAATTTTTTTGGATTTCTTCTTGCATGTTACTTCAAGGTGGTGTAATTGATCTCCAATTAGGTGGCTTCTCTGAATTTGGTGTACTTTCAGTCTAAAAATCATAATTATGAATTTTCTCCATAGATCTTGATGGAAATCAAAGGATTTTTTATGATTTTAGTGAATTTTTCACCTTAAGCCATTGTGAATCCAATTTGGATAGGTGAGCATTAGACACCATCATGTTGAAGTTTTGTTTGTTGTAGGAGGCCAAAAATGCATTTTTTGCATTATCTGAACTTAAGATTGCTTGCTGGACCTGTTAGAAGCTACTATGCCTCTCTAATTAACCTTAGTAGAGTGCTTCTAACCTCTGATTGGATGCTTATTGGGCTGGAGTTGAATTTTTTATGTATGACCTACAAAAAGTGCGCCCTCCTACCTGATTTTCTATCATTTACAGCTCACACGTTGAAGCCTATGTGGCATGGTGATGTGGCAAGTGCCTTGTAGACCCACTCTCCCTCCGTACTATGCTTTACTTCAACCGATTGTTATGGTTGTCGGAAGTTTAGCAATTTGAAAACTAAAATTTGCAAAATTTTTGAAATATTCTGATGCATGCATGCTTGTAACTTAGTGTAGTCATTGTCTGTTGATGAAAATGTATGGATAGACCTGTATGCATGCTTGGATGCATGTTCCATGTGTAATCAGTTGATCAGATGATTTCTTGCATGAAGCTATTTTTGGCAATTCTAGATCAAAAAGCATATTTCCTAGTGGCTAGGCTAATTACAAGAATTTTTTCGTTTTTTCAAAAAAGTCAGTGCATGTCAAGCTTGTTGCATGCATGATTTTTGAAATGATTTTGATATGTGACAGTGCCTTCTTAATCGATTTTCACAATTGGTCAATTTCAAACAGATTTCAAAAATTCCACCTGAGTGTATGTTGTGCATATACTCAAGTATCTCTCAATGATTAAGTATGTTTTTGGAATTCGATAAATTATGATTGACGAATCATAAGATTCTAAATTTTTATAATTGACGGAGCATAAATTGATACTTAAAGGTCATTAGATAATTATATGAGAATATGTTAATTCTTAAGATAGTGAGTAATTTTTTATCAATTGGTTGAGTTAAAAATCTAGTTCTGTTATTTGAACTCTAAATTTGTGTACAAACTTGAGATTGTTTGGATCTCATAGGCATTTCCATTAAGTAATTGTTTACTTATGAGGAATTTGCTTACCTTTACCAATTGTAGTCAAGGAATGCTTGTGTACTGTTTTTCAGCCTAAAACCACCGGTTAATTAGGAGCAGTTAAGTCTATCAAGATTGAATGGTTGCTATTTTTTGGCATGTGATGCTAGGAATAGAGCACTTAACTCAAGAGAGTATCTTGGATACTCAAAACTAAATTAAAGTCATTTTTATCTTGATGGATCTCCTAAGAGATTTTGGTAGGATGAGTTTTGTACTTTAGTTTCTGGAAAAATTCCAAGTGTATTTGTACCAAGGAGCATTTATGACAGGTCTACAAGTAATTGTGGATAGTCTTGGACTATAATTGTTTTGGATTTTTAGCTTTTGAACATTGATCTCTAATGTAAGGTGAGAACTCACCCAGTGATTCATGTAAATTGAGGTTATATGAAGGTGATGTTATTAGATTGGAGAGAATAAAACCCAATAGGAATATTTATCTTTTAGTGTACTTCTAAAGGTTAATATAATATTTCAGTGTAGATATACATAATTTAAAAATTATTCCATCCGATAAGTACTTATTTGATATTGAAGTCAGACTAAAGATTGATTTTTAGAATAAAAGTGAAAGTTAAATGATTGATTTGTTAGCTTTTGAATTCAATCTTCAAGATTGGTCGAATGCTCATCCAGTGTATCTTGTAAATTTAATCTATATGATGACAACAGTTAGATGTATTGAAGACTTTGCCATTTGGAAAATTTATTGCTCAATGTACCTTTGGACCCTGAAACAGTACTCAGGATCAGTAAATAAACAATTGAGAAATCGTTCTATCTCTGTGTGCTTGCTTAGGTTGGTTGGTCAAATTGAAAATAATGATTCATGAGAAGAATTAAAAGCATACAAATTGGATCTTCCCTAGTTACTCATTCTAAGGACAGAACTGGTTAAAGACTCGGGGAAGAATGTTATGTCCATGTCATGTATAAGGGAATCAGAATAATTCTTGACATGGATAGCCAGTCACTCCAGGTGTATATGCTTATCTTCATTCCGGGCTTGGCCTGTAAAGTAATTAATAATCATATGAGGGCCCATACGTATAAGTGGACATAGGAGCACTTGCATGGTGTTTGACTGCTATAATGCAAGAATAGGAAGTTAATAGCTAATATAGGCTGCATGGGGATCCTAAGGGGAATATTCTCTCTTTGGAGAGATAATACTTACCATGGAAACTCGCCCATCTCCCTATTGGAAATTCAGTTTCTTGAGCCAGGATTTCTCTTCTCTCTTGCATTCATTCACCATGGCTTGGGCGCTAGATCCAAGAGGAAACTCTAGGAGGGATCTAGGATTGGATGGGTGGTTTTGCTCCACAGATGTTTTGGTTGTTTTGAAATAAGATCTAGTCAGATCCTCATAAGGCGATTCTTACAGTAGTAGTTAGTATGGCCTAAAAAAACGTATACTTCTTTCATGGTCGCAGGTAAGGGCATCTCAACTATAACCTTGATTTTAGAAGGATCGGTAGATATATCGCCCTTGGATGTACAACCCCATGGGTTACCCAGATTTGGCATTTCTCAGGGTTAAGTGATATTCCAAATCCTCGACAGCGAATGTAGATCTTTTCGGGTGCTTCGAGGTGTTTATTGGTTGTTGAAGAATGTACACCCAAATCATCAAGATAAATCTCGACATCTGATGTAGCAAATCTTGAAACGTCATTTGCATGACGCATAGGAACATGGATGGGGTGTTGCATAAGCCAAAAGGCATTAGGTTGTAAGCATAAACGCCATATTTCATGGCAAAAGCCATTTTATGTTGATCCTCAGGGGCTATTTGGATTGGAAAATAGCCACTAAAAACATCTAAGAAGTTAAAAGCTTTAGCTCCCGCAATTTCCTCGAGAATTTGTGTTGTTAAAGGCAATGAAAAATGGTATTTTTAGTAACCACATTAAGGTTTTTGAGATCAATGCAGGTACAAAACTTGCCATTTTTCTTGGCACCACCACAATGGGCGATACCCAATCCGTATGTTGTACCAGCTGGTAAATGGGAGAGTATCTCCATGGATTTTATAGTAGGCCTGCCTAAAACCCAAAAGGGTAATGACGCTATATGGGTCATTGACCTTCTAACCAAAATGACTCATTTTATTCCGACCAAAACAACCGTTAGAGCTCCAGAGTTAGCGAGGTTGCTTGAAGACGGGCTATTTAAATTGTACGGTCTACCTTCCGGCATAGTCAGCGACCGGGACAGTAAGTTTAATGGAAATTTTTGGAGGGCAGTATTTCATCATCTCCATACTAAACTTAATATGAGTATCACCGACCATCCACAGATGGTAGCCAGAAATTTTTTAGAGGACCTAAACCAGATGATTGAACATGCTAAGCATAGCATTAGGTAGTCCCAGGATCGAGCCAAACATTATGCAGATCCACACAGACGGGATGTGCAGTTTTCCACTGGTGAGAAAGTCTACTTAAGAGTCCCAATTGACTCCAACTTCATAGGGATGGATTTGATGGCACTTTGGAACGACATGGTGATTTGAGCTTGCAAGAGTTCAAAAAAAACTTCTTGTCCCTGCCGGGGTTGCTCTTGCATGATGATAGGAGCAGATAGCGAATGGTCCATCATATGTTCTTCATGCAATAACTCATTTCAGATTTCATGGTATCACCTTTGTTCCACATGTGGATTTGGATAATCTCAAGGAATTGTGGAAGTTGTCAAGGAACATCCCTGATGGTCAACATGATTGTTTATGTTTGTGTGCTACTGTTGAGCTCGAGTGATGGGCCTCACTGGTTCATGACATACGTGTCAGGCAGGGAGGATCTTGTTCTGTTGTTTTGGACAATTTTTTGAAACTGTGTTTGCGAACACATTCTAGACATTCTGAATGGTATTGGTTTTTGACTTTACAATCAACCATGAATGGACATGTTCGGCCACAGATGAAACATATGTTGCTCATAGGCCCTTGGGCAATTGCATAGCCATCTTAGATGGCTAGCAGTTCTAGATTTTCTTGATGGGTTGGATACTCATCTCCTGGATAGGAACATGAGGCATCGTCTTGATAAGGCGCATAATGTCCAGTTTGGTATGTGTTGTCTATGTTGTATGAAGCATTGGATGAGTGATCAACAAAATGAGTCCAAACTGGGGCTTTATTGGGTTGATTTTGTTGATTTCCTCATTCGGGTGGTCCCTTAGGAGGTGGACCTAAGAGCACTAGTTGAGACAGGTAATGCGGAGTGGTTTGCCTAGGTAGCTCTTGAATTTGAACCGATGGATTGTTTCATTGTTGATGTTGATTTTGTGGAGGTTTGGAAACAAATTGAGGCCTAGGAGGCTGATAATGTCCTCTTGTGTGTTCTTGATGGTTGTATCGGTAGTAGCAATAAAATGATGAATGGCCCATGAAATCACAGATTTCACATTTGATCAGAGAATTATCAAAAACAAGTCAATAGGATGGGCATTTGTTACCAGTGTGTGCACCTCAACAATGAGGGCACCAGGTGTGTTCTCGTCTATGATGTACATGTGCAAAAAGTACAAAAAGGACCAAGAGTGGATCCTAATCTGATCCTCAAGAGGGATTGGATGTTAGATTTACTTGATCTATCAATCTGCATCAGATTAAGATCAATCTAGATCAATTCTAGACATAAAATCCTAACAAGAACAATCATTAATGAAGGTAAATGTACTTGCTGGTTTCGCATGTATGAAACCATGTCTGAGTACGGACTCCAACCTGAAAATCAAGTACACATTAATAGAACCTCAAAACAATCAAAACAAATGTAGACAAATGGAGAGAATCACTCAAAATTGTTTCCAAAACCAAGATTGGTGTCTCACAATGATTATGGCCAAATGTGGCTCTATATATACAATAAGTGGGAGCTCGTGGTACTAGTCATCTATTCTTGTAAAGCTATTTTCTTTTCTAGGCACAAAAGCAATCATCTCTTAGAATTTGACTTATCGAGTGATTCAATGGCAACGACTTTCACATGTAGAAGTATCACATGAAGATGATATTGTTGGAGAAAGATTTATGGGATGTGGTCGATGGATCTTCAATCCTACCACAACAAGATGCCGATCTTATTGCCAAATGAAAATCCAAAGAAAGCAGAGCTTTCACATTCATATCCATGAATCTCAAGGATTTACAAATATGGCATATCAGTAGCAGTGAAACATCTAAGCAAGCTTGGAAAACTCTCATAACTTTGTATGAGACCCAAGATGTTACCACTCATCTATTCTTGCGAAAGAAATTCTTCTCTTGCAAGATGTCAAAATCGACCTTCATCAGTGATCATGTTAATCACATTAGATCATTAATTGATCAACTTGCTACAATTGAATCACCCATTGCTGACAACGATGCAGTCATGACCCTCTTGGAAAGTCTTCTTACTTCCTACGATCATATGGTCATGTTGAGCTCGACATAGTTGGATTTAATAATGTAGAAAGTCACATCAATTCTTCTCTAAGAAGGACTTTGAAAGAAATCAAACAATGTCTCTACATCAGACAAATTGATCACACTATATTTGAAGAAGAAGCGACACTTGAAAAAGGCTACTATCAATACTTCAAAGTCAGATACACAACATCCATCACAACAAGAAAATTCAAAACATCAACATACCAAAATCTTTTGAAAGGCAGTTGAATCGTTCCTACAATCCTCCAGAATGTAGTCAGGCACTGTTGATCTGCATTTATAAATTAATGTAGCATTCAACAAAGAATCAACCAAGGTGCAGAATTAAATGAACAAGAGTGAATCAGACACACGAATAACAGCAGACTGATTTGCATTCGAGATCAGGCATAAGAAAAATGACATGTGCGCAACGACTACAAGATCATCTATTAATTTTTTGATTTTTCAAGCACTGCATGTAGATCCACGCAGTGCGTTGGCATGAGAGAAATACAATTCTCCCACGAGTAATGTCTCGCTTACTAGCGGACTTGTGGATCTCTGTGGATCCTGCTTACATAGACTTGTCTCGCACGCAGACAGACTTCTATTCTGTATTTTCGTCTTGATTGCTTACTAGCATCAGACTACTTCATGTGTATCTCTATCAAGTATCATCCAGAGAGTATATAGTCGCTCTGTGTAACTTCTAGATTAGAGTAACCAAACATTTACAACTAATCATGAATTACAAGAGTGACAAATTAGCCACGACCTAGAGTGTATCTGCTGACGTCATGCTATCAGATCAAAAATCTGTACTTCTGGGTACTTGCATAATCTTGCTGGTCCTTTTTGGAGCATGAGGACAGAAAGGGTGTCGCAATCATTTGACTTTCTCATCGTCTAAATTTCTCTTGCTATACTACAAAAGATTCTCTTTCACGAATCTTTCACGTTCATGTCTTCTCGTGAGGAAGTTTGCGAACATTTTCACTTCGTGTCATTTGACTTTCGTGTTTGCAAACATTTTCGTCAGGCAGAGGGCTGAAAGCTAGCAAAGCTTTGGTAATAGAAATGTTTTGTTTCTTCATCTCCCTCTCAAAGCATGATAGCTTTACGACCCCAAGACTGCTCCTCTGTCTCTCAAAAAGTCCTTTGTCCAGGGCTTTGGTGAAGATGTGAGCAACCATGTCTTTTGTTCCAATGAAAGTGGTACGCAACATCTTCTTCTCAATTAAATCTCTGATCAAGTGGTACTTGATGGCAATGTGTTTCATTCTAGAATGAAACCCAAGGTCTTTCGTCAGATGTATTGCAGATGTGTTATCCATCTGCAAGACCAGAGGCTCGTTTCTTGTTTCGTCCAATTCGTCCAGAAACTGCCTTAGCCAGATTATCTCGTTGGACATCTTTGTTGCTGCAACATACTTTGCTTCATAGGATGACTGAGCCACAATGGTCTGTTTCTTGTTGACCCAGAGAACTACTGGTCCTGATGCGATGGTGCATCCTCCTGAGACGCTTTTACAATCATCTTTGAGGGATGCCCAATTTGCATCACTATAGGAAAGCATCCTGAAACCTGCATCACGACAATAACACAAGCCATAATCTCTCGTTAATTGAAGATATTGCAAAAGTTGTTTTGCAATCTTCCAATGTGTTGAACCTAGATTTGTACAGAATTGGCTCATCCTAAACACTGCATAAGCGATGTCGGGACGTGTATTCTCTACAAGGTACATCAGCGAACCTATCAGCTTCCTATAAGGTGTGAGCTGCATTTGTTCAGTCTTCAGACAATCATTGTTTGTCAGCACCGTCCCTGCGAGCATTGGAGTATTCGCTCCTTTGTAGTTCAGCATCCAAAAATCCTCTAGGATTTTCTGGGTGTATCTGGACTGGTGAAGGTATAGCTTATCTCCCTCATAGTCCCTTTCAATTTGTAAGTCCAGATAACACCTGGCTTCTCCCAAATCCACGATCTCAAAATGTTTCGAGATGTCTACCTTCACTTTAGCAATCAGTTGCTCACTCTTGCAAAGTATCAGAGTGTTGTCCACATACACAACCACAATAATGATCTGCCCATCTGTAACTCTGACATACACATTGGAATTAGCCATCGGTGGCTTGAATCCTAATGATTTCAGGGCTTGATCCTTCTTCTTGTACCATTGTTTTATTGTTTCAAACCATAGATACCTGTATGCATAGTCAGGAAGGAATTCGAGACGTATCCTGGGGTTTGATCCATATAGACCTCTTTGTCTAGCTCACCATGCAAGAAGGCTGTCTTCTCGTCCACAATGTGGATCCTGAGGTCATAAGCAGCTGCATATGCAAATAACAATTGTAGGGACGAATGCTTGACGACAGGAGAGAAGGTTTCAGAGTAGTCAATACCATATCTCTGAGAAAATCCCTTCACTACCAATCTACATTTGTGTAGGAATTATGTTGTGTTCTTGATTGATGTACATATAAGTGATGAATTAAATGTAGTTTTTATATTTTATGGATTTTACTAAGAGGCTAGGCATCAGATCTGATTAGGTTTTCATTATCTCTTGATTCTATTTCCATTTGACTAGTGTCTTTTAATCAAACTAGCAAGCTAGTTAATGGATTGTCAATTTTGATTAGTGCAATCATTCGTGGCCTAGATCTAAAATTTTGGATCATCTTTGGATCTGAGATTTTCACATGGTATCAAAGCTTGTTGGTAGTCAAAATTGATAAGTTTTCTATTTTTATTGGAGATTTGAAGACGACCTAAATTCTAGCATGCCTTTGTGCATCTTTGCTGATCAAATCTTTATTAACAAATTGATGTGAGTGGATTTTGAGAATCTAAGGGCTTTTTTAGATAAATTGAAGTTTAGAAGCTATGTGCAATCATATTTTATTTTATTCATCAAAATAATCTCTTTATCTGTTGGAGAGGTTGTGTACACATTCAAGTTAACATTGTTGTTTCTAGTTCTAAATGACAATCTTCCTTTTGGATGAGTATAGCTCCAATTGTGGATAAAAATTCTTCTTAAGTGAGTGAATAATCTCCATATGGATGAGCATATCTACCCTTGTGATGAAAACCTCTTCTTGTGGCTTGAGCATTGCACCCATTTTAAATGAGATTGCTCCCCTTTTTGGATGAGCAAAATTGTCAATTTTTTGCATAGAGGTTTTCGTTGATTCAATAAGATTGAATGTATTAAATTCTTTGATTTTTTTGGAGATCTTGCTAGAAAGGTTCAAAATTAAGCAAGAGCGTTTTCAATGTTTTTCAAATCTTGGATTCAATCTATTGAGTGTAGCAATCAGGTTTCTTTAAAATTCTACATGCTAGTCAACTAATTACAAAGAGAGATCATATTGTGAGGTTCTAAATCTTTGTGATTTTACTTTACCTTCATTTTTTTGAGAGGAGAGTGGGTGTGTAAGTGCTCGACTCAACAAACTATGCAACCTGAAAATTAAGGATGGAATTCTTACTAGAGTTGAATGAACTAATGGACATCATTTCAGGTGTGGAGGAGCACAAACAATGGCTTCATCCCAAAATGGCTTAGGTAGAGAAGAATCTAGCCTCAAGGATTTTGCACACTCACAAAGAGACCTATTCTTTCTCTTGGCCACTCCATTTTGTTGAGGAGTATCTGGACATGTTAGCTCTCTTTTAATGCCATTGGACTTACAAAACTCTTTCATACTAGTGGAGATGTACTCTCCTCCATTATCACATCTCAATACTTTAATCTTAAATTCAAGTTGATTTTCAACAAGATCCTTTAACTTTAAAAAGAAATCAAACACCATAATTTTGGAAGATAAAAGGTAAATCCAAGTGTATATAGAATAGTCATCTATAAAATATACATTTATTGTGAAGAAATATGAATCACTAAGATCCAACATGTCCCTTTAATATTTGGTTATGAATAACAACACATCTAGCACCATTGACAATGTAGAATTCTAACATCTACTACACATAGAAGATGCAAACTCAATAAGATCTTGATCAAACAACATATGTAAGATAAAATGAAGTTGCTGCTATAGTACAATAATAGATTTCACACATGTGGATCCAATACACAACATACAATTGCATTCTACACACAAGATTGCAAGATATCAACACTATTATGCAAAAATGGATATATGAACCCAAAGAGAACTCATGTATATGAGAGAGAGAGAGAGAGAGAGAGAGAGAGAATGTATCTCTTCCCACGCTTGTACACTATTTATAACAAGTCCATGCCCTAATTCGATGTGCTTCTAGAATCTTATCAACAATAGGATGTTTCATTACCTCTTACAGTGAGCTTTGCATTTGACTCCATAGGTGTATCACAAGACTTAGCATCTAGCATATGAAATCTTTTTAGAATAGAGTTAGCATACTTCTCTTGACAAATGAAAGTAGATTGAGAAGATCTAAACACTTCTATTACCAAGATATAATGTAAATGTCCAAGAGCACCTCAAACTCCTTCTTGAGTGCAATCTTGATATCATCAATATCTTGATTATTGCCTCCACTCAATATGATATCATCCACATAGATTAGAAGAATAGTGATTTCATTTCCAGCAAGTATATAATAAAGTGAATGATTATACTCACTCATAACAAAGTTTTGAGAGAGTAGAAATGTGCTAAGCTTAGCATACCAACTCCTTGATGCTTCTTGCTTAAGACCATACAAACTCTTTTGTAGAAAACAAACATGATTAGGCTTGCCATGATTAGGCTTGCCAGGTGAGATATAGCCCAATGCTCTTCACTAGGATCTTGCATAAATTGGCTTAATCTACCAACACAATAGCTAAGATTAGGTCTTGTGATGGTTAGATAGATGAGTGAACCAACTAACTTCCTAAAGAAAGTAATGCCCTTGAAGGATCTTTCATTACCTCTTATAGTGAGCTTTGCATTTGACTCCACAGGTGTATCACAAGACTTAGCATCTAGCATATGAAATCTTTTTAGAATAGAGTTAGCATACTGATATCATCAATATCTTGATTGTTGCCTCCACTTAATATGATATCATCCACATAGATTAGAAGAATAATGATCTCATTTCCAGCAAATATATAATAAAGTGAATGATCACACTCACTCATAACAAAGTTTTGAGAGAGTAGAAATGTGTTAAGCTTAACATACCAACTCCTTGGTGCTTTTTGCTTAAGACCATACAAACTCTTTTGTAAAAAACAAACATGATTAGGCTTGCCATGTAAAATGTAGCCCAATGCTCTTCACTAGGATCTTGCATAAATTGGCTTAATCTACCAACACAATAGCTAAGATCAAGTCTTCTGATGGTTAGATAGATAAGTGAACCAACTAGCTTCCTAAAGAGAGTAATGTCCTCAAAGGATCTTTCGTTACCTCTTATAGTGAGCTTTGCATTCGACTCCATAGGTGTATCACAAGACTTAGCATCTAACATATGAAATCTTTTTAGAATAGAGTTAGCATACTTCTCTTGACAAATGAAAGTAGATTGAGAAGATGTAAACACTTCTATTCCCAAGATATAATGTAAATGTCCAAGATCATGCACCTCAACTCCTCTTTGAGTGCAATCTTGATATCATCAATATCTTGATTGTTGCCTCCACTCAATATTATGATATCATCCACATAGATTAGAAGAATAGTGATTGCATTTCCAACAAATATATAATGTCAATGTCCAAGATCATGCACTTCAACTCCTTCTTGAGTGCAATCTTGATATCATCAATATCTTGATTGTTGCCTCCACTCAATATTATGATATCATCCACATAGATTAGAAGAATAGTGATTTCATTTCCAGCAAATATATAATAAACTGAATGATCATACTCACTCATAACAAAGTTTTGAGAGTGTAGAAATGTGAAGATCCACTTGCATCCAATAGCCTTCTTGTCACCAACCATCCACATAGACTAGAAGAATAGTGATACGATTTCCAACCATTAGGGAAAATATGGGCTCAAAATGGGCCCTTTAAGAAGTTTGACTTTAGAGAAAGCCTACGTAGAGAGAGAATAGAAACCGGTACCATTTGGTTGTCATTTTTCAAGTTTTTGGTAATGTTCGCATTCTAACTACTGTGGCTAAAACTAGCTATAACTTCAGGCATTAATTAGTTAAGTGTGTGCTTGTAATAATAGCCATACATTTGTCATATAATCTGGAGCTATAAACATCCACCAATAATAATATTACAACATGGTACCTACATCGAATGGTCGTTGAATTCCATACCTAGAGATATGACACTGTTTGCATGTAAGCAATCATTTTTGAAGCTTTGCTCTACATAAGCACAAAAATGACTATCATATTGGATTTTATGCCCATGCCCGGATATCGGTTCAGTGCAACCACAAATCATCCGTATTTTCTTCAGCCATGGCAGGTCACATGGTGTGCCCCTTGGCCTAGGAGGCAGTGGTGGATTTCCCTAGCGACCTTTTTGCATTGGGACACCTCCAAGATGAATCCACGTTGTTTGCATCATGCGCGGGCCATTCATAGACCCAATATCAGATCAGCGCACATGTAGAAAGGTCTGCAGCTGGAGAATGTAGGTCGAGCGTGCCGAACCGATATCAAATAGAAAATTTGAAAAAATAGGCGATAATGGATGGGCATGCAAGATTGTGGAATAAAAATATCATGATTGGGTCAGACGCGCTGAACCGATATTGCCTGTTGTAAAAAAAAAATGGCAACTTTTGAACGACAGTTCAGATTGAGGCAATTACAACGCCATTAGAATGCCCTCGACGAGAGCTTTTCAACGACATCCAACATGACCCAGTTTTGGCTATGCTTAAAGAGATATTCTAAGTCAAAGTTTTGGGCAGTCGGTCAAACTGGTCAACCACGTGCTGATGACCAATTTGACCGACCGCGCAAATCTTTGACTGGAAATATCTCTTTAAGTGTAGTTCAGAACTGGGTCATGTTGTGTGTCATTGAAAAGCTCTCGTCAAGGGCTTTCTAATGGCATTGTAATTGCCTTAATCCAAGCTATCGTTCAAAAGTTACCACTTTTTTTTTATTTTTACAACAGGCAATATCCCTTCAGCGTGCCTTGTTGACTAATCCCCTGCTCCAGAGAACCTGTTTTTTACTTTGATTCTCTTTGGCTCTTTTTCAAAACCGTTTCTGCCTGTTATTAGGCTTCATGGCATTCGTTAGATAGTTTCTTGAGTTTACGATGCCAACCCAGGCAGAAGGGACAGAGTTTCATTGTAGTATAGATTTTCTTTGTCCAGCATGTCAGAGGACTACTCAGGGACATCACTCTTAAATGCACTTATATTCTACATAGATGCAAGCCCAGAACGCTCATTCACAGATCAGCATGTAAACCAATGAACGTTCAGTAGTTTCTACTACTACTTACTCTAAAAACGGATTGAAATTAGATTCTACACTACACTGAGCTTGCATAATTAGATAAACAAGAAACAAGAACTAAACTACAGCATGTTAGAAGTCCAAGAATCAAGAAACTAACCAGCCTTTTGATTCTTGGACATCCCAAGAACATCAAGAACTGGATTGTATAGAGATATGCAAGAATCACACCACAGATCCAGCCTATTTAGTTTACTTGAATGTTGGTTTCTACATTAATCCAAAAGAAAGCAAGAAATCTAATCCACTCTACAAAAGCAACAAATATAATCCACTCTACAGTCCACAATCACACACAAAAGGAGGGAAGGGCAAGATCATAAATGCATCACTCAAGAAACAAGCATGATCAAGGAGTTCAATGGTTGCACCAAACTCGTGAAGGCTCTTCTCGTTTTAGCATGGAGTTGATATAAATCACAAAAAGCTCCTCTTCACAAAGAGGGAGTCTCTTAAATAAGCAAGAGAGCTCCTTAAGTGGCATCCTAGTGGAATTTCCAATTTCACAAATTACAAGTGGAATATTGCTCTCCACTAGAGGTCACCATCAAAAGGTGGCTCACTCTACTTTCTTTAAAAGGGGTCTACTTGCATTTATTGCATTTGCTTAGAAATACTAGTTCCTACATGGTCATTCCATCTTCCGGGATTCACCATGAGGCTTACACAGTTTTTACTTGTCTTTACTAGCTAGTATTTCTCGGCTCTCATACTCAGCTCTCAGTCTTCATTGGTCTCGTCTTCTCAGAGACCTCCTCGGTCTAAGGTGAGAGGTGCTCTTGAGTTGCTCTGTCCGAGTATCTTGGGGATTCGACAGAATCAGCCAACATCATCCCACCCCTAATGTGTTGCAAGACCCACTGCAACTCATATTGGATGATGTCGATCTGCTTTCGCATTGGCATCTTTGATCGTCACTTGGAAAAGTGTAGATCCTCGTTTGCTTACATAAAACCAAGTGCTTATTGTCGCCAGTCTTTATCAAAACTGTTTTCGCAAATTGCCGCAATTGGATTGGAATGTCTTATTGCTGTAATGGATTGACATTCTCAAAATTTGGAGAGCTCTCAACAGCTTCACAACTCTGCATGCATGAGTGCTTTTCATGTATCTCTTTGTTTAGTCACTTGTATTTGCCATTGACGGTTTCATCTTTGGTTTCTTGGTAGATTCTATCTTCTGGGAGGTCTGTATCTTCCATTTGCCTCTGGGTGTTTCCGTGGTTCTTCTCTCAGTTGAAGTTCCAGTCTCGAGGAAAACCTTTGATCTGCAGGTTGCACAAACTTTGATTATCAGTCTCAAGGGGATGGATTCATCAAAAATTGGTGGTAGGAACAGTTTTGGATGGACGGTTTGGTAACGGTAAGGAAACATGATGAAGGCTTGGTGGTTGGGTGAAGGAACTGATAGTTCTATGGTTGCATCCTTGGACCCTTGCAATGTCGAACTTTGACCACCACTTGCTGGATGAGGAGCTCGTTTTATTTTGCAGATTCAGGATGTCTTCATCTTTCATTTTCTGTAGCTCTTTCTTTTGATCCGTTACCTTTTGATCTGTTAATTTTAGATCTCTTTGGGCTTCATAAGAGGGGATTCAACTATCATTACTCTAGAGAATTTTTTTTGATCAAGATCGATCTAACTCATCTAGTTTTGTCCTTTTCTCCTCAGCTTCCTATATCTTTCTTTTTATTTCTTCTAGCTGCTTTGCTTGCTTTTGTAGGCCTTTTTCGGTTGAACAACCAATATAGGTGGTAGTTGGTCTCCGCAAGACACTTGCAATGATCTATCAGCTGCTTTGGTAAGACTATCAAAACTTGGGATTTCTCAAAAGAACAGTAAACGGATGATAAACAAACAGATGGAAGGAAGGGTGGTGGTGACAACGGTAGATGGTGTGGCCGATAGGCATGAAAATGGGTGAAGAAGTATGGCAAAAGATTGGTTGAAGAAAGAGACTGATTTTTCAATGTTTGTGTTTCCCTTTCTGAAGGATCTTCGTCGTGACTGGGGTACTTCTTCTGATTGAGTCTCTTTGGATTGCCCATCTGTCTTCTTAGTCTTGTCGTTTTCATATTTGACTTGTGACCTTGGTTGTCGATTTTGCTGGTGTTGTTGTTGGCAGTGTAACTGCTCCAGTAGATCCACTCTCTCCCCCCCAAAAAAAAATTTGCTGGTGGGAATGTTGTTGCTGGTAACTGGTCATGTTCAAGGTTGGATCGACGTGTGGAACACGTAGTTGAAACTCGTTGAACATGTGACTGTACTAAAGATTGAACAGATTTTAACTAAATTTGTTTTGATCTTGCTGTAGTTGAATCAAAAAATAATATGGCAATGAGATGCAGGAATTAACTCTAATTTGACATGGATTTTTCATATGTCTCAAAAATCCTAAACTGCTTTACAAGAAAACCTAAAGATGGATAGATGAATGCAAATGTGTTTTGGAGATGCTCTATAGAAGACTCTCGTGCAGTATCTATTCCTTATGCAAAAATCAATCACACAAAATAGGTGAAGAGAAACAAGGAAATAAACAAACGTTATAGAGAGTGAGAACCGTATAGCACTTGTCGAACAAAACTTGCATTCATCAACATTGATACTGTATCTTGATAGCTGCAATATTTCAGTTGTTTTGTAGAGTAATGTGACTTACTCTGACATGCCCTTGTCAAAACAAGGCAGGGTTGGTTACACTAAATCTACCATCATTGATAGCAGATGTTGTAGGATATAGCTTGAGATGCAGGTATGTTGAGGTACTATGTCCTGAGGACCTCTTTGAACAAGAGATTTAGATTTGAATCTCTATATGGATTTCCAAATCCTAGATTTATTATGGATTGGCACATTGAAAATCTTATCAGCATGTGGAAAGACAAATAGATTTGAGGTTGTAGAAGGGGAGAAAAACTATCAATTCCCTATGGAGGTTGCTCTTGGTTGGACATTGTAGCAGATGACGGAATATCGATTTCACTTTCTTTCGACAATGACTCATTTCATATTAGTGTCTTTTTGCATTATGGAGCTGGTGTATTGGATGGTGATGTAGAAGTTTACAAGAAACTTCTCGATTGAGCAGTAGGTTTAACTGTTGATTGCTATGGTGCTCGGGTTATTGTCGTGAAGATCCTATTGTGATTCATAATTGACGTGATGGGTAGGTAGGATCTTAGTTGGTTGCTTTGGATAGTCTTTGAAACTGTGTTTTCGGATACAGTCGGGACACTCAGCATGGTACTGGGTCTTAACTGGACAATCAACCATGAAGTGGCCAGTTTCACCATAGATGAAACATCTGGTGTGCAATGGCCCTTGTATAATGGCATAGCCATCTTGTATGGCTAGTGGGTCTGGACTTTCTGGTGAATATTCATGATAAGACAAGGCATTTCCAAATTGTGATGGGTGTTCTTCATATTGTTGAACTGTATGTGTTTGGATAGGTCGATATGAAGGACAAGCATCAATAGGATGTGTAGCCCGACAATGTGGACACCATATTGTTTTACATCTATAAGGTACCTGTGCAGGGTTTTACTGACCAGACATACTGCTTTGGATAGACTTCAGGGTAGTTTGAAACTCATTGGTGAGTTTCTCCATTTGAAGTTGGTGTTGCTTATTAAGCAACTCCAGTTGTGATTTTCAAAGCTGATCTTGGGTGTCCTCGATTAGCTTCGACTCATGGACAGGAGCACGTGGTGCTCTTCTTTCTCTGGATTCGTCAACATCTGATCCTTCGTCTTCTTCCTTGATGGCATCAGACATAGCTAACTTTAGGCTCATATATTCATCATTGGATTTAAGCTCGCATCTAATCCATCAGTTCGACTAGGAACCAGATGATGAGCATCTATTCGGAGGGTTGTTCCTATACTTGACTTTTGAGACGTTTGAAACGCTCAGTATAGTCTTGTACACGTTCATCCTTTGCCATTTTGACGTTACTCAATTTGACAAAAGGGCTCTCAATCAAGTGAAAGGGCTTAAAACGCTTGATAAATGATTCTTTCAAAATTGACCAGTCTATCTTTTCATCACGATCAAGGTTGAAAAACCAATCACGTGCTTTAGCAATCATGGTCATCGAAAACATTTGGACCATAGTATCGGGAGATGTTTCGCCATACACATCACATGCATTCTCAAATATTTGCAAAAATCTCTGAGGGTCCAAACTACCATCAAACTTTGGTAGATCTAGCTTGGGTGTACGTCTTTCAAAATGAGCATTGTGGGTAGCAGAGATTCCATTAAGGTTGGTTCTGGCCTGTGAGGGTTCAACACCATAAAATTGGGGTCATGCGCGTGATGACTCACCTCTAACAGGTTCTTGTCCCTTGAATGGGTTTGTGGATGGCTCGTGTATTTGGACCCGCATTCGGTAAAACCTATAACGTCTTATTTGTTCAGCTACAGAGGACCTGATCTCGTATGGGTAATCTTCTGGGATATCAGGATCTGTATTGTCGGCCATTGGGTATTGTTGTATCTTTTTTGTGTTGGGTATGTGTTTCTGGTGTTTTTGGATTTTTTTAAGATTTTTGGTGTTTTTGGATTTCTTAGGATGTTGAAGGAAGTGAAGTGGAGACTCAATATAAAAAGGACTTTCTATTGGTATGAGTTATATTTTTTTAAAATTTTTTTTGGTATCCATGTCTTTTTTTTGTTTTTTTTTTCAGCCTCTAAGGCTTTGGAGAGATGGTGGTTCAGTCGAAATGCCAATCAGATGTGTCGTTTGAAAGTTCTGTGGTTTGGCATGGAGTTGGTCGGTTGAGATTGTGAGGAATGCCGTCAATCGAGATCAGACCCAGAACCGTCGGTCAAGATCTGATGTGAACCTGTCAGTCGAGATCTGATCGAAAACCCGTCGGTCGAGATCTGATGCAAACCCGTCGGTCGAGATCTGATCAAAAATCTGTCGATCGAGATCTGACGTGAACCAGTCGGTCGAGATCGGATCGAAAATCCGTCGGTCGAGATCGGACTTGAACACGTCGTTCGAGATCGGACGCGAATCCGTCGGTCGAGATTGGACGCGAACCCGTCGTTGAGATTTAAAAGAAAACTCGTCGGTCGAGATCTAAAAAAAACGTCGGTTGAGATTTAAAAAAAAAACGTCAGTTCAAATTTCAAAAAAATCTCAACCGACGTTTTTTTTCTGAAATCTCAACCGACGTTTTTTTTTTTTGAGATCTCAATCGACGATTTTTTTGAAATCTCAACTAACAATTTTTTTTTAAAATCTCAATTGATGTTTTTTTTAGATCTCGACCGACGGGTTTTCTTTCAAATCTCGACCGACGGATTCAAGTCCGATCTCGACCAACGGGTTCGCGTCCGATCTCGACCGACGGATTCGCGTCCGATTTCGATCGACGGATTTTCGATCCGATCTTGACCGACGGGTTCATGTCAGATCTCGATCGACAGATTTTTGATCAGATCTCGACTGACGGGTTTGCGTCAGATCTCGACCGACAAGTTTTCGATCAGATCTCGACTGACAAGTTCATATCAGATCTTGACCGACGGTTCTGGGTCTGATCTCGATTAACGGCATTCCTCACCATCTCAACCGACCAACTCCATGCCAAACTACAGAACTTTCAAACGACACATCTGATTGGCATTTCGACTGAACCACCATCTCCCCAAAGCCTTAGAGGCTGAAAAAAAAAAACAAAAAAAAAGACATGGATACCAAAAAAATTTCAAAAAACATAAAACTCATACCAATAGAAAGCCCTTTTTATACTGAGTCTCCACCTTCACTTTCTTCAATACCCTAAGAAATCCAAAAACACCAAAAACCCTAAAAAATCCAAACACAAAAAAGACACAACAATACCCAATGGCCGACAATACAAATTCTGAAATCCCAGAAGATTACCCATACGAGATCAGGTCCCCTGTAGCTGAACAAATCAGACGTCATAGATTTTACCGAATGTGGGCCCAAATACACGAGCCATCCACAAACCCATTCAAGGGACAAGAACCTGATAGAGGTGAGTCATCACGCGCACGACCCCAATTTTATGGTGTTGAACCCTCACAGGCCAGAACCAACCTTAATGGAGTCTCTGCTACCCACAATGCTCATTTTGAAAGACGTACACCCAAGCTAGATCTACCAAAGTTTGACGGTAGTTCGGACCCTCAGAGATTTTTGCAAATCTTTGAGAATGCATGTGATGTATATGGCGAAACATCTCCCGATGCTATGGTCCAACTGTTTTCGATAACCATGATCGCTAAAGCACGTGATTGGTTTTTCAACCTTGATCGTGATGAAAAGACAGATTTCAAAAAAACGTCGGTTGAGATTTCAGAAAAAAAAAAACGTCGGTTGAGATTTCAGAAAAAACGTCGGTTGAGATTTTAGAAAAAAACGCGGGTTGAGATTTCAGAAAAAAAACGTCGGTTGAGATTTCAAAAAAAAAACGTCAGTTGAGATTTCAAAAAAAACGTCGGTTGAGATTTTAAAAAAAAAAAAAACATCGGTTGAGATTTCAGAAAAAAACGTGATTGGTTTTTCAACCTTGATCGTGATGAAAAGACAGATGTCAAAAAAACGTCGGTTGAGATTTCAGAAAAAAAAAAAAAAAAAAAAAAAAAAAAAAAAAAAAAAAAAGGTCGGTTGAGATTTCAGAAAAAACGTCGGTTGAGATTTCAGAAAAAAATGTGGGTTGAGATTTCAGAAAAAAAAATGTCAGTTGAGATTTCAGAAAAAAAAACGTCGGTTGAGATTTCAGAAAAAACGTCGGTTGAGATTTCAGAACCAAAAAAACGTCGGTTGAGATTTCAGAAAAAAAAACGTTGGTTGAGTTGACATTTAGAAAAAAAAAAACGTCGGTTGAGATATGAGCGGAGGGCATCAGCTGAGATATGAGCGAGGGGTGTCGGCTGAGGGAAGCGTCGGCTGAGATATGAAGGGAAGCGTCGGCTAAGATATGAAAGCAGCATCGGTTGAGATGTGAAGGAAAGCGTTGGCTGAGGGAAACGTCGGCTGAGATATGAAGAAGTGGAACGTGACAGAACGGCTGAAAGAGTGTAGTTGATGGGTGTGGGCTCTGGTTTGTAGTTGTGGTGGCTTGTTGGTTGGTTTGTAGGTTCAGGTGCAAGCAAGTTGGTTTTCAGATAGATTTGCAAGCAAGTCGTTTTTCTGCATTTGTTGTTTTTTGCAGGTCGTTTTGCAGGTAGGGTAGTTCATTTGCAACGTAGACTGCAGATCAGAACACTGTTGCAACAGGTGTGGGTTTATGAGGTGTGAATTTCAAGCAGCAACGGTGCCAAATGTTGACTGATCCCCTGTTCTAGAGGACCTGTTTTTTACTTCGATTCTTTCTGGCTCTTTTTCAGAACCGTTTCTGCCTGTTATCAGGCTTCATGGCATTCGTTAGATAGTTTCTTGAGTTTACGATGCCAACCCAGGCAGAAGAGACAGAGTTTCATTGTAGTATAGATTTTCTTTGTCCTGCTTGTTAGAGGACTACTCAGGGATGTCACTCTTGAACGCACTTACATTCTACATAGATGCAAGCCCAGAACGCTCATTCACAGATCAGCATGTAAACCAATGAACATTCAGTAATTTCTTCTGCTACTTACTCTAAAAACAGATTGAAATCAAATTCTACACTGACTAAGCTTGCATAAACTGATAAACAAGAAACAAGAACTAAACTACAGCATGTTAGAAGTCCAAGAATCAAGAAACTAACCAGCCTTTTGATTCTTGGACATCCCAAGAATATCAAGAACTGGATTGTACAGAGATATGCAAGAATCACACCACAAATCTAGCCTATTTAGTTTACTTGAATGCTAGTTTCTACATTAATCCACAAGAAAGCAAGAAAGCTAATCCACTCTACAAAAGCAACAAATCTAATCCACTCTACAGTCCACAACCACACACAAAAGGAGGGAAGGGCAAGATCATAAATGCATCACTCAAGAAACAAGCATGATCAAGGAGTTCAATGGTTGTACCAAACTCGTGAAGGCTCTTCTCGTTTCAGCATGGAGTTGATATAAATCACAAAAAGCTCCTCTTCACAAAGAGGGAGTCCCTTAAATAAGCAAGAGAGCTCCTTAAGTGGCATCCTAGTGGAATTTCCAATTTCACAAATTACAAGTGGAATATTGCTCTCCACTAGAGGTCACCATCAAAAGGTGGCTCACTCTACTTTCTTTAAAAGGGGTCTACTTGCATTTATTGCATTTGCTTAGAAATACTAGTTCCTACATGGTCATTCCATCTTCCGGGATTCACCATGAGGCTTACACAGTTCTTACTTGTCTTTCCTAACTAGTATTTCTCGGCTCTCATACTTGGCTCTTAGTCTTGATTAGTCTTGTCTTCTCAGAGACCTCCTCGGTCTGAGGTGAGAGGTGCTCTTGAGTTGTTCTGTCTGAGTATCTTGGGGATTCGATAGAATCAGCCAACACGCCTGATCCAATCGTTATATTTCTGTTCCACAATCTCGCGTGCCCATCCGCTATCACCTACTTTTTGACTTTTCTGTCTGATATCGGTTCGGTGCGTCCGACCTACATTTTGTAGCTGCTGACCTTTCTATGCGCGCGCTAATCCGATATTGGGTCTATGAATGGTCCGCACGATGCAAACATCACGAATTTAGAGAAAATATTCTAGATTCTCCCTTCAGCGTGGCGGCTATGCCGCTTCTAATATGCAAAGATTTCAAAGCGTGTGATCGTCCAAAAAAAATGATCAACATGAGAAAAGTATGAAGACTTATATTCGATCCAAAAGCTTGACACGATGAACAATGGCCTATACTCATAGGTGCATTGATCCGGTATTGACTGCCGACTTTCATTCTCAGTTCAGCGCGCACCTCTTATACTGCCTCACTAATGATCTGTACACATGCGCATTGATCCGATACTTGGACGGAGCTCATGGCCCGCACCAAGTAGACTGCTCGCCTTCATATTGGCCCACATCAATGGTTCCTCTTGGTCTACAATTGTGTGTCACCATTAGTCCAAAATATCTCTATGGAAGTTTGGTACAAATGAGAATGAAGAGAATGAGAGGTATACCTAAGAATGACAAGAAGTTCCTAAACTACAAGGATTAGTGAACTACAGTTTATGACTATTGACGTCAAATCAACCTCGAGTGTACAAATACGGGCAACAAAAGAGTATTTGAGTAGTAACTGTAGTCCAATCACAATTGTTTGTACTGCTCGGCGAGATTTTTGCAAATCACCAAAATTTGGCTGGGAATGGCAAAAACAATTTCTGTCTGTCAACCGCTGTTACAGTTCGTCACAGATGGACACCATTGATTGGGCCACTTAAGCATTGAAAGCGTGCGAAGTCAAAAAAAGGCATCTTGACAAAGGGCCCGTTTTGAGTTCTAATATTCCCTAATGAAATATTTGCTGGAAGATGTAGAAAACAAACATGGTTAGGCTTGCCACCAACCTTGTCTTATGCTTGTTGATTGATCCATCTTGGTTTGTCTTCACCTTGAAGATCCACTTGCATCCAATAGCCTTCTTGTCCTTAGGAAGCTCCACCAACCTCCATGTATTGTTCTTCATAAGAGCTTGGTACTCAAGATCCATTGCCTGGATCAACTCCTCTTTTTGTCTTGCTTCATCTACACATGTAGGTTCATCAAAAGAGGTTAGAAAAGCATATTTTGTACCTCCAACAACTTTCTTACCTCTTTCATCATATGTGAGCCTTGAAGGTCCCCAATGCCTTTGCCTTGATGTCCTCCTTGGCTTTTGACTTGATGAAGGCCCTTCATCAACATCATCAAAAGTACCATCCATGTCATCAACATCAAGAATGTTAGATCCATCCACAACTTCATTACTTGAAGACACCTTTGGAATATTTCTCTCATAAAAAATGACATCTCTCCCAATGATCACTTTATTAGTAGAAAGAATGTAAACCTTGTAGGCTTTGCTCACCTCACTATAGCTAACAAATATGCCTTTCCTTGAAGATGGATCCTCCTTTTTCCTATCATCAAGTGTTATGTTGATATAGCAAGTGCATCCAAAAGTTCTAAAAAACTTGACACTCGGCCTCCTTCCAAACAACATTTCACTAGGGGTTTTTCCATCCAATAAAGCACTTCGCCACCTATTGCATAGAAAGTTAGCACACAACAAAGCTTGATCCCAAAATGGTTTTGGAAGATTAGCTCCTAACCTCATGGATTTTGCACCTTTACACAAGGTTCTATTTTTTCTCTCGGCACTCCATTTTGTTGTGGTGTCCTTGGACTTGTGTACTCCCTCTTGATTCCCTTCTCATGACAAAAGGCCTTAAACTTGGAGGAGATATATTCACCACCATTGTCACTCCTCAAGCACTTGATCTTTGTAGAGAATTGGACCTCCCTAGCAATCTTGAACTTTACATACACATCATACATTTCATCCTTGCTCTTTAGTAGATATACCCAACAAAATCTATTAAAATCATCAATAAATGTTACATACATCTTAGCTCCTCCATTGCTAATAGTAGTAACACCATGAATACCCGAATGCACAACTTGAAAAGGCATAGTAGATCTATTATGAGGTAACCTATGTGAAGAATTTCAGATCCAAGTTCATAACCTAATCTTTGGTTAGAAAGAAAATAATCCTATAAATGTTGCCAAAGTAGAAAAATCAACATCTATAGTTGCAAACTCAATAAGAACCTGATCAAACATCAAACATATGATATAATGAAGCTTTTGTCTATACAACAATAGTAAGCTACTATATTTCACAGGTGTGGATCTGAAAATAACATAAAATGAGCATTCTACACACAAGATTGCAAGATATCACAAATATAGTGCACCAATGGATAGATGAACCCAAGAGAACTCATGTATAAGCATGGAGAGAGAGAGAGAGAGAGAGAGAGAGAGAGAGAGAGAGAGAGAGAGAGAGAGAGAGAGAGAGAGAGAGAGAGAGAGAGAGAGAGAGAGAGAGAGAGAGAGAGAGAGAGAATGTGTTCTTCCCAAAAGTATACAACTATATATAGCATATCCATGACTCATTAATGAGATTGGTTTCCCTCCATAGCATTAATGTGGACTAGATTTAATGTCTCCAACATTCAAATTTGAATCGATCAAACTCGTGTACTACACTTTGTTAAGGTGCTTATTTAAATGATTTTAAACTAATATAACTTTGAAAAGTCAAACTCTAAGTCTAATATGAAAACTGGCCTCAATTGCCAAATATACAAATATGACCAAAATAGCAAGCTAGTTGATATTTCTCACACTCCCTCTTCAACTAGTTTTAGCACAGACTTTGAGAACACTCCAAGTGAAGTCCTATGCTTCATAGGCAGGTCTTTTTCCAATGCTTTGGTAAAGATATCAGCTACTCATTCCTTTGAAGAAACATGTTGAAGCTCCACCTCCTTTGCTATGACTTGCTCCCTCACAAAGTGATATTCCACCTCAATATGCTTGCTCCTAGCATAGTTTTGACCATAGAACTTTGATCCAACTCTAGAATGATCTCCATCCTAAGTATGTACCTCCTTTCCAAGGTTTTATAGTAGCTTTCACAATTGATATAGAGGATAGTGTCCACTTGGGATGCTTCACTATTTCATACATCAATTTTAAATGTCAAGATGTGAATAGAACATGAAGAACCAAATAGAATGTAAATGAGATGATTCCTCCATGTTATCAACTTTGAACTCTCTGGAAAATTACAACAACCAGACAATAAATGTGAGTGATCAAACATTGCTTGCATGTATCCTTCCTCTTTGTCCTTTCTTGCCATGTATCCACCATTAAACTCCATGAATGAGCCTCCATCTCCATCTTGCCACAAGATGTCATCATCACTTGATGACTTGATCATGAATGAGTGATATAATGAACCTCCAATAGCTTCATTTCCATCAACAAAACCAACCAAGAATGCTAGTACAACTCCAATATCAAAATGATGCTCACCAATGTAGTTAGTTTTACCATATCTTGACAATTTGCACACATCCACATGAAACTGCTCAAACATGAGATAGAACAAGCACCTAGAATCTTAAGAGGTGTGCTTGCTCACTCCGTAGGATATAAAGGAAGACACGCTTCATTCTCACACCACAGAGAGAGAGAGAGAGAGAGAGAGAGAGAGAGAGAGAGAGAGAGAGAGAGAGAGAGAGAGAGAGAGAGAGAGAGAGAGAGAGAGAGAGAGAGTTTTCCTATTGTGAAATTGAAGAAGTGAATAGAGAGCTGAAGATTACCCTCTCCGCACTATTGAGTGTTAGTGATTTTGAATCTAAATCTCGTATGCATTACTTAAATCATTCTTTGGTTAGACAGTTAGAATAGCTCATTTGCTTTCGTAAAATTGATCTAAAGTACTGCCTTTCAACTAGCTTACCCGTCTGTGCAAATACTGTGTGTTTGTCACCCGAATAACATATCCCTTGGTGCAGTTTTTCATAGTCACTGATAGAAAAGTATGTATGCATGTGAAATGCTAGTCCTTGCCTGAAGAATTAAGTTACTGATCTGTATTCGTGTTGGTAACGAAGATAAATGTTTCTAACATATTCACGAACTATTTGAGTTCTTTAACCGTGACTAGACTTTAGTTGTTGAGGACTTCTGTCTAGAACACATTAGTTCAAGAATAAGATTAACTTTTTGTTTGTTCGTACATGTCTGTATCAAATGCAACACAAGTCTTTGTTGACAACTTAGTTAGTCAGAGTGTAATTCATTCGAGCTACTCTGATATCATTTCACTTATAGAACGCTTTTCATTTGGTTTGATAGAGGAAGATTGTTAAAGGAATTCATTATTATCACACACCCACACCAAAAGTAATATTGGTTACTTATAAAATGTCGGTTGACAACCATATTAACGCTCGACTCCATTTCATTTGAAATAAGTCAGGACTGTACCAACTAAACAACTTCTAAGTGCTATCTCCTTGGGAAACGACATAAATACTACACAAATCTAGCAACTTTAGATCGGTATAGCACGACATATGCCAATTTTTGGTGCCATTGCCGAGGATAGCCAAATAAAGGTGATACAAACTGACAACTCCATCTCCATTCCTAGTGTATGTCAGATAGAGCTGCTCGACTAGAAAGATATTGGAAACTCTAAGAAGAAAATTTCAAAAGAATTCAAGAATCTTTGCAAAGAGGAGAATCACGTTTCCTAAATTTCAATTTTGAAAACATACCTAAAAATCCTTGTCTTGAAGCTTCTGCTGCAGTTGAACCAGCTTCTAAAGTCATAAATCCAGAACCAAATCCTGATCCAAAGTCGGAACCAGAACCTAAACCGAATATGGAAGGCCCTGGTCCATGTTTCACTTCAATTTCGAAGATCAAATATGATTATTTTAAAGGAACATCTTCAGATGATGCTGGTTATTGCTGAAAGATGCATTTCTGAATCATTTTAGAGAAATTGGTTACTCATCAAGAATTCTTGGACGAATCTCTTCGAAGGTACACATGAAAAGTAAAGAATCTAATTGGAAAACTAACTGGTGTGTACTCTGTCGCGATGCAAATTGAATGGATTTTTGTAGGTTTACCACCAAAAATTGATCGATACTGCAGACAAGGAGATATGACTTCTTTATCAGCAGTCATAGCGAGTGCTAAGAATTATGAGACTTTCAAGTTAGCACGCAAAAGGCGTTCTGCTAGACGAACTCGAAAGTCTAAGCATGACTCCAGTGACAGTGAAGACGAATCTAAATCCAAATCTCGTTCAAGCTCTTCCAGTTCCAATTTTGATTCCAGTGACTCATCAGACATAAAAAATGATGATATAGAATGAAGAAAGAAATGAAAGTCCAAACGAAAAGAAGATAGTAAAATCACTGAGGACAAGTCTGCGACATCTAAAGTTGAAAAGCTTTGGAAAAGTAATATGGCTGATCTTAACAAAAAGTTCAACGATCTGAAAATTGAAATTTTAGAAGTTGCAGACAAGAGACGAAAGCTTCTTCTTCGACTTCAAAACTATGGTGTACGAAATGCGGTACATTTGGACATTCTAAAGAAGAGTGTAGATCTGTAAACGTAAAGTATGTTGAAGATCTACTTGGTTTGTCATCTTACTCTGTTTTAATTGGACGACCTTGGCTTTATCAGGCTAACACAAGTGTATATTGGAAGTCTAGAAAACTAAGATTCCAGACTGGCGAGAAAAATAATCATGGAAATCCAGAAGAACAGATTATTACCTGGAGTCGTGAAAGATATGAAGGCGAAACATCTACGTCCGACACCAGTTTTACTTATGAAGATTCTTCTTATGATTTTAATATATTCTCTAATGCATCAGACATTGAAGTAGATTATTTCGAATGCTATGAGAATAATGATTCATCGGATGACAAAGAAGCTGCAGTTGAGAATTCTGAAAATTCTGAAACAGATCACGAAGAGGAATCCGAACAAGAATTTGGTAATGAAGACCAGGCTGACAACAAGAATAAATCTATGGAGTCATCCTTACGCAAAATTCATGGCCATACCTAGGCTAGTATGACGGAAGGTATAATACTGTCAGATTCTACTGAGCTAATTGAACTTGCACCTGAAAAATTTGTGCATGTTTCTAAGTTTCTTGGAGAGACAGAATTAGTAGAATTTATCGATTTGTCGAAAGAGTATCAAGATGTATTTGCATGGTCACTCGAAGATTTGAAAGAAATTCCTGCTGAATTTGGTGAGCACTGCATTGAATTTGCCAGGATTTCAGGAAACTAAATGTTGCTACAAAAAAAGATCACCACCCATTACCCTTTACGGATTCCATTCTAGACCAGGTCGCTAGGCAAGAACGCTATAGTTTCTGTGATGGCTTCTCTGGCTACAATCAAGTTGGAGTAAGGAAGGAGGATCGATCAAAGACAACTATTACTACTGATTGGGGCACTTATGCCTACAATAAAATGCCCTTTGGTCTTTCAATGCACCAGCTACTTTCTAGAGAATGATAATGCTAATTTTTGCTGTTTTTCTAAGAACATTTCTCGAAATTTTTATTGATGATTTCTGTGTTTACAGTAATATCAAGACTCATATACTGAAACTAAAACCTACATTGCAGAGGTGTCATCTGATGAGGCAAGGGAGATAGAAGAATGCAAACGGAGAAGAGAGCAAAAATATTGCGGAACAATTCTACCGTTCTAATCAGCTGCTAAATGCAAAAGCAGTCTAATAGACAACTTATGCTAAATGTAATCACAACTTTAAGTGTTCTAATTGCCCAACAGGATCTTAAAACAAGAGTATAGTCCACCGAAGAGATTAGAGATGGTTTGTATGTGGTACTACTGAAATCAGATTCAATCGTGAAGTATAGTTCTGAAATAAATGGAAGAGCAGTATGATAACACGAGTTTCTCAGGCATCAAAGACAGCCATCGTTTGATCAGAAACTGAGGTGTCATAGACGTCCATGTTCTGATCAGAGTGAGTAAACAAGCGCGATCACAGCAATGAAAGTGCATTCAATCACAACAAGCATTCATCTACGTTATACACTAATAAAAGCAAGCTGCTGCTATATTACACTGAAGCACAATACAAATAGCAATTACAACCAAAATGACGACGTAATTGGAATGCTCAAATAATATGTCTCATGGATGGAGCAACCACTAAACTATGTTTGGATGATCTATTTATAGATTTCATTCGTGTACTGATTACATTGAATGCTTGTCACCTAATTAGGAAAGCCGTTGTACTTGGAAGTATATGGCTTTGGTGACAACCATACACAGTAAATATACGGTCAATAATTTAGCATCATTGACGCAGACGAGGACATCACAAATTCTCTCACTTCGCATTTTAAGTGAAGTGGTTTGCTCTCACTTCGCAAATTTCGGAAAGCAACTGGGAATGTTCCTCGTTCAAAATAGACGACCTTTGGCATTTTTCTCTCTCTTTGGGATTTTGCGAAAAAGGCAAAGGTGCCCTTGAAATAGTAACTTATGAGAATAGATTACCTTCAAAAATTTTCTCTCTCTTCACATTTTTCAAGAATATGCAAAAAAGCCGAAGCTGTTGACAACATAGTTCATTTCTGCAAACTGTCGCGACACTTAGAGTATTTTTTGCAAATTGTCACAAAAAGTAATGTATTTCTGCAGACTTGTTCTAAATGCTAATTTCGTGGAAGTCATTGAAGATGGCCAAGTCTTCAATGACTTCAAATTATTGAAGTTAACATCTGAACTTGAAATTATGATAGGATTGGTTACCCTCTGCTAGAGATCAGCCGGAAGCCCATTGTAGACATTCTTCAAATAAATTGGTTGTCTAAGTTTGTGATTCCTGTAGGTATTAGATGAGAGGACGTAGAACCAAAGTTGGTTTTACCTGACCCTAGATCAGTGATCAATAAACATGCATGAAGTATCATGAAATAAAAATAAGTCATTCACCAAGGAGGAAACTGTGGGCTTAATCTTCAACAGTCCCCCTTAAGGTCATGGTTGGTGCCTTGGTATCTTCGTCAGGTTCAGCATGTTGAAGAACTTCTGGTGCTTGATCCTGGGAAGCACTTTGGTGAAGATGTCTGCGACCATTTCTGTTGTGGAGCAGTAGTGAGGAATCACTTGCCCTGAGAAAACTTTCTTCCGAATGAAATGATACTGGATTTCTATGTGCTTGGATTTGCCATGAAATCTGGGATTCAGTGACAGTGAAATACAAGTCAAGTTGTTACACAAAATGGTGGTAGCATTGAACTAAGTGTGACGTAAGTCATGAAGTAATAACCTGATCCATACAGTTTCTTTTGAAGCTTGACATGCTGGGATGTACTCTGTCTATGTCGAAGAAAGCGCAACTGAGTTTTGGTTCCTTGAGTTCCATGAATTCGGTCCCCCTGCCAGATAGAAACAGATTCCGGAGGTAGATTTTCTGGTAGAGACTGTTCCTTCCAATCTGAGTCGGAGTAGCCTCGTAGGACAAGTGGTTGATAACATTTTCATCATAACATAAAATGTGGTCCAAACTTTCCTGAATATATCTCATCACTCTCTTTAATGCTTTCCAATGAGAGATCCTAGGTTTAGACATGAATTGACTTAACGTGCTGATAGTGTATGCTAAATCTGGTCTAGTACACAACATTGCATATATTAGAGATCCGATTAGTGAATGATAAGGGTACTTCGCTAAGTCGAGCACTTCACTATCAGTCTCAGCACAAGAAGGTTTAGTCAACACTATACTTGGATCCATTGGAGTATCAATTAGTTTGCAGTCAGACATATAAAACTTTTCTAAAATGTCTTTTAGATATGTCTGCTGGCTAAGATAGATCTTCTTTTGAAGTCTATCTCTAGTAATGTGAATTCCTAGCAAAGAATGAATAGCTCCTAAATCAGTCATGTCAAATTCTTTTGACAGATCACTCTTAGTAGTGTGCAAAAAAAAAGTGTCGTTAGACAAAATAAATGCATCATCTACGTAAGGAGCTATGTGAACTGAACTGGTGCCTATATGCTTTGAATAAATATTATAGTCAGTTGAATTGTTTGCAAATCCTAATTGAATGAGGTAAGAGTTGATTCTATCGAACGACATGCTAAGAGTAAAGAACTTCCTTCTAAGATGTAATCTCGCGGTTACATCATGAGTCTCATAAAGACTTGATAACAAGTCCAATGCTTCCTTAGAGGTTTTGCACGTGGTAACGTGAGATATTTGGGAGTCGGCTAGATTGAGTGTGATACATGCTAGGGCCTTATGATCTTTGATCTTCCGGGTCTTTGCTTGATCACCATATTCTGGTTTCAGGTCTGCACCTTCTACTACATCCCAAAGATCTCTATCTATCAACATCATTCAATCTCTTAGTTTATTGGAGTTATGCTCTGATACCAATCTGATGGGGCAAGGGAGATAGAAGAACACAAACGAAGAAGAGAGCAAAAATATTGCAGAATAGCTCTTCCGTTCTAATCAACTGCTAAATGCAAAAGTAGTCTAATAGACAGCTTATGCTAGATGTAATCACAGCTTTAAGTGTTCTCATTGCCCAACATGATCTTAAAAATTAATTCATACTCTGAAACAAGAGTACAGTCCACCGAAGAGATTAGAGATGGTTTGTATGTGGTACTACTAAAATCAGATTCAATCATGAAGTATACTTTTGAAATAAATGGAAGAGCAATATGATAACATGAGTTTCTCAAGCGTCAAAGATAGCCATTGTCTGATCAGAAACTGAGGTGTCATAGACATCCATGTTTTGATCAGAGTGAGTAAACAAGCGCGATCAAACAACAATGAAAGTGCATTCAATCACAACAAGCATTCATCTACGTTATACACAGATAAAAACAAGCTGTTGTTATATTACACTGAAGCACAATACAAATAGCAATTACAACCAAAATGAGGCGTAATTGGGATGCTCAAATAATATGTCTCATGGACGGAACAACCACTAAACTGTGTTTGGACGATCTATATATAGACTTCATCCGTGTATTAACTACATTGAATGCTTGTCACCTAATTAGGAAAGTCGTTGTACTTGGAAGTATATGGCTTTTGTGACAAATGTACAAAGGTAACATATGGTCAATAATTTAGCATCGTTGACGCGGATGAGGACGTCAAAAATTCTCTCACTTCGCATTTTACGTGAAGTGGTTTGCTCTCACTTCACAAATTTTGGAAAGTGACTGGGGACGTTCATTGTTCAAAATAGACGACCTTTGGCATTTCTCTCTCTCTTTGGGATTTTGTGAGAAAGTCAAAGGTGCCCTTGAAACAATAATTTATGAAATTAAATGACCTTAAAAAATTTTCTCTCTTCGCATTTTTCAAGAAAATGCGAAAAAGCCGAAGCTGTTGAAAACATAGTTCATTTCTACAAACTGTCGCGACACTTAGAGTATTTTTTGCAGACTGTCACAAAAGTAATGTATTTCTGCAGCTTGTTCTAAATGCTAAATTTCGTGGAAGTCCTTGAAGATGGCCAAGTGTTCAATGACTTCAAATTATTGAAGTCAACATTTGAACTTGAAACTATGACAGGATTGGTTACTTTTTGCTGGAGATCAACTAAAAGCCCATTGTAGACGTTCTTCAAATAAATTGGCTGTCTAAGTTTGGGATTCCTGCAGGTATCAGATGAGCAGACATAGAACCAAAGTTGGTTTCACCTGATCCTAGATCAATGATCAATAAACATGTAGAAAGAATCATGAAATAGAACTTAGTCATTCACCAAGGAAGAAACTGTGGGCTAAATTTCCAACAATCGAGACACTTGTTTTTGTCACTTCACCCCAAAAAATGTTTTTTCGGTATTGATGAGGAAAATCATCTTGCTTGTGCATTTACAAGTTGTAAATATTATTTTTTAGTATGTACAAACTCGAGCTACATGATTGTGAGCCAAATTAAGGAGCCTATAAGACTTCTAAAAAGTGTGATGTCCTCGAAGGATCTTTCATCACCTTTGTTAGAATCCTTTACATTTTGCTCCATAGGTGTTTCTATACTCTTACAATTCAACATATTGAACTCTTTTAACATTGAAAGAGCATACTTAGATTGACATATGAATGTTTTATCATTAAGAAAGTCAATCTCTAATCCTAGAATATAGTGTATTTTTCCAAGATCTTGCATCTTGAATTCTTTTCCAAGTGCAATCTTGGTTTCCTCAACTAACTTGATACAACTTCCTGTCAGAATGATATCATCAACATAAATAAGAAGGATGACAATATATTTATAAAAAAACTTGACATATAAGGAAGGATCATAGTTACTAAGATTAAATCCTAGTGACTCAAGAAAGGTGTTAAGTCTAGAATACCATGACCTTGGGGCTTGCTTTAATCCATATAAACTTTTGAAGAGCAAGCAAACTTTTCCTTCATCATGGATGAACCCAATAGGTTGATCCATATAGATCTCTTCTTCTAGATAGCCATTTAGAAATGCATTAGAAACATCTAATTGAAGAATTTGCCAATTGAAAAAACAAGCAAGAGAATTATGATTCTAATTGACACCATCTTTGCAACTGGGGCAAAGGTCTCCTCATAATCAAGTCCATATACTTGAGCAAATCCTTTAGCACAAAGCCTAGCCTTGTACTTGTTGAGTGTGCCATCTTGATTATACTTGACTCGAAAAACCCATTTGCAACCAATGGTATGATTGTTGGATGGAAGATCCACAAGTTCCCATGTATTATTGGCCATCAAAGCATCATATTCTTCCTTCATGGCAAGGTACCATTCCTTTGAGTTGATAGCATCATATACATTCTTCGGCTCCTCATGAGAAATAAAATAGGCACAATTAGTGGAGTTGATTTCCACTTGCTTTCCTCTATCTTCATAGGTAAGCCTTCTAGGATCGGATCTTTCTCTTTGAGATCTCCTTGGTGAAAAAATTCGAGGTAACTCCTCAAATCTCGGCCCCATCTCTCCATGATGATCTTCAAGGGTGATGATTGGAGTATCTTTATGAGAATCTTTGAACTCGGCCTTCTCAAGAATGTATTTTTGATCTTCATGGAATATCACATCTCTACTCTCAATTGTAGTTGAGGTAGAGGGGACATAGATCTTGTAGGCTTTCTTGTTGGATGCATATCCAACCGTGATCCCTTTAACAGAATTAGGATCATCTCTTTTCCTTGTTTCCAAGGGAATATTAACAAAGCAAGTACAACCAAAAACTCTAAGGTGATCTACCTTAGGTTTTTTCTAAAACAAGACTTCAAAGGTGATTTTCCAGCAAGAGCATTGTGAGGTAATCTATTGCACAAATAGTTTGCACAATTTATAGCTTCAGCCCAATATTCAATAGGCAAAGAAGCTGCTACTCGAATTGCTTTAGCACATTCACATAAAGATCTGTTTTTCCTCTCAGCTACTCCATTTTGAGATGGGAACCCAATGGGGTTGGCTCAACTGGTTAGCTTGGCATCCAAAGTTTCTTTGGTCCCAGGTTCGAGCCTCCCCTTGAAAACCAAGAAGCATTTTGAGATGGAGAATAGGCACAGGAAAATTCTCTCTTTATTCCTTCACCTTCACAATAATTATGAAACTTGTTGGAAATATATTCACCTCCTCCATCACATCTTAAAGCTTTAACTTTGCAAGAAAATTGATTTTCTACATAAGCTTTAAAGATAAGGAAGTGATAAAAAACCATACCTTTGAAGAAAGTAGATACAACCAAGTGTATCTAGTAAAGTCATCAATAAAGGTGACAAAACATGTTGCACCACCAATACTTTTAGAAGAGGAAAAATGTACATCTGAATGTATGAGTTCCAATGGATAAGTAGTCTTTATAAAAGACTTCTGATATGGCTTTCTGTGTGACTTTGCAATGGCACAAGCCTCAAAAGGCTTGAAATCTTTAGAAAGAGATTTTGGAAGACCAATAGCCTTCTCCTTCTTAACCATAGAAGACATAGATGTAAAGCTAGGATGTCCCAACCTTCTATGCCACAGCTTCTCCTTAGATAACAAAACAACTTCACAAAGGTTTGCATTCCCATAAGAATTCAACTTAAAAATTCCACCACATCTAGTTCCATCACTTACACCATGTTCAAGTTTGTTCATCCTGGAGAGTTTATAGCTTTGTCTAGATTATTTAGAAATAAGAATTCCTTGTAGAGTTTCTAGATTAGGTAACTCCTCCTTAATAGCAGAAGACTGAACAAGATTATCATAGTCATCTCTCAAGCCATTCAGTATGACTTGAACTAGCTCAACTTGGTTAATGATAACACCAACACAAGAAAGCTCTCTTTGTACATCTTTAACTCTCAGAACATAGTTAGATGCACTCTCTTCACTTCTTTGAAAACTTTGGAAAATCTGATTCCTAAGGGTGAGTATTCTAGAAGTATTCTTTGCTTCATAGATGGTCTTTAGTGCATCCCAAGCTTCTTTGGCTGTAGTGCAAGATCCTATCTCTCTCAAAATTTCATTAGATACATTCATCTTAATGAAATGTAGAGCCATTCTAGCTCTCTTCTTATATTTAGGAATTTCAACATGTGCTTGAGGCTCCTCCTCAACACCAAGCACAATATCCATAACATCCTGGAGAATCAAAACAGACTCCATTCTTAACTTCCAAATTGAGTAATTAGAAGTGTTTAGTCTTTCATTGGCTTCTAGAAGATATCCTCCCGGAGATGCCATTATAATGAAGACTTCTTAATTATTGGATTGAAATATGTTTGAGCTTGTTCCTATCAGACTTAGAGTTGCTGCTCTCTTTCACTATAGGTATTTTCAAGGTTGAACTACCTTCCTATGTGAAACACTTGCAACTATATATGAGATGAATCTCAAATATTCAACAAGACAAGTTATATAGATCAGAGACACAAAAAGTGGTTTGAGACACTTTGGCTGGTTTGAATCCTACTTTTGGCACGCGTGAAATGCTTCAAAAGAAAACACTATTGACACTCAGAAGGCTCAAAGGGTGTTCAAACTCAGTCTTGATCTACAGTTTCTTGTGTTGGATGTTCAAAACAATAAATTCAGAACAAAGTATAATTGAATCAAATCAAAATGCTGTCACTCGGATTTTGACCTATCCCTATCCTCTTTAAGAGCTTATAACTCTTGCTAGACACATCAAATTGATTTAGTTTCAATTTCTATGGAAAGTACGGATCAAATGCTTTCCATCAAGCTATAACACTGCTATCTTTGGATCTATAAGTAAGGAGAACAAAGGGATTGAAAAACTCTGATTTTCACACGTGTGGAATTCCAGAATTTCGTACTTTCTCAATTCAGGTTTAAAAATTCAATTCAAGTTCGATTTGATCCAAATACACTTCAGAGAAAGGTTAGAAAAAGTGTAAAACTATTTTTTTTGTTCGATTTAGCTCTCAGTTTCTTGTACAATCAGAGTTGTTAGCATGCAAAGCCTAATGTGGCTCTGATACCATGACAAAATTTCCAGAATTCACACGTGTGGGGAATGTCCACAAGAGTGACTGATCTTAATTAAGCTTTGTGATTGGGACTATAACCTGATTCTAGATTGATCAAGAATGAGAAAATACAAGATTTCAATGTATGAGCATTAGCCTCAACACGAGAGAGAGAGAGAGAGAGAGAGAGAGAGAGAGAGAGAGAGAGAGAGAGAGAGAGAGAGAGAGAGAGAGAGAGAGAGAGAGAGAGAGAGAGAGAGAGAGAGAGAGAGAGAGAGAGATAACAAGCAATGTTTGTTTAGATCCAAAATGACATGAGATAGCTACAATACTTTGGTTCTTCATCATTGATTGTGTGGAGAGCTATACATATTTATGGAGATTGAGGTAGCTCGAGGTAGAACCATATCTATCCATTCCAAAATGACATCTATAGTGACATCTAGAGTCTATGTGACATTTGTCACTTGTCATGCATGAAATTCTACCAACTTTTTACAAGTGTACTAGTTCTAACTAGAAATGTCCAAATCATCATGCATGTGTCCAATAAACTTTGTGCATGCCTTGCATGTCACTATGGATCACTTACAATTAATGCATGTGAGTTGCCACGAGTTTCTACAAGCATAATCATGCTAATTCTATGTCTACAAACTATATGCAAGTTGCATTTATCAAGCTAGACAATACATAACCATGTAGCTCGAGTTCTATGTAGGCCAAACTTGGCATTTTGCATTAATGAGCTACATACTTGCATGGTACAACATTTATAGCAAGCCAAGAAATCAATACGGATTTTTTTTTAAATTTTAACAGCAGGCAGCGACTTGCAAAATTGATGAAGTTAAAAGGCTTCAAATCATAAGGACTGCATGAATGGAACTAGATTTGCTTACAGATTTAGGGAGAAGAGATAAATCCAACAATGGCAAGGCATATTTCTTTTATGGTTGATTTTATTTATGGGCCATAACTGGCTTTCTATGGGGTGTAATCTTGTTCTAAAACTTCTTTGTGGACTTCTTATGGGCCATAATTTGCATAAGAGAGCTTTATGGATGCCAAAATTAAAATTAATTGACAAAAAATATGATGTCATTCTCAATATTCATACTTGACCCCATACTTTCTATGAGTCATTGTTTTATATATTTAGTGGAACAAAATAAGAAGTGCACATAGAATATGTATTTGAACCAATGATTGGGAACACACTAAACCATAATGTAATAACAATTTGATTTTTTTTCTTAAAGTTGGCTCCCTTTCTAGAATAAAAGTAAAAAGCAAAGCAAATCCTTCACACATAATGTTAATGTAATACATAAAAGCATGCATATGCATAATTGTTTTGGTATTTGTGCATGCTTTTACCCTATTATTTTGTTTTCTTTGCTTTGTCATGAGTCGTAAGCTATTGTGACGATATGCTCAAAGATGACATGTATGAGTTTTGTGACTGAGCGCAAAGTATCTTTTTTTTAATGTTCAAAATTGCAATAACCGTTTCTTTCATTTTTCAACGATTGAATGCTTATCTACCTTTGAGTGTACATGTGTGCAAGACAAAGCTTGTCGTGATCTTTCGAATCACTTTGTTTTACTCTCTTTATATGGAGTCTTGCATTTGCAAGGCCAAAAAGAGTGCAAGTGCATGTCTAAAATGCTAATCCCCAACCATCTCATATTACTTTTGTAAGGACAAAAAACACTACCATTCCAAAGTAGTCTTCCGATTTATTGAAGTGTGTGCAAAAAATGACAATCTTACATACCTTTGGACTCCTATCAAAAGCCAACAAACTTTTTTATGATAAAACTTTAGTGGATCTTATTTCCAACCTATACTACATCCATGATTGGTCGAGTCCCGCCTTGATCCAAGAAAAATGGAGGGCTTCACCATCATATCTCTAAGAGTTGAGGTCCGAGGAGCTCTCCTCCATTCTTAGATGAGGACAAAATCTATTCTACACCATCATCTATTTATCTCTCCACAATGGAGAAGCTCTCACTACCCTTAATAAGAGTAGGACCCATCCATCCACCAACAATTTTGTCTCAAAATGCGCTCTCATTAACTTCTACACCTCTAGCTTATTGGAAGGGAATTGTCAAAGAGGGGCCTACAAAGATGGATGCTATAAAGTTTTATGTAGGACCGAGTCTTTGGAACCTTGTCCCTCACTCACATATTTGCTTTTTGCCACATACACGCAAATGGGAGAGAGGAGAAGGCCGAGCCACATGGAGGAGGTAAGAGGGAATATTTCAAGAAAATTATCTTTTACGTGCAGAGGTTGGCTTTGACCTCCGGAGGCAGGCCAAACGACCTTTGAAACATGCTCAATCAGATGATGACACATAGGTTGGAGGTAGCACTCTAACTCCAACACTTTTAGTCACATTTTTGAAGGCTGCCATCAGAGGCAACCACCGGCGGTGGTGGCAGCCTCAAGTCATGTGGCCGATCTTGAGACACACACAATTTTGTGTTTGTGGTGCCATTTGTGCATAGTAGAGCTTGGCCACGTTCTCCTCCCTTCTCCGTTTAACCTTGCCTTGCTAGGCTTTTCATTTATTCCACCTGCCTCGGATCGATCGATCCACCTATCTGATGCATTTCCGGTTCTGCTTTGGAGAGATGATCCATTAAGCGATTTCTGGTTTGGAGAGATCGGAGCAATCATCGAGGCGGATCTAGGAATCGCCGAATACCAATAGGGATTTAAACAAGGAATACGAGGATGCTGAGAAAGGCGGGTAAATGCATATGGCCTAGCGCTTGCCTTGTCGCATCGAAGTCGTTGGCAGGGACGGGCTTGCTGAGGCGGAATCTGCATCAGCATGCTGGCTTTGGAGCCGTGTGCGGCTCGCGTATTTTGTCGAGGTCGGAACCGTCTGGCAGTGCCCAGGGAGAGGTAAGATTCCAAAACTTCATTGATTTATGGTGTTTGCCGAAAGCTTTCTAGCTGAATGCTTGATATCGTTGTATGATAATTTTCTTGTAAGTTCTTTCAGATTGTCGAACTTTGGCTGCTCCAGCTTTGGCTGGTCTTGTGGATGGTCTGATGAATTTGTGTAATTTTTCCGAGTTTTAAATTTTATATCACTGATTTCTTTGTTCAAAAAGGTGTGACAAGTCACATGCTACATGCAGGGCACATATTTCCAATTTTCTTTGTGCCATTAACAAATCACTTATTAGTGGCATCATTAATAGATTTGAATCGATAATACATTCAAATCAGTTATTCTTACCCGGAATATATATATATGACGAGGACATTGGTTATTATTAGAAGACCTGAGAAAGCCAAGCTCGATGTCCGAGTCATGCTCTGGTCTATCAGCAGTACGACACAAGGCCACTCAATTTGTCCATGCTTATCTCTCTCCCGCTTGAGCTTCCATGACTTTGTTGAGACTCTTTTGCTTTTGTGGGGGTCATTGTGGGATGTCGCTATTGCTGTTACCCTTGGTTCAACAGGTAGATCCATGCCTAACATTGCGTGAACGTCCGAGTTTGCCCCTACCTTTGTCATCTCTCTCCTCTGTCTGATCATCACCCTTAGCTCCTGCAGCATCTCTCTACTCTTGTCACAACCTGTTATCTGATTGTGCGAAGCTCTGCAAATGACTCATCATCTAGATCAACATTGATGCATATTGTGGCCACTGCGATTTTGCTTGAAAGAGCATAGTCATCAAGGTTCACCTGTGCTGGATGACCATCCTATGTAATTGTTGCACCGTGACTCACTTGCTTGAGTTTGGTAGTGCAAGAAACCAACCATTTGTATTGCTTGACAAAAATATTATCGCGTCTCTTTGTGTTAATAAGAGACGTGCTAGAACTAGCCTCATGACCGTGGAGCAATCAGATAAAGAGCCCCTTAGCTAATGAACCGCTACTATGTTTTTTGATTCCAGTAAATCTTGTTCTCCCTAACCATCCTGCTTGCCCTTGAAGTCAAGCAGCAAAGTTTGACTTTGAATTTGAATTTTGAGAGGGAATTAGAGTTAGAGAAATGAAGAGATGCCTAGATGAACTTGGAAATGGTCTTCGTACCATATATTCCTGGCCATAAATCTCTTCTTAGTTAGCTAGTCAATCTAGTTAGTTTGCTTGATGGCATTGATCCGTCCTTGTTCCATCTTTTTGATGTACTTTTTTTTTTGTCTTATATGCCTTAGGGCATGGAAAAGACGTTATTGCAAGTTCATGTGACATGTGTGAAGAATCATAAGAGAGAGGTCACTGCTATAAAAAATGAGCAAGAAAAGATCTTTTGGATGTGAGAAGTAGAGAAAATTGAAGGTTGCAAAGTGATTTAAAATGCAATAGTCATGGAGATAAATCAATGAGTGAGAAGGGAACTAGGTTAAAGAGACCCATGAACAACTTATTGTAGTTGAAAATGTTGAGGATGTGGATATGGCTAGTATCACACTCATTAGTCTTTTTATAGTCTACCAACATTTGGTGACTACTTTGATGGTGAGAGAAACGACTCCTTCATTGGATGAAGTGTCCAAAATTCTTCCGCAAAGAAGAATTACAAATAGGTGGTCCAAATTAAAGTGACGTAGATATAAATCAAGCATTGGCAGCAAAGGCATTCTCTTCAAGAGCAAGAGAAAAGGAGATCACTAATAGGCCATTTGCAAACCAACAAGAAAAGAGAAAAGGGAATTATTTGGAAAACCCAGTCATCGTACATCGGACAGCCTTTATTGGCCCAAGTGGTAGGTTTAGCACGCAAAGATCGGCAATGATCGCGACTTATTGTGATGTTAGAGCTTTGAAGATTGAGCCTCAAAACTCATGAAAGTTAGAACATGGGACAAAGTTGAAACTTTGAAGGGGCAATTAGCTTATAGTTAATAAAGCTTCATGATGGACAAATGCATATGCATCCTTTTCCTCTTGGCCCCCTTGCCACATCGATTGCATCACCATTAACGTGCAAAACCTCATAAGTCACTACTAGAGGCATTACAATCACAATCTAGTGACCATTGACTTGCAACTCACAATTTTTAGATCAGAAATAGGTTTGTTTTTTAGATATAGATTATAAAAAACCATAAACTATGTAGTATATTATAATTGTAAATAAGTGTCAATCTTAGGGGGAAAGACATTCTATTCTAATCCTCTATTTCTCATATGAAAATGATGAAAGTTCTAAAAAACTCCTAGTATGATGTGTTTCACACTATATAAAATTGGAGGTGCATTTGGATGTTGTGGAATCTTGTAAACCACACTTCAGACTCGAGAATTTTAAATTTTAAAGGTTTCTAATGAGAGTAAAGAAAGTAGGCAAGAGTAGCAAATGTTTCAAGACAAATCTAAAGGCCAATTATGAACAAAACTACCTTATGGCCTTCCTCCACAAAGAACGATTAGACCATTATAGAGTTGTTACCTAGAAATTACTCGCTCTTCTTGCAACCATATAGCTTTACTTGGAAGGAAGAGGAGGAAGTAGCTTGAGAGATAGAGGAATACACAAGGATGGGAGACATTAGACCTAGTAAATCACCCTTGGGTGTTGGAAATCGGTGGGATGATTGATATCGGATTTAGTAGAGAACATGTTGCCAAGCATTTAATAACATAGTTTCTTTCTTTGGTCGCTGTTGGTCTGGTGGAGACAACAACACACATTAACTCCCTTGGGCATTACGCTGCCCTATAATCTTGGGCTTTCAAAGCAACAATTCTGCTACCTTTCTGGCTGAGATTGCCCTTGGCCTTGCCCTTGGCCGGATTGGCCCTCAAATTTCTTGAACTTCTTGAACTTGAGTTCAGCGCAAGGTTGTTGACCACTTGAAGCAAGCACACACTAGATGAACTCTTGAGAGTTCTTCCCATTTTCATAACACATTGGCGTCAAAATAACATTTTGCAAATCATGAGTTTGCTTCTTCTCGATGAAGGATCGTACACTTTATCTAAGGCCCTCTACAAAGTGACATACCTGTAAAAACAGAAGCATTTCCTTGGGAATTCTAAGCTATGCCTTTTGATATCTATTTGCCTACTCTTGGACCAAAAAATTACCTTGCTTCATGTTGGTTGATTGCTCTTGTTCTTTTGATTGTTAGGTAGCTAGTTTTGGACAAACATTTGCTTGAATGCCTCCCGTGTAGAAGGAATGAGATTATCCTTGTCCACTTCCCACACTTATCTTGTGCAGACTCTTGATGACTTTATGTGGCTTTAGCAAATTTTTTGGACCCTTTTATGATACCACGCATTTGAAAGACCTTTTTCCTCTTTTGTAACTTGTTTTCCATTGCATCAATGGTAGTAGGTACATATGGGTATTGCACTAGAGTAATACGACAGAAAAGTGTTTTATTGAAGGCAACTTTCACTTCTATAATTGAATTCAACTCATTGTTCTCTAAGACTGGTCGGAATTGAGTCCAATTGACCTCTTATAGTTTCATCTCTTATTAGGCTTGCCCTTTCAAAATCAACAATACAGGTTCACACTTCTCAGAAACCAAATACTGTGCCCTGCTGCCTAGATTTTCAGCAAGATCTCTAGCAACTCAAAAACAAAAGGGTGCATACATCCTAGAAGGCCGTGGAGATCATTGGACCACAAAGCACCAAATTTTGATCTTGGTGATCTAAATAGCAAATTGAAGCAGAATCAGGCTCTACTCTCAAACATGGTTGTAATTTGGGCACTACCATCCAAGAATGCTAGGAAATAGGTGCTGAAATGGCTTGCAGGTAGCAAAAAATTTAGAAAATTTAGGTGCATTTACATCTGATAGGCAATTTTTCACAAAATTCTGGAGATCTGTTATTTGATATCAATGCAACAAACTACAACTGAAATACACAGGGTTAAAAGGTTCAGTCTAGCAGCCTCTAAATATGACCCAATACCCCTTCGCCAAATGTAACAGTGACTTGAAGCTAGCGAACCTGCTATTTATATCCATTTACAAAAAATCACGAGAAGCCCGTGACTTGGCCTTTTTTTACAGTGAATATTTACAATTTACAGTTTCACAACAGGGCAGGGATATAAAAAAATATGACACTTCTCAAGTTGGATTTCTATGTATGGTATTAGTACTGAACATTATTTTATTCGTCCTATATCCTTTTTTGTAGACACAATCCATGACAGGTTGTATCTTTGAGTTTTACCTTGCATTTTTGGACAAGTTTATGATTTGGAAAGTGCGTAAAATGATTGAGATACTAGAATGATTCATTTCCTGATTTTATTTGTACTTATGTTTGTCTTGCATGCCACACAATGTGAGATCACAAGAAAACTGGATTGCTATGTAGGCTGGAGGACCAGCATCATACCCCATTGTGGATCACACGTATGATGCTATTGTTGTGGGGGCTGGAGGGGCTGGTTTAAGAGCTGCTATTGGGCTCTCTGAGCATGGATTCAACACTGCCTGCATCTCGAAATTATTCCCAACACGATCCCACACAGTTGCTGCACAGGTAACACTTGACTTTAGAAGCCCAGTCCTGAAATCTTACGATCACCAGCAGAGCTTTTCAGTTTGTTATTTTAGAGATTATGCTGTGCATATTTGCCCATTACTTGGTCCCTTCTTTAGACTACATGTGCTGTTGGCTTTGAAAAATTGACTTGTGCTTATAGATGATTAAAAAACTTTATGTTCTCCATTCTTATAAATGCTTGAGATTTTTTTATGCAGTGCATAAGCTTAGTTTTAGTTGCTCAGCTATATGCTAGTGTTTTCTAATGGTTCTATTTAATCTGCTTATAGGGTGGCATTAATGCAGCACTAGGAAACATGACAGAGGATGACTGGAGGTGGCATATGTATGACACGGTGAAGGGGAGCGACTGGCTGGGTATACATGTGAACCTGTGATACTTCATATATTGAGTATAACAATCAGAATTCTCTTCTGTAATTCTTCAGCAAAGTTTATTCATGGTAATCTCGTTTTCAGTTTTTGACTTTTCTTGGTCTGCATTCTCCTTTGGGGTCACTGGATATTGCTGTATTGGTTCTTTTTGGTGGGACTTCTGCAGGTGACCAGGATGCAATCCAGTACATGTGCAGAGAAGCACCAAAGGCTGTCATTGAATTGGAGCACTATGGACTACCCTTTTCTCGAACTGAAGAAGGAAAAATATATCAGCGCGCCTTTGGTGGCCAAAGTCTTAATTTTGGAAAAGGTTTAAACATGAAGACAGCAGCCATATCAATTTTATTGTAGAAACGAAGTAGTTGTCCATTGTCATGTGCATAAGCAATTGTATATCAATACTATCAAGTATACTGAACTTGATTTTGATGTTTGTTCTGATTATATTTTTTCCAGGTGGACAAGCTTATAGATGTGCTTGTGCTGCTGACAGAACTGGTCATGCCTTACTTCATACCTTGTACGGGCAGGCGATGAAACACAATACACATTTCTTTGTTGAGTATTTTGCTCTTGATCTCATTATGGATGATGATGGTGAGACTTCCTGTAGCCTTTGAAAATCCTGGTTTTAAACTACAGCTGTCCAAGGTCTTATATAAGTTCCTCACAAACATGAACTATTCTCTCCTTTTTGTATGCTTGCCCATTTCACACAAACATAAACCTTTTTCTCCTTTTTGTATGCTTGCCCATTTCACAATTTTGTTAAATGTCTTAAAAGTTACTGGTTTTATGGACAGGTATGTGCAGAGGGGTGATTGCTCTTAACATGGAAGATGGAACACTTCACCGGTTTAGGAGCCAGGCCACCATTTTAGCGACTGGAGTATTCTTCTCTTATAGTTCTCTTCTATATGACATGTCATCCATACCTTGTTCTTCTGTTGACTGGGTTGACAGTTAAGCTAACAATGCTTACAAGACAACAATGAGTAAAATGTTTCTCAATCTATTCTGCAGGGTTATGGAAGGGCGTACTTTTCTGCTACCTCCGCACACACTTGCACTGGAGATGGTAATGCAATGGTGGCTCGTGCTGGATTGCCCTTACAGGTCATCTAATGAATTTTGATGCAATGCCTTTCCAAACGATGACCTGCTGTAATTTCATTTTTTTAAAAGACCCTGATGCTTGAGAGTTGACTAAGCTTTGGTCATTTCTATATTTAGAATTCTCCTTGTAATACATGAGATCTTACTCAAATGAGCCTTGTATATTTTTTTCCACTTCGTAACTGTTGAAAGAGATTTCTTGTTGCAGTTAAAGTTTGATGTGATGTGAAACTCAATGAACAGTTGTCTTGGAATTTTGGGTGTCCTAAGCAGGTTTGAATTCAAAAAAAATAAAGTATGCTTCTTGCTATCCATGAATATTTATCACATCTTCTACCGAGGTCTTGTTAAGTTGAGGCATTGCAAACTTATTGCAAGACTTACTTGTCTTACCTGTTGCTGAAGGGGGACCGTCTTAAATATCTGGTACTTCAGGTTAACACGACTTCTAGTAAATTGGAACTTGGCTTCTAGAGATCAGGCTTTGGAATCATCTGAAGGTTGTAAGAGGGGATTCCAATGTTCTTCCATGACAAAAGAGCTTTTAAAAGCTCAGTTTAGCAGATAGGTCTTCTAATGTAGACATGAATTATTAGTTTTTGGATGACCTATTTCGCAACAAATCTCAACAATGTAAGTATGCCAGTCATAGTGAACCTCCTTGAATTATATGTGTAGTTCCCACTCTAGCAAGTTTCCAATATTCTCGGGGTGAAAGGGAAATCTAAACCTTGCTGAACTTGTAAAGGCTCAGGGCGTTAACAAAACCAAGTCACGTTGGTGAGAAATATCTCCTAGATTTTGGCAAGTCATTTGTTGAGTTTGTCCTTAGCTAATTCATAATTCTGAGCCCTTTCATGCTTTAATTTCTTCTCTTTGCAATTTTCTACTTTGACTCATGCTTCGTTCCTGATCGTTTGTACGGTCTAGGTTTATTGGAAAGTTCTAGTTTTCACTTTCTGCATAAGTCAAGTGATGTTGGGGTGAAATCCAAACATTGGAATGAGAGAGAGAGAGAGAGAGAGAGAGAGAGAGAGAGAGAGAGAGAGAGAGAGAGAGAGAGAGAGATCTTTATTAATGTCCTTGACCCTAAGGTACATAGGACTGATAAAAGGTACATGTCAAGTATGCACAGTAGGAGCTTAAAAGCTCAATCATCTAAAAGAAACAATAACTGCATGTGATGAGATGGCTGGCATAGTCACAGTCCATCATCTTGATAAAATAGATATTCCTTCGCCTGGAAAAAAATGGTGTATAGTATTCAGTGAAACTGTCGGTGAATGTGATGTGGACTTCTGTCTCCGAGTGGGCTATCGGTTTTGTTTTTATTTGCTGTGGAGCGGTGGGGCTTTGGGCTGGTGGTCTCTCTGGGCGTCTACACTGTCTCCGCCGTCTATGCATGGAAGTGTCTGGAATCTCAGCCTATCCACCAGATTCACTACTCAAACTAGTCTCCTGTCTCTGTCTCTGACAAGATAGGCACTCCCTGATGCTTAGCTGTATCAAGGGGGGGGGTGTCTGTGTCTAGTCGCACCATCCTCAGGTCTGACATCTCCCAAATCATCAATGCAACACACCTGGAATCCCCGTATGATACAAAGTAGAAAGTGTGACTGGGTGCTCGGAACAAGCGATAATATCTCCCACGGATCTCATAGTAAGCAAGGCATCTGAGGAGAAAATGGAACTCATCTTCTACCTCATGTGTATCACACATACCACAGAGCCGGCCTCTCGCGGTTTCCACTATATCTGCCAGTCTCGATGGCTAGCTGGTGTGAGGAAACTTGAAATTGACCCATTGCTATCCGCAGTCTATGTGAGATACTCTCCACCACATAATTGGGTACTATAGGACATCCAGCTGGATCCAAAGATAGAAAATGTGCACGATAGAACTCAGTCTTCGTCCCCAGTGTACCTTGCCAAGTGCTCTGAAGATACACTCCGTACAGATGGCCTCGAATATACTCACGAGTACCAGTAGGTAGGTTAGTAATTTGAATACCCAATGTGGAGAGAGAGAGAGAGAGAGAGCGAGAGAGAGTGAGAGCGAGCACTTTATTAACATCTTTTCCATGCCAAAAGGCACGTGAGACAAAAACAATAAATCCAAGTGTGATGGTAACTAGATGGGACAATGCCGTCAACTAGATAAGAAAAACTAAACTAAAGCTATCCACTATGTAGTAGTCTAGGAATATATGGCACGGAAAAAAGCAGCCATTTACAAGGTCAACTGGACATCCCAGAATCAAACTCAACTCTATTCTAACTCAAGCTCAATACATCTATTTTGTTTCACCGAAACGTAACGGATCTTACCATCTCGGTTTATCAGGTGTTTTCCTATATTCTTTGCTTTCTGTGGATCCTCTTTTCTTTCCACCACTTGTACAAACGTGAGGTCTTCATCCAGGAAGATCTTGATATCTTTAAGTCTATGTCTTTGATGTAGTACATCTCGTCGAGACTCCAACTAGGTGAAGCGCAGGACCGGGTGCTTGCATCTTTCTTGGTACGCCAACCTTTGTCATGATGATGGAGAGTAGCTTCCAAAAGTTTTTGGCTTCTGTAAGGGATCCTGAGAATTCGGGATGTATTTCACACGAACATTGAGGGCCTTTTGCTCGTGCAACCGGCTCTTAGTAAGTGTAGCAGTCTTCACTAAGTGCAAAAGGCATTTCAGAGGTTGTGATTGCTAGCCATGGATATTTTAATCTTCCAATTTAAGTATCTCTAAACAAGGCTCTTTGTGAATAGATCATTAGCCTAAATATAGCCTCTACCTTTATAGGGTGCATGGTGATTTGATGTGGAATAGAGGTCTTGGCGCTGATCATACATGAGAGCATAGAAATATGAAGTTGCACTGATGTAAGTCATGTACACATTGTCTTTGTTGCATACATAGTTGTAAGGGTGACGAGTGTCATGTCTAAGTCAGGCCCTGCAGTTTAGGCTTGCTTTAGGAGCAACTTCTTGGTGCAGCAAGAAGCCCACCATGGTTCTATCATCGACGAAAGTTTAGTATGGGGCATCTATAAAGGCTGCTTGTGAGGCTTTTTTGCTTAAGAGGCTACTTGGTGACGTGGAGATCACCTAGGTAGATCCTATTATACTACGTTGCAATAGCGAGAATTGTATTGAGCTGGCCAAGAATCTTGTATATCATGTTGGTATGAAGCACATAGAGGTGGATCAACACTTACATATGAGAGAAGGTGCAGAGTGGTGAATTTCAGCAAGTTTATTGTGACACTGACGACCAAGCGGCAAACATGTTCACTACCCCGGCAAACATCTTTGATCGATGCTAGGTGGTAGTGTAAATAAAATAGGGATTAAGTGAGGGTGTTGAATTAAGTGCTTATTATACCCCTTTAGGCTTTGTATACTTGTAACTTGTAAGCTGTGCATATGCAATGGGGTTTTTAATGAGATACATTGAGACACCTCGTGCATACCCATGAAGCACGTATGACATGTGGCACAAAGATCTTTTGAATTTTGAGGGGTTACCGCACCCTCGGACTAATAGATTATTCACTTGTTGAAATCCATCTCTCTTGTCAAGGAGCTTAAGCATTGATGTTTGATTACTTTTTTGATTCTTAATGTATTTGAATAATATTTGATATGTAGTTGATGTGTTTATTGTCATTCAACATAGTTATGAAGCTAAACAGGATGATCTACAGGTTCCAACAATTTGGATGTCCAAATCCTTTGTTGGCACTTGTCACTACATTTGTAGAATTTCTGCTTCTTGCATTGAAATCCCCCATCCTCATGACATCGTCATCTTCTTTATATTTGACTATATCAAGGCTGATTTCTATGATTGGGTCTTTACTATCCAAGCTAGTATTGCGATAGAAAATGGACTTTTGAGGAACAAAGTAGCAAACGCACAAAACAGAATACCTTCTGTTCTGCCATGATTTTCAGCCACGTATCGACTCTTAAAAGTTGACGTCCTTACCTTTGTTCTATAAGAAGGAAGAATACCTATCAAAAGTTGGTATTATGCAAGTTTCAGCCAAGATTATTATTTTTATCTTTTGCCACTTCACTCAAGCGGTTCTCATTACAAAAACCAGATTTAGCTTCAAGCACTTTTTTTTTGGATCACCTCGTCTCATTTGATTGGCGGAGTGTCCTCCCAAAATGTCGGCCCTTCCATAGTGGTGCTGTTGTAAAGCTATCTTCATAAGCTTTACTTCCGGCGCCACTGGCGCGAGCATTGTCCCCGGCGCCAGCAGCGCCCCTGCTGCTCCCGGCGCCGTTGGCGCCGGCGCCATGTGACCAGAATCCAGCCGGCGCCAAGTTCCTATGGCTGAAAATCTTTGATCGGTTCTAGCGAAGTCTAGAGAGCTCAGATCGATGTGCAATCACCTCACACGATCTAGGCATGATTAAAGGAAGCCTGGGGATCAATAAAATCTAGAGAGAGAAAATGACTTTCTAGAAAGAGAAAATCCTAGAGAGAGAGAAAACGTGCTTTACCAGCCTGGGTAGAGTGCTTGGTATGAGAGGGGGGGGGGTGCCGAATCCCACCAATACGATAGGGGAGTGCGGGTTGCGACTCAGGGCGAGCTCCAACCAAGTCTCAGCCTCCCTTGCTGGAATGTTGTCATGGCTCTCGCCTTGGCATGCTAGCGCCCTGGAGACTAGGGTCGGTCACACACTTGAAATGTAACCTTCTCAGATTTATCAATAAAGTGGGATTTTCCTCAAGCTGACTCTGATTACCTTCTGGGTTTCAGTGTTCGGTAAAAGCGCCAGTTGTAAGGCCGCTTCAAAATTTTTAAGTTGGCACATAGCTGAGGGTCGTATCTCGGGGCGGCAGCGGTATGCCGTCGGGACCATTCCGTCCGTGGCGCCAGCGGTATGCTGTCGAGACCATTTGGTCCAGGAACTGGTTGTCTCCATATCTGTCGCGGCTTGTGGTTCTGAGTGTTCCTTGCATGAACGTGAATGGGTTAAGCTCTTGGGGAAAGGGCTCTAACCTGTCGGCTGAGTTGGATGGCTTGCTTGGGTGGAAGTTACTTGTTTATGGCTGTCCAGTCTGGTGGGGGGCCAAGTTGGCTTCTTGCGCTCGTGATGAAGCTTTCAGTTGGTTAAGTCTGATGTAAGTCAGACCGCTTGCTTGGAATGGATGTTACTCGTTTGTAACGAAGCTTCGAGTTGGTTAAGTTTGATGTATGTCGGGTGGCTTGCTTGGAGGGAAGTCACCCACATCGGGACCCCCGATCTGGCATGGCGCCAGGTTGGATCTTAATGTTGGTTTTCGAAACTTCAAGTTGGTTAAGTCTGATCGTTGTTGGCGAGTTGGTTGCTTGTATGTCAAGTGGGTTTGGATGGCAAGAGTTGAAGGCTGGGAAGCTAAGTCGTGGTTCCCGGCTCCCTTTGGGATGCCTGCGCTACAGCTGCCCATTACCTTTTGACTTTGTCATTGAAATCTACCTTTTGCTTGTTCCGTAGATGTAAGATCTTCATCCACATAAACTTGAGTAGCCCAAAGCTTCCCCCTATTTTGCAATACAAAGTTTTTTGCCTTGTTATCCAAAACTTGAACTAATGTGTTCCTGATTTCTTTTACTTGTCTAAAGGGCTCCCTGATGTCTTCCTTTGAAAGACCCATTTTGTCAAACAAGACATTCGAGATAGGTTCTCCATTTCTAGGAAACTCCTTGAATGTCAAGTTTGATGCTTGTTTGGACTATGAAAATCTCTTATTCCTCTTTCACAAGAGTTTATAACTCTTTAGCAAAGAAAGATTTATATGTATCATTGAGATCCGATTAAGTGGAGGTTTCTCCCTACTTCTGAAATCTGATCAGTATACGTTGGATGTCTTTGTTGTCACTTTTTTTGTGTTTTAACACTTTACAACTTGTTCAAACAATCCTCGATGGCAACTTGACACATCGTGCTGTCATGTGTCATGAAGGAAATGAGCGTTAGCAAGTCTTGATATGGGGGTGTTTTTTTGTATGTCATTGCGGACGGGTGGTTGGGGCTGCTTGGGTAGTCTTTCCGGTGTGTGTGGAGAGAGAGAGAGAGAGAGAGAGAGAGAGAGAGAGAGAGAGAGAGAGAGAGAGAGAGAGATGTAAAGTTTTTGTTTTCTAAGCTCCAAATTTTGTTCTATTGTGCATGAAAGCAGGATTTGGAATTTGTCCAATTTCACCCTACTGGCATTTATGGTGCAGGTTGTCTCATAACCGAGGGTAAGTGAAATGTTGAACTCTAAACATGACCATATTTAGATACTCTTTCGTTATTCAGTTCATTGCCATCTTTCTTTGCTTAGGGATGTGTCGGAGGCTTTTGTGTAAAAATCTGATAAAATGCTTGCTATATCACAATGATTTACAAGTGCTCTAAGTATAGCTCCACTTTGTTCATTGATCTGTCTTGAGGATTCTTTTCAAAGTCACTATAACAAAAATCCACTACTCCTTACCATTTTACTCACTAAGCCTTTAAGGTTTAATTTTGAAGAATGAAAAGGCATATTAAGGAGCAAGAGTGTTTGTTTGGCAATTTTTTATAGCAATAGGTTGCATTCTGGATTTCTAGATATTATACACATTATTTAAGATATAAATTTTCTTTCAGCTTGATGTGATGTTCTGAATGTTTTTCAAATTCAATGTTAGTGGCTCTCAATAATAATATCAGCAATGAAAAATTAGTAGTTCATGAGGAAAGTTAACATATTCAACAAGTATAAAGGGTTAGCTATTACAACAATAATGATTTCTACTTGTAGTCCATCTTTGCTTTACTAGTCAGAATGAACCTTTTCTTGCTTTTCTTGCAATGCTATACTTTTTTTGATCTTTAGATGTTCTAATAATTCACAACATGTGAATTAGTTGGGCTATTTATGATCTCTTAGATATTTTAGTTCTAGAATTCATGTTTCAATTAACGTTTCTAGACAATTTTTGTTAGTAGTTTTTATGACTATGTTTAGATTTGAGTGCTTTTCTATTAAGTGGTTTGCATGTGTTCTTATCGTTTTTCAAAACCTTTAAGTGCATGCGTTTATAGATGTAATTGTTTTCTCCCCTTAAATGGGCAAGAGATTTAGATGTGTGGAGAAACTCACCTTTCTAGCAAGTTGTTTGATCGTAATTATAATATCTATCAAAACATTTGCTAAGAGTTAATTGTTATTTTGGGCCATATCTAGGATCACGTGGTGAAGGCGGTATTTTACGCAATAGTGAAGGCGAACGTTTTATGGAAAGGTATGCACCGACTGCTAAAGATCTAGCTTCTCGAGATGTGGTCTCTAGATCCATGACCTTGGAAATTCGCGAAGGGCGAGGTGTAGGTATGTCATTTATAAAGTGTGCTTGCTTGAACCTCATTCAAACCTATATTGTGTATGAATCACTTATTTCAAGTAGTGATGTGTTCCATCATAGTTGGAGCAATGTTGGGTTTAAATGCTTGCAACTAAATTTTTTTTTGGAATGTGACGATTCTCTCTCTCTCTCTCTCTCTCTCTCTCTCTCTCAAACTATGAAACTATGAGGAACGAAATGCCATTTTTAAAGTGTGCCTTGTCTAGAGTGTAGGTTCAAGTTTTTGGAAGATGTATCGAGAATTCTTTCAAAAAAAATATTTTTAATTAGAAATTTTGATATGGAAATAAAGGACAAGTTAAGATCCAAAACCCAAAATGTACAATACAAAATCTAGGCACTACACTTTGGAATTTGGATCGCCAGCTCACAACTCAATTGGAGAATCTAGCTTGATGTATCCGCAAGCTTGAGGCTACAGACGTTCAACTTGAGTTGAGCTTTTAGCTTCAAGTCATTGGTGACGCCGTAGTTGCATCAAAGTAGTTAGTGGTTACTACTAACTAGTATCATGTATGATAGTTCAAGTTAGGGTGGTTACTTTCGAAATTTTGAGTCCTAACATTTGACCAGTGACTCCCGAGTCCTCCTGAGTCCTGAGCACTTAGCAGTGAGTCCTGACTCTAGTCTCCTCCTGAGTCTCGAGTCCTGACTCACTGCTTAGGAGTTCCGAGTCCGTGCTCACTGCTTAGGGCTAGGGCTATACAATCACCAATGTAACCTACTAATCTGTTTAATGTTAGATCTTACTATTCGAAACTCTCAATATTTACTTGGGAAAATAGATGTTGATGAAATAGTCATATCGAATCTCTCTCTCTCTCTCTCTCTCTATATATATATATATATATATATATATATGTATATATATATAGATATATACTAGTAACGTGTGCCGTTGACGGGTGATGGTGGCCGATCTAGGTGACGGCCGATGGTTTAGGAGGAAAGCCGATGGTTGTTGATGGGTGGCTGGTGTATGTGTGTGTATGTACGTGAGTGCATGTGTTTATATATGTGTGTGTATTCGTGAGAGTGCGTATATTTGTGCCTGCGTGTGGGTAGTCTAGCATAGTGTGCCCGCCGATGGCGGGCGGTTGATGATGTGTGTGTGGATTTGTGTGTATGAGTGTGCGTGTGTGTCTGTGTGTGTGGGTTTGTGTGTATGGTGTGTCCAACGGTTATATGGCCGATGGTGTGTGTGTGTGTGTGTATGGATTTGTGTGTATGATTCGTGTGTGTATGAGTGTGCATGTGCATGCATTGATTTCTCAAAAACTCGACATCTTTACAATTTTCTAGACTGCTTCTAGGATTCCTAGCTTGAACGCACGTTTCTCTGTGCATACTGAACCGCTTGGAGCCCGATTTGTCGATGCGAGTTCGTCTCGACGTGTAGCATTGGATGGAACAGACGACATGCAAGACGGAGCCCATTGGGCGATATTGGACCACTTCTCGAAAATGCCAAAAAGTAGTCCATCTACTGTGCCCTAGTGGCGTTCCTCCCGACACGAATGGCGTTTTCAAGCATACAACGTCGGAACTGAGACAGAAAGGGTGTTTCATGTCAGAATTGAGCTACAAATGGTCCTGTGGGTTCGTGTTGAGCCCATGAACCTTTGGACACCTTCTGTTCGAAGTTCTGCCCATTTTTTGATTGAATCCGACCTTTTTTTGGCTCGACGGGCCTAGAATAACAACACTACGTTTAAGGTTTCTTTGGATGCACATTTCGCTGTGAGTACTGAACCATTTGGAGCCCAATTTAGTGTTGTAGGTTCGTATCGGCGTGCAGCACAAGACGGAATAGACGGTTTGAAAAATGGACTTCGTTCGGCGACATTGGACATGTTCTTAGCTATGCTTGAAAGTAGTCCATTTAGTGGCATTCCCCCTAACAAAAAGGTCGTTTCCGGACAAACGACATCGAAATTGAGTTGCAAATGGTCATGTGGGTTTGTGTCAAGCCCACGAACCGCTGAACGCCTACCGTCCGAGGTTTTGACTATCTCTCACTGAATGTGACCAATTCTTGGCTCGTCGGGCCTAGAATCCCACAACTACGTTTAGGGTTTCTGGTTCGGACGCACGTGTCTTTGTGAAGATAGTTCATAGAGCGTGAAGTATGAATTTGTTTAGGGTTGAAACAGGTGCTACCCTTACTGAGGCTTAGAGAAAATCTGCCTTGTAGTTTTGTAGGTTCAATTTCTAAAAAGCCAACAGACCTTTGAGCTAGGAAAATGGTAGCAGTTGCTGGAATTTGAGAAAAAGTGCAGAGAGGTAAGAGAAATTGGTAGTTGATAAGTTAGGCCAGCTAAATATAGGTGCTAAATATATCTTGTGCTTGTTCTATAGACTCTGAGCGAGGAGCCGCACATGAACTACTTCCTCGTCGATATCATTGGTTCTCGTGTTACTACTATTTGGGAATTGATTCAGAGTTTCTTTCTCAAATACCTTCATGGAGAGAGCTATCAAGAGTCCATGACTTCAACCGTGTTCAGAATGGCAGGAATTTTTTTTCCCTGGAGTAGTTGCACACAGTCTTGTGAACTACATCAACTCCATAAGGCTGGACTATATTCCTGGACCATTTAGGTCAATTCCAAATGTTTTCAGGTCCCAACCGACGAAGTGTCCCTGAAGCCCTGTTTAACGGCGAACTTGTGTGTGTGTGTGTGTGTGTGTGTGAGTTTTGAGATGTGTGCACACTGCACTGTGAGTTTGTGTGAGGCTTGAGCACTGAGATTGTGTGTGTGTGCACTGTAGTCTGTGTGTGCACTGTGTGTGTGTGTTTGTGTGTGTCAGTGTGTGTGCACTCAGCAGTGTGTGTGATATTTTGTGTGTGTGTGTGACATTGTGTGCACTGTGTGTGTTGAATCTTGATGGGGTTCAATGTGGGGCATGGGCAGTGGGCATTGTGAGATGGGTGTGGGACCTGGGTAGTTAGAACTTAGAACTTAGAACTTAGAAGTCCGAGTTAGTAGTTACTAGTTAGTACTAAGTAGTTACTAGTGTCTAGTTAGTAGTTAGAACTTAGAACTTAGAAGTTAGAACTTAGAGAGATCCGTCACCTGAGAGAGAGAGAGAGAGAGAGAGAGAGAGAGAGAGAGAGAGAGAGAGAGAGAGAGAGAGAGAGAGAGGGGGCCACCATGCCGAGGGATAGGGACCCCTTGTGGGATCACGTCACCATCGCTGCGGCCATTGTTACGTTTGAGGGGATACGAGATTGCCCCCTGCATGCATGCTCCTGACACGCCACTCACTCCTGTCGCATCGGAGGAGGTTGGCCCTTTTAGGATGGGGCCCGGACCGAGAGGTAAACATTCAACTCTAAGACTCTTACACTTCAAAGTTCAAACATTGATCAAGTTATAAGTTTTAACTTTTAGCTCACATGATACATCAAGTTTGAAGTTTCAATTTCATTGATCATCTAATTTCTAAATTGTATTGTAATTTCAAATTTGTCTTTTTTGGCAGATCGAGATGTAGTCACGGCGACACACCCAAAGGCCACCACATCACGCCCCCCAGTTGGCATCCACTCACCCCTCGCTTCCCATGGCCCAAAGGACAGAGCTGTAGATGAGGCAGGGCCTAGTACCCGGCCTGACCCGCCTTCTGGTGGAAGATCTTCGACACCACCTCCAGCCATGACCATACTGGCACCACATCATCCACCTGAGAGATGGAGAGGTAGACGGGGCCGCACTACACAGATGGGGGGTAGAGAGTACTATGTGTCTAGCTTCACTCCCAGAGCCATGGCAGAGGCAGAGGTTGTCGTTCGACAGTTGTTCTACACCTGCGATCTGCCATTTCATTTGGCTAGGACCCCGGCATGGAGGAGGGCGATGAGTGCGGTGAGTGTGATTGGGCAGGTGTGGCAAGGGCCATCTTGCGACACTAAACCTTAAACCCTAAACCGGCAACGTGCAAGTGGCCATTGGCAAGTTCCAACTTGTTACAACTTTTTCGGATCCACACTTGTCACTCACAGACTACAGTCTTGAGTCTCGACTCTCCTTAGCAAGCAGTTGCCAGTGCTGAGTGTCCACGACTTTGCTGTCAAGTGAGCACTAAGCACTTAGCAGATCCTTGTACCTGGGGCCTGGGCAGTGGGCAGTGGGCACTGGCCCCTGGGTAGTAGGGGGCCGGGGCCACTGGGCCAGGATATGGTTACAACTTAGTTCTACAAGTAAGTTACAACTTACAACTTTGAACTTTCAAGTTTCAACTTACTGCAGTTCTCTTAAACTTGGGTCATAATGTCATTCTAGTTTCTGTAATTTCTGTTTTGAAAATTGAATCTTGATACGACAGGTCACACCATCACAAGAGATCTGATTATCCTGAATTCTGATATCTGTAAATTTAGAGGAAGATTGAAATTGTTTAGCTATTAAAATTTAAGTATCTGGATTCTGTACTATCATTGAATGTTTGACTTTTTTTTTGAAGAATTGGAAAAAAAAAGGTTCGAAGCGTTTTCCAATTCGAACCTGGCCTGGCCGTTCAAACCTCAAAGAATCGGTTCGAACCGGCTGGTTTGAATTGACCATTTCGAATCGGGATGCAACCTTGGCGTGACCTACTTGTGTTTCTCTCCCATCGAAGAGCCAGTTTGACCAAACGATACCCGAATCGAGCAAGGCCAAGTCCGTTAGGTCCGTATCGGGTTCACGAACCTGTGGACTGTATTCTTGGACCATTTTGGTCCAGGAATCATGATTTCTACACAAGTTTAAACGTATGCTACACAAGTGCTACTTTGATATTGAATCTGCCGATTGTATCTTGCAATGCCTATCACACAATGAGGAATTACACTCTCGATCATGTTGTTTTTGTGTTATACTCTAGCTATGGTTCGTTGTTTTTATGGTTATGGCTGTGGATCCTAACGTCTACCCGCCGTTAAGTCATTTGCTCGCGCTCTCTTCATCGTGAAAGGAAGTCATGCCCTTCAATTGTTTTGCCTTGAGCTGTTTGCGATATTGGTCTTCTTAATTGGTGTTATATTAACTACGCCATTTGTTAGGGTTTGGGGTGTGGGGTTGATGCCATTTCGTTAGGGTTTAGGTTTATGGTTTTTCGTTAGAGGCTATTCCATACTACGTCCGCTCTCTCTCTCTCTCTCTCTCTCTCTCTCTCTCTCATCTTGCACAGAGCAAACCATTTCTAACCACCCATGATAAATTAGCCATGACAACAATAAACTGTAAGAAATATATACATATCATCTGCTGCCAATGTACATGATGCTGTATGTGTATCAATATCTACATGTCCAAACTAAACAAATCATCCCTCTACGTGCCAGATGCATCTGCAGGGATGTCAAATACAAACTCAGCCTCAGAGTCAATGCCTAGAGGCATCTGAGACTCCTCCAAGTCTGAGCCAACGCCCGCCAATAGACTCCTAGAAAGGTCATCGGTGCGTGCCCTCTTTGGAGGTCTGTCTCTGGGTCTGCCGGAAGGAACCCGCCGTGGTACACTCTTGCCTGGGGGTCTCCCTCTGCCACGAGGGGCACTCTGGGAACCGCCTGCCTGTGATGCCCTGTGCTGTCGAACCCGTTGTGAGCCATCATAGGTGTGGGTGTGTCTCTGAGCAGCTGCATCTGCCTCCCTCGCAGCCTATGCCTAGCCATCATCATCAAGGGTCTCTGATGTGACAGTAGTGGGTGGGGCACAGTAACCATCCCCTACGATGTTGACTGTCTCGTCTGAATCATATGTGTGGTCATCATCAGAGGAGGGCAATGACATGTCAGTAGGGAGGGGGGCATGTTGAAGAGTAATGCTTATTTTACCCCTTTGGCTAAGCACTAGTTAAGCTGTAAGTTGTACATAAGTCATGGGGCATGTTATAAATTAAATACATGAGACCTCTCCTTTTGTAAGTTGAGTAAATTAGTGCAAGTGGCCCACTTGGCCAAGTAGCTCCTATGGTTGACACCTAGACTTTCTATGCATGTATCTGAGGTGCTTGCCTCACAAGGGACTTGTAGGACCCACGCCCTCCTCTCTCTAACAATTCATTTCTTCTTCTAACTTTTGTTGTTGTGAGGTGCTTATGCAAGTTTCCATAGCCAAGTTTCTCAAGCTTTCGTAGTTGATCTAGTATTGAAGTTAAGATACTCCATAGCTGGGTCTTGCAAATCATCATCGTATCAAAGCAGGTTGTCTAGCTTGTGAGTCTGTGAGTGAGGGAAAATTCAGTGCTCAGATTCTTGAGAAGATTCTCATCTTCTACAAGCACCTCAATCTTGAAAGAGGGAGCTTTTGATCTACAGGAGTCAAATTAGGAGTCAGATCAGGTTGAGTCTTGCACTGTTGGAGAGCTATTGGCAAGGGGAGTGGGATGATCCAAAAACTTTCTAATTCTGGCTGAGTTTTGGGAAGTCTTTTTGGAGGAGCTTACACAAAAGTAGGGCGCATATTTTGTAGGGGCTTTTGGCTACTGAACCAGTGGGGCCTAGTGCTTGTGCTAGTAAGGCCATACCAAGTGGCAAAGTCAAAAGCAGGAGCTAAAGGGTTGCCTTGAAGTGGCTACATACCTTAGTTTGGGGTCAAACCCTAGTTGCTGGAAGTTGTTTCTTTGCTAATCTTTTTCAGGTGGAGCTTTTGTTTGAGCACAAATTATAGCATGGCTAGTCTTGGGGAGAGTTTGTTGGCTGAATCTAGCAAACTTGATGGCACAAACTACAAAGTGTGGAAGTTCAAGATGGCTAACATCTTGATGGACAGGAATTGTTGGGAGTTGATGGCAAGTAGAGAGCCTGTACCAACATCTGATCCTGAATTGAAGGACGACATAAACAGGAGACAGAAAGTACATAGGATGATCAATCTTTCTGTCAAGAACAATATTATTCCTCACTGCAATGCAAAGTTGCAGTGGATGCTTGGACTATTTTGAAGTCTATGTTTGAAACAGTGGATTCAGCCAGGCTTGTGTATTTGCAAAACAGGTTACATACTCTCAAGATGGAAGCAGGTGCAACAATTGGTGATCACATCACTAAGGTCAAGGACCTTGTGGATCAACTTGCCTCAGTTGGAGAGACAGTAAGTCACAAGAGTATTGTCCCCATAGTCTTGAATAGCTTGTCATTCAACTATCAAGACTATGTGATGGCCCTTTTTGCTAGGGAGAAACTCCCAACCTTTGGTGTGTTATGTGGTCTTCTTTTACAAGAGGAGATGAGAAGGAAGAATGTTTCTGAAAGGGAAGATAATCCAGAACATGCATTTGCTTCTAATAAGAAGCAGAACTTTCAGAAGAAAGGCAAACACAAAGGGAAGAACTAAAAAGCAACGCTTGGAGCAGCAGGTGTCCAAGTTACAGGTCGGAGAGGAGTCCAGCACCAATTCCTTTTAGATACATGTGAGGCTTGTGCACTAGGAAAGCAACAGAGGCAAAGGTTTCCAAAGGGAAAAGCTACTAGGGCCAAGGGCATTCTTGAGCTTGTGCATTCAGATTTGCGCGGTCCCATGCAAACCAGATCAGCAGGGGGGGCGTACTATCTCATGACCTTCATAGATGATTTCTCACGGAAGGTATGGGTCTATTTTCTGAAGCTAAAATCGTGAAGAAATACTTCAAACAGTGGAATGCTTTGGTGGAAAAGCACACAGGGAAGAGGTTAAAGACTCTCAGGTCAGATAAGGGTGGTGAGTATATTTCTGATGAGTTCAAAGATCTTTGCAACGCATGTGGGATAAAGAGACAGTTTGTCGCTCCACGTATACCGCAGCAGAACGGCGTGGCTGAGCGGAAAAACAGGTCTATAGTTGAGTGTCCAAGGAGCATGCTCAAGGCAAAAGGGTTGCCAAATTCCTTTTGGGCGGAAGTGGTAGCAACTGCTGTTTTTCTATTGATTAGAAGCCCAACCAAAGTGGTTGAAGGAATCATACCTGAAGAAGCGTATAGTGGCAACAAGCCCAAAGTGGGCAGCCTACAGGTATTTGGGTGTACTGCATATGCACATATACCAAAGGACTTGCGGAAGAAACTTGATGCAAAATCCGTGAAGTGTATCTTGCTTGGGTATAGTGAAGGTGAGAAAGCCTATGTGCTATATGATCTCGAAAACGGGAAGAAGATCCTAAGTCGAGACGTTATCTTTGACGAAGAGCATTCACCCAAGATACAGGAGCAGGAGAAAGATGGAACTTCTGAGTTCCTACCCTTGATTGATTCCACGGATGAGGATCCTAGTCAAGAGTCCTGTGAGCCTCAAGTGCAAGTGCAAAAACAAGAAACCGAACATACTAGTTCGAGACCTCTTTTTGGCCAAGTACCAGAAGCTGAAATTGGGGACAAACGGAAGACTAAGACAGTACCATGGGATACGTGATCACCATCCACATCGCCTACCGCTAGGAAGAAGCTACCTAGGTGGTATTGGTAAACAATCAAAGAGGGACAAATGATGGAAGAAGGAGAGAGCAGTGAACAGGGTGCTAGAAGATCTCTTAGGTCTCATGAGAGACAAGAGACTAACTTTGCTCTTATGTCCACTATTCTGGATGTAGATGAGCCACAGTTCTTTCACGAAGCCGTGAAGGAAAAGGTATGGCAACATGCCATGCAGGAGGAGTACGACTCCATTGTCAAGAATGACACATGGGAGCTCACTACATTGCCAGAAGGGAAGCAACGGTTGCAAGTGGTTCTATAAGACCAAGTTTCATGCCAATGGAACAATGGATAAGTACAAGGCAATGTTGGTGGCGAAAAGCTACTCCCACCAGGAGGGGCTAGACTGTGATGAGACATTCGCACCTGTTGCTAAGATGACATCTATCAGGTTTCTTAATGGGCACCTACAGGAGGAGGTTTACATGGAACAACCGCAGGGGTTTGAGATAACAGGCAAGGAGAATTTGGTTTGTAGGCTTAGAAAAGCCTTGTATGGGCTCAAACAGGCGCCAAGGGCTTGGTATAGCCGAATTGATGAGTACTTTGCAAGGCAAGGGTTTGAGAAGAGTAAGTCTGATTGCAATCTTGATGTCTTCAGGGAAGGAGAAGACTTTGTGGTTGTTGTGCTCTATGTGGATGATCTACTACAACAGTCCACTACCATTATATTCTAATGTAGCTGTGCATTTTAGCAGCGGGTCACCATCTATCTTTAATTGTGCAACCTTGACAATTTTTATAGAGAAATTCTCAGGGGTTCCCAAGACACTCGTGTGTTGACTATCACACTCTGATTGATTACGACACTTCGGAGTTAATTTTTATCCACTTTATACATTTTAATGTAAAAAAAGTGCTTTACGTTGCTTCTTTGAAGTCCTATATCGTATTCTTATTAAAATACCGACTTTTTACCAATATTCTAAATGTGACAGCATTTCAGAACACCTGTTTTGTACATTTTCTAATGCAACATGTTGAAGCAATGTGCAGGTATTATTCAGTTTACCATTATGCAATATCCATTGCTGTCAGTCTGCCAAATGGCTTGCATGGGGTACATGTGGAATTTGCTACTTTCTAAAAATTTGAAGTTGTTAAAAGAAGGAAAATTGAGCTCTTGTTTAGAAATGTAAAGCCAAATTCATGCAGTTTTGTTGGGAGCATGTTGACCATCAATTTAAAGCTACATCTTTACAGTTCTGGTGAATGCTATTGAATGGATGGTAAATGGAATCAAATAAGTTAGCCACAGGTTGGTGATACTGGGTGTGTTTTTTTTCAGGAAACCTTAAATGTCTCTTGAAAGGAGCAGCACTTGAAGTAGCAAATTTTGTAGATTTGATGTATTTGTACTCTGATATTATTTTACTTATCAAATGTCTTAAGGGGGCAACTTTATAATTCTACCTTTTTAAACATTTTTAGACTGCTATAAAAGCTCACTCAAGAGCCCTTAGGAACTTTATGAGATTGGGACAAAATGAAGCGTTTTAAATAATTGCAGAGGACTAATTAAGCTTTCATTATGTGCATGCTATTACTTTAGTATATGATAAGTGATTCCATGTGGGGCTTTTGGGTGGAAACATACATTGTCAATTGAAGGTTGTGATTTTGACTTTGTAAAGACTGATGGATTTGGTAAACGAGCAGCAAGAAAACTCTGCATAAAAGTTGTCTTAATTGTGTCTTTCTTTTGGATTAGTTTTTAAACGTCTTCTTGTCAGAATCCTGTTTGGACTTGGAAGCATCCACAAAGTGTGTTTGCTTGGCTTTCCCTATTTGTCTCCATTTCTCCCATCTTTCTAATCCTGTATATGAAGTTGCATATGTTTGACAAAACATTCCAAGGCCATTTTCTGCTGGCATTAAAGAACAATGCTTGCAATTTAGAGATTACGAGATAGTTCTAGGTTATCTTCCAAGTATTTTTTATAGTAAGCAGATTTTCTTAATGGATCGTTTCTGTTCCCAGGTCCTTTGAAAGATCACCTATATCTGCATTTGAACCATCTTCCACCAGAAGTATTAAAGGAAAGGTTGCCAGGGATATCAGAGACTGCAGCTATCTTTGCTGGTGTCGATGTAACCAAGGAGCCTATCCCAGTCTTGCCTACTGTTCATTATAACATGGGCGGTATTCCAACCAATTATCGTGGAGAGGTATTATGTTATGAACATCTCTTTCTTTTTCCCCCGGCCTATTAGGAATTTGAAGATAATTCTGTGTCACCATGCTTTTCAATCTGTAATTGTCATTAGTTTGAATCTGTTGGACAATCAAGCTCTCAGACTTCTGTCTGAACTTTTGAATGAATCAAAATTGCCTATCATTCTTTTATGGTCCTGACTGTCCAGTATTGTTCATTCTATCACAGATGTTCTCTGTGCAAAGTTTTATGCAAGCAATTATTGTCTTGAAATGCTTTACAGATAGCTTCGGTTGGCGTTATGGCATATTTTTCTGACCTTCCACAAAACAGTGTAGTTTTTGGCATGATACAGAAACAGAACCTGTCACTGATTATACTTGGATAACTTCTCTCTGTATTATAGGTAGTGAACATCAAAGGAGATGATTCGGATGCAGTTGTTCCAGGGCTGTTGGCAGCTGGAGAGGCTGCCTGTGCATCAGTTCATGGTGCTAACCGCCTGGGTGCAAACTCTCTCTTGGATATTGTTGTCTTTGGACGGGCCTGCGCAAATACTGTTGCTCATGTTTATAGACCTGGTAATTCTTCGATGTTACTGTGATGAATTTACCACTTGATACTTTGTAGTTGAATGCTAATATTTGGAATGAATTTCCAATTTGCTCCTTTTCTGTCATTTATTGATATTAGCTGCAGCTTTATTTTTAATACATGGAGGAGGATTTGTGGGAAGACCTTGAAATCAAGGAATCAATCAAGTATTTGATATATCTAATTTGTTTAACTAGTCAGAAGTTATAGCACTAGTTTCCATTTTTACATGAGGACCATAGTTGATTTCCTTGTTTGTGGATGAGACTGGTCATCCCAAAGGCCTTTCATGCAAAACAGCTGTGTCGTTTTGATTCTATGAATAAAAAAGAATGGTCTATCATGCTCATTCTTTCGTCTGTCTTGTATTCAATGGTTGCCAAAGCAATGCATGATATAAAAAAATGACTTATCATTCAACCTAGTGCCCTGTGTTAGCCTGTGCCAGTGCTTTTAGGAGGCTAGGTTTGGGCATGTCATTTGATGCTATAGAATCATTTTTGGTTTGAAATTTTATTGCTTTGGAAACTTCAACGATTCTGAGCTACTTGTACATGATATTTGTGCGTGACGAATCATAATATTTACTCTTCAGTAAGCTTTGGAGGTCCCAGCTTCACATAATTTCTGCGATTTTCAATAGTGGCTGTCATTAATCTTTAGGCAAGTTGGCATATAACCTTGAGATTTAATGTAATGTGGGAGCTTATGCAGAGCTTGCTATTTAGCATCTTGGTATTTTGTTTTTTTTCCGTAAGAAAGGAAAATGTGCTTTTAGAAGCTCTTTTTGTTGTAACCCTTCAAAACGAGATGAAAATTTCTGCAAGTCTTGGTACAGGGAAGAAATTTGTTGTCAGCTGTCTGCATATCTATCACCAAAGAAAGTCAGTTTTTCATTGATTAGATAATTTAGATGATAAAAACTTATTCTAAGCAGGAGAGAAACAGAAGCCTTTACCAAAGAATGCTGGGGAGCAGACAATTGCGTGGTTGGATAAGCTTAGATACTCAAATGGAGATCTGCCGACTTCACAGATACGTAACAGAATGCAGAGGGTCATGCAGAATAATGCAGCAGTTTTTCGAGTACAAGAGTCCCTTGAAGAAGGTTAGTAGTACTTTGCTTCTTGTGTTTCCCATAACAAGAAGAGAGGTGGAGTAAACTTTATAGACCTAGTGATTGAAAGCAAGCAAGAAGCACCTCTTGCATATAGGATTTTGGTTGTGTTTGCTTGATGTGATGGGGGTTGAGTTTTCATACTTCTGTAGATGGCTGTAGACAATTCTCTGTTATAAGCAACATAAAGTCAAGCATTGAACAAAAGCATGGTTTGCCACCAAAGACGAGGAATTATAAAAACATGATTTTTGGCAATTGGCAGTTGGATTGGCTGTTGAAATGAAAACTTAGAAAGAGGGTTTTACATTGTATTTGACATTGGCTGTCATATGCAGATTATCTTGACATGAGAATGTCATGGAATTTTCATATTGTAAATGCTTCTCTTGTAGTTCAGTTTCTTACTTGTTTAATGAGATTCTGATGTGTTCTAGGATGCAAACTGATCGATGATACATGGAACAGCTTCTCACAAGTCAAACTAAATGACAGGAGTCTAATCTGGTAACTAAATTGCAGATATATTCGTATCTTCATTTTCCTGTTTCTGATACAAGTCATTGTTGCAAAAGCAAGACACTGCAACTTTGAAACTGAGTATTGATCCATAATGTTGCCATTGGGATGTTTGTGGAAACTTATATTCCAGGAACACAGACTTAACGGAGACCATCGAGCTGGAAAATCTACTGATCAATGCTTGTATCACAATGCATTCTGCTGAAGCTAGAAAAGAAAGTCGAGGTGCACATGCACGGGAGGATTTTCCGGTACATTTTGATCTATAGATATCTCTTTAAAGCTCAATCTGCTCGTAATGTCCTAGTGAGGAAATGATGCTTTGCAAGAAAAGACAAGAGATCTGTATAAAGGTTATTTGTGCTTACCTCCCTAACTCATGAAAACTAGATGCTTCTTATTATTGTTAACTCTCAGATATGTCAGCGTCTCTCATTTGTATCGTCCATCTTTGTTAAATTAGCTTGTATTTTGACTATTTCCAAGTATGGGTACTTTTATAGGTAGTATGCACTCTGCTGTTTAAAGGCCAGCTATGCAAAGGACTTCGAAATAGAATTAACATTTGCTAGCGAAGTGTGCCAGCCGATGGTGTGTGTGTGTGTGCGTGCGGCGTAGAGAGAGAGAGAGAGAGAGAGAGAGAGAGAGAGAGAGAGAGAGAGAGAGAGAGAGAGAGAGAGAAGAAAGAAGAAAGCTTTATTAATGTCTTTTCCATGCCAAAAGGCATATAAGACTAGTAAATGTACATGTCAAGTATGTGGTAACCATAGGAGCGTATGAAACGTCTCCAAAAGTAGTATACATGCTCCAAAAGTAGTATACTTTTGTTTTGGAGCAGTATACATGCTCCAAAACAAAAGTAGCAAATCTAGAGCTAAAGCTATAAACTGAAATAGATGTGATGTTATAAGAAACATGTGGGAGCATGTATACTGCTAACAGTCATGAGTGAGGTATGACGCTATCATCTAGTCCTGTCCTGCTGGTGCTGATGCTATAGAAGGATGTAATACGGCCTGCGGCATGAAGGGCCACTGGTGGTCTCTGACGTCGTGAGAGAGAGAGAGAGAGAGAGAGAGAGAGAGAGAGAGAGAGAGAGAGAGAGAGAGAGAGAGAGTGAGTTAGTTAACGAAATATCACATAGTTCCTTTGAAGCCTTTATTCATATTCCAACAAGGTTAAATAAATTTGAAAAGTATAGACAGTACTAAGAAGCACCATAAAGCATAACCACTTTTAAAACGTCCAGCTGATACCTACGACTATCCCACAACACAAAACCACGCATGAGTTAGTACAGTGGGGAAGACGTGTGTCATAGCTGAGCGTTAGTTGTTATCCATGTCCAAAAGAAGCTATACTACTTAACAACATAAATAGCATTTATAAATCATAGTCCAGTCTTCCCAAACAACATATAGTTACTTAGCAATAGGCCAAGCCCTACTATAATCGTATCAGGGCTTGTGCCATGCTGAGAAGTGTATGGGCGATTGATCCATATCATTTCATATCGTATTTAGACAGTGTATGTAAAGTTTTAACTGTGGATATTTCAATATGGCTAAAAGGCCTGGTGTAGACACGTGTGCTGGTGTTAAAGCAAATCCATGCGATTCTAACCCATGTGAACCTTGTCTGGAAAGGCAAGTCACCCACTACTGTCCTCTTGAGCATATCCATGCTTTCCAGTCGTATCTCACCAAAAATCTAATATGACACCTATGCAGGCAAAACAGTTTGTTACCATGGTTGAAGGTATTAGGACACTTCCGTGCCATGCTAATCCTTACACCTGTTTGCTTATGCAACACTGGTTATGTGTCGTTACACTGCGTCCTGAGCATAATTTTGCTTTCTAGGAACGTCCAAGTCAATCCATGGTAGGTCGGACTACGTTAAGGATAGGTTTAGTTTACAACTTATTAGGGAATGCAAAGATTTTTTACTATGGTATTAGGGAAAATCCATGCCATACTAATCCTTACGTTAAAACTACGTATCTTACGCATGTCCATGTTGTCTAAGAACGTTTTAGCGAAAACCCTAATTTTGTATTTGGGTATGTATGCTTATAAAAGGTATAGGGTACTACTTTCACGGTTTGTCATTAGCAAGCAACCCTTATTATGTTTGCAAAGTTTGAAAGTGTAGTTTAATGGTAAGGTATATGTCATGATATTCCATGAATAAATCAACATTCTTGTAGTGTAGAAAGAACCGGTATTTAAACAAAATAAGTCTAGCAAAGGATAAATCCTCTTCCTGAATGCTAGAATTGTCACAAAACGTATACGTAACATCCGTGGCTTATGCGTAACCTGCATTCATTTAACAAAACCATACCTGGATGATTGTCGCCGTATTGTCTTGAGACGATGTCATGCTATTCCCCCGAAATGTCTACTTTCTTTAAGAAATAGCCGTATATATTGCTCTCATTATATATCGTAAAGTATCATTACTTGCAAATCGTAATTACAACGAATACTCATCCTCTTCTATCAAACTACGACTCCTTCCCGTTCTGCTAGCAGCGCTCTCTCTCTCTCTCATGAAACACACATTGAACATGTCATATTGACGATTCTACATTTCAGAAAATAACAAAAAAACACCTCCCTCTTTCTCTCAGATCGCTTGCACTCTTTGTCTCTCACAAAAACATGCACTCTCTGTCTCTCACAAGAACACGTCAACAACTCTCCCCCTCTCTCACTCGAGATGGAGATTGGAGAACCTCTGTCTCCATCACTCACGGTGTGTCTCTCTCTCTCGAACTTTCGAGATTGCACTCTGATTCTGGAACATTTTCAGGATTTTTAGGGTTTTTATATAGGGTTAGGGTTTACTTAGGGTTGTGGGATAAAAAATAGCGATAGAGTGAGGTGTTGGAGAGAGAGAGAGAGAGAGAGAGAGAGAGAGAGAGAGAGAGAGAGAGAGAGTAGGTGTGACATGGGGGGAGTAGGCGTGACATAAGGAGAGAGAGGAGAGTGGTGAGTGAGTGTAGGTGTGATAGTAGGTGTGACATAGGTTTGATCACACCCTCTAAAATACTTTTAATCATATAGATATGAAGTGTTTTTCAAGTGTTTGATTAGTTTTACCTTTGAGGAAAATTTTACCTTTGAGCCTTTGCTACAGGATCATCATCTAACACTTGATGTGGCTAATCAATCACAAGCTGTCATGACTCAATCAAATGTTGAGAACAACGATTATGTTAAATAGGGAAGAGTTTATTGGCTTCTTCAGTTGTTTTGGCAGTTAGGGCCTGATTTAGCTGCATTTGGAACCTCAAAAATATGTTAATCATTTAAATCCCATCTGAACCATTCTCACAACATCTAGGATCCAACCACATTTCTACAAGGAGACCTTAAGTCGTGGGTGCCCCAACCCTCATTAATTGGAAACTATGAATACCATTGATGGGTCCTCGTTTGGTAGCTTTTATTGATAGAGATATGAGTTTCGTTGAGGGAGAACTTAGTAAGGCACAGTTGAGCATATTCTGCAAAGCAATGTACTTTCATATATCTCTCTCTCTCTATATATATATATATCATAGTTGTAGCGAATCGCGATTCGCCAGCTTCGTGATTCGGGAATCACGATTCGCTGCAGCGAATCGTGTACAGAATCGCAAAAAAAAACAAAAAACAAAAACCCGATTTTCGGCCTCCTCCTCGCGCACAGAACCGCGCCAGCAGTGGAGGAGGCAATTTTTTTTTCTGAGAGCCGTGGGCGTCCAATCTTCGCAAGTGAATACTTGGCAGGCATCTACTCGACGATACGGAGTTGGTGTGCACGGTGCCGGGTGGGTCTGAGCTTCGTGGAGAGCGAAACGACCAAATTTTGATATTTGGTAAGTGTAGGCTTGATTTTTTGCAATTGTTGACATTGAGCTGTAGGCAACCAAATCGAGCGTAGTCTGGCTCTAGACCACCTTTCTTCACGCCCACAGTGATTTTTACAGCATCAGTTTCAGCCGTCACGACACGCCTAGTGAGATTTGAACACCACATTCCAAATGCTTGTGTATTTTGGCCATTTCCACAGAATGGCTTGTTGGAAATCGAGTGAGGTGATGTCTGAGCCTAGAATGCATTTCCACATGCTTGCACAGACTCCTATGACCTCCGTTCCGCCCGTCTACGTCCGTATCACAAATTTCAATTTTCATGCCCTGATTCCATACTTTTTAGGGTTTAGGCGTGGACCATCGTGCAAACATCTGCTAGGGGCGCGGTTTAGGCCCACACTGCACTCCTTTATGCCTGCACGGACTCCGACGCTAACGTCAGTCGCCTGTTATCCCTCATACAGAAATTATTCTATCCCACGCCCTAATCTCATGTTCTTCTTTGGCACTTGATATAATGTGTGAACTGGAATCGTTCTGATGTATGCTTTGGTATTTTGAGCTCTATTTGAGCTCGGTAATGTTGTTCAATGCAATGTATTTTTTTTTCTACTGAACGTTTGCCTGATTATTTGTTGTTTGCAGGTTTAGGGTCGTGTTGATACGATGCCAGTGCGGGACCGAGACCTTTGGGCCGAGGTTGAGCTTACCGACGGGGATGTGGGCACACACCATGGCTCAGGCACCCGCAGATGGAGATGCTTGCATTGCGGTGGTCACTTCACGGGATCACTCACCAGGGTTAGGGCTCACTTGCTGCGGGTCAAAGGGCCAGATGGGCGGACATTGGGCATATCTGATTGCCCCAGGATTTCTGATGAGGATCTGCAGAGGTTGTCTACCATGTACGGGCCCGGTACTGCATCACAGGGTTCTAGACAGGGACAGGCAGCAGGAGCAGCTATAGGTAGGCATGCAGGAGGGCTCACAGGCAGACAGGCAGGGCCTACAATGGATATTGGGCCCAGTACATCACGGGCAGGGCATGGTATAGCTGCAGGGCGTAGTACATCATGGGTTGGGCATGGTACAGGTGCAGGGCCCAGTACATCACGGGCAGAGCATGGTACAGCTGCAGGGCCCAGTACAGCACGGGCAGAGCATGGTTCAGGTGCAAGGCCCAGTAGAGCACCTTCAGTTCCATCCGCAGCAGCAGCAGGACCATCAGATGAGCATGTTGGTTCAGCAGCAGCGGGTGCTTCTCGACCCCCCTCCTCGGCAGTAGATGTACCACATGCTTCGGCAGATGTTGCCAGAGAGAGTGACACACCCACAGATCAGCCATTCGTTGGGCATGCCAGACCACGAGCACCATATACACAGCAGAGAGGGGTTAGGTCCAGGCAGCAGACCCTTGATCGATGCGGCTGGCAGAGAGAGCAGCAGGCCCGTTGCACTCGACTGTGTGGCCAGTTGTTTTACGAGTGCGGCATTGCCTTTGCTGTTGCTGACACTTGGGTGTTCAGGGAGTTTTGTGCACAGATGGCGGCCGTGGATGCTACATGGACACCTCCCAGGCGAGAGGCACTACAAGGCAGGTTGCTTCGTCAGGAGGAGGAGACCATCACGCGGGAGTTGAGTTCCATTCGCTCAGCTTGGCAGCAGTAAGTAACTTGTCTTTGTAATCTCTTTGCATGTGTTTAGGATCTACTGGTGCCGTAATTTTTGCATGTAGCTAATGGGTGTTTTGCGACAGGTATGGATGCACGATACTGAGCGATGGATGGACCGACATTCGTCGGTGATCCGTCATCAATGTCTTGGTTTCTTGCCCGCTTGGCACAGTATTCCTACGTGGCGTGGATGCCACTCGAGGTGGTGACGCCATCACAACCGATTTCATATGGGAGGTCATTAGAGATGTTATTGCTGACATCAGAGATGAGCACGTGGTTCAGGTTGTCACCGACAACGCCTCAAACTGCAAGCAGATGGGCGAGATTATGATGAGGGAGCACCCCAGCATTGTGTGGACACCCTGTGCTGCACATTGCATAGACTTGCTCATCCATGACCTATGTGCGCTTCCATGGATCAGAGAGGTATAGTTTGTTCTATTTGCTATGCTTTCTTCCTTCGATGCTGCTAACCACGTCTCAACTACTGTCTAAACTTTTTTACTAAGTGTTTGTGTTGCAAGATCACTTCTACGGCCATGCGCCTGGTCACTTTTGTCACCAGGAAGAGGCGTGTGTTGGCCCTATTCCGCACCTTCTCCACCCTAAACTTGAAGAAGCCCGCACCCACACACTTTGCGTTTTACTTCTTGGTGCTAGAGCGATTGGTGGTGGTGAAGGATGCATTGCGGCGGATGGTTTCCAGCGTGGCCTTCTGGGACTTTACAGACCTCCCCCATTCGGCATTTTTTCCAGTCCACTGTGTACGGCGACGAGTTCTGGAGAGCTGCTGAGGAGATTAGCGGGATCCTACTACCCATTTACAGAGCGCTGCGTCTGGTAGACCGTGTGGGGTGCACCCTCGGTCTCATTTACGAGTTCATGGAGCGCATCGGCAAGGGGATTCTGTTGTCAGCCTTGGATGAGCATAGGTATGACTCTTCAGTGTCTAGTTTGTTGTTTCTCACTCGAGTCTGATGCGTTTCTTTTATGCTATGGTTTAGTGATTGTTGTAATTTGTCTGTTGCAGGAGGCGCGAGATCTCACGCATCTGGGGCTAAAGTTCAGAATGATTCAGCTAGGTTTTTGTTCAGCATGGTTTTAGTTCCGTTTGTTGTGAATCGTGATCAGAGAGAGATAGAGAGAGGGAGAATTAGAGAAAGGGAGATTCCTGCTATGTTCACTAGGAATGCCCCAATGTGTTCTCTTTTTTTTATATGGGATGCAGCTTTAGCGTAAAGGGACCATCCTGCACCTGAAACAGTCGGCAAACTACACAATCATACTCCCCTCGATCAGAGCTTTCATCTGATACCCATATTGCACAAAAAAATTTCAAAAAAAAAAAAAAATTTCGATTCTACACGATTCTGGGAAAATCCCGAATCGCGAATCGGGATTGCGATTCTGAATCGCGATTCGCGAATCGCGGTGCAACTATGATATATATATATATTCCAGAGATTCTAGAAATGTTCTTTTCCCAGAAACGCATTTATGTGCAACTATGTTTGAACTTTGAAGGCATGGATGAACTTGAAGGTGCTTGCGTAAATTAGATTGTGTATGTGCATAAAATGCTTTATTAGGCCCATAGAGAGTTGTGAAAATGTTTTCCTGTAGCAGACAATGTTCAAGTTCCGGACATTTTATTTCAGCATTTTGTACGCTGCTTTTGAACTTCTTACATGCAACTAATAAGTATGTCATCAGACAGCTAAATGTACTGTTACTGAATCGAACAAAAATCCTTTTGAAGCATTTTTGAAATGCTCTGTTAGGAAGATACAGCGAATAATTCCAAAATTATCTCACTTTCCTGATCTCTTACCTTGTATTGTTTGAAAAAAAGGTGCAGGAAAGAACATTCCAAAGACATTTTTAGTTTTGGCTAGGAGGTCTTAGTTCTTTTTTGTGATTAGTGGTCTGTGAGTTTCACAGAGATATTTTCCTGCTTTTATTTATTGTTCTTGTGATGCCATGTGCAGAAAAGGGAAGACCAACACTGGATGAAGCACACATTAGGGTGAGTGAAAGAATGATTGTCAATAGATTTGAAGCTTGCCATATTATGACTTGCAGGTAATTGAAGGTTTGTTCTATAAATTTGTGTATTTCACTAACGTAACACCCACTTTGTCTGAAGGTACTTTGAGGATGGCAAGGTTCGCTTGGATTATCGACCTGTTCACATGAATACACTTGATGATGAAATTGAAACATTTCCTCCAAAAGCCCGTGTCTATTAATATACTAAATCATTCAATGATCGGCTGTTGAGCTCCAGCTATTTAGTAGCTTGCAGCTTGGTTTATTATTGAACATATACGATGCTGTCTCTTGTACAGCTTGGTTGAGAGCATAAGCTTGGCTTAAGCTATAATGTGTAGGGATGCCCAAAAGTATGAATAAAGCCGTTTTTCAAGTCACATCAGTTCTCTGAATCAGTAAAGAGATCTTGGGATCTGAAGTGCCTCAAATTACAACTGCCAGTGCTATTTGAATGATTTTCAAAAAGCAGTTGTGAGTGTCTATTTATATTTCTCCCAAATGGCATATCACGTGACCAGGGGGAGCAGTTCAATATTGGAATGTTCGGCTGCATTGGTTCCCCTCTTTATTACTATATCTTTTCTATTTTGACTTATTATCAATTCTGATTGTGTCCAAGAATAGTAGGGCAAGTGATTTGACATTCCTCACATTCTCACAATATCCTGTGCACGGAATATTCCAATAAAAAGGCTGTGTACATTGTTTTACCAAGTTAATTAAGTTACTATTTGTAGATACACCTAGTCCCTGGCTCATTACCACAATTAGATGATACTCGACTTGTCATGAGTTTTAGCATGGTTGCTTATTCATATGCTTGCTAAGGCCGCATCTAGTATCATTTATTGCAGTTATTATCTAACGATGTCTGCTGTATGTGTTCATTTTTTGCTTTAGTTGGGCTGTGGGTTGACAAGACTTTATATCTGGGCAATCAGAAAGTTAAGTTTGTTTCGCACAGGCCTGGACCAGCTATGCAATCTTTGGTACACAAGTTTACAATTGAATCAAGAATGGAACAACTATCAATGTGCTCATATACATCCATTATCATTAGGCATTTTTTGTTTCTGGTATAGATTGAACATGGGCCTTATGGTCAGATTATATGCTTCTGCAAATTATTCACAGGAGTTTCTCAATTGGATACAAAAATTGCAATTGGAAATTTGAACTGATCAAATTATATATACAAATTTTGTGTTGCAGGGGAAGCTTTGGCATTGGTGGAATTGATGAAAATTATTACCAATGTATCTGGATTAACTGCACATGAAACATGTCTACATCAATATTTAGTTAGCTAATGAATGAGACTGGTATTGTAAATTAGGATGTGGCTGCATGAATATCCATGGCAGTTCAGAGAGTTTTTTGAGGTCACTGAAGCATTTGCTCAGTTTGGGCTCAACTGAACAGTAAAGAAAAAGCATCTACTTGATTTGAAAATTGATGGCCTTCCATTTAATCCAATTTTCTTTCCCAAAGAAGCATGACAAACACTTTCTGTTATTAACAATTTCTTCTATGCACAGTTTAGCTTTACAACTGCAGCTGAAGCATGGTCCTAGAACAAGCTTGTGGTGTAAATCATTAACTGGAATTCAAAAGTAGGCTTGTGCAGTAGGGGAAATGAATATGATTAGTTGATGATTTAGGCCTAGACATATTGTTATCTAAATATTCTGTCTCCTTGAATACTGTACTTATGTGAGTAGAAGAAGTCATTCCAGCAAGCTAGTAAGTTTTATAATGTATTGGTAGTTGTTATAACGGCATTTGATTGCTTGCTTAAGGCCTTAACTACAGAAAGAGAGTTAATTGTCACTTGGCATATAAACTTCTATGCTTCGTGTATTACAATCTTCTTGCTTGACCTGTAAGGCCATACAGGAATTTGCAACTTACTGGCTAAGATTCAAAACCAAAAGGAGATGCCCCAACGGAATCTGGTGAAGTTTAGTGCTTGAGCTTTAGTTCATTCATTGCTTTTGAGTTGTGAGTCATTTTGATTATGCAATTTTGTAGATAGGCATTTGCAGTGAAGTTTGGGTGCTTTTCTTGCTACCATTAAGTAAATGGATTTACGACATGTGCAAAGAGAGGTAAACCGATTTGTGCATGTGCACCACTTTGCAACAAAGAACGAATCAACCTGTAGTTTTCCAATGCTTCTTCCTTAGTTGTGGCAGCCCTCCAATTTTTGAATAATACTTTGTGTTGAGCCTGTTGTTCCTTTGGAACATATGCATTGGTGTGTCTCACAAGACTTTGTTCCCAATGGAATAGACATGACCTCTCACGACCACTCATGACATTGTCTGTGCCCCCATTATACACTATACACCCAACGGGGTTGGCTCAGTTGGTTGGCTTGGCATCCAAAGTTTCTTTGGTCCCAGGTTCGAGCCTCCCCTTGGAAACCAAGAAGCATTATACACTATACGGACTGTCCTCTAGTTTGTCTGGGCCTCATCTGCCATGAATCCACAAAAGTCAGCATTGTCGTGACCAGAACGCTCCATGACTGTGTTGAGTACACTGAACCAAATAAAGAGTACGTTCATAAGTTTTTCTTCAAATCGAAAAAAGTTTTATCCACCATTGTTGGAAAAGAAAAAAAGGTACCTTGGATTGTAGACATGGCATGCCATTGTTGACCATCCAAGTACTCTTCTGGTATGATCAAATTGAATCCAAGCATACTTGAGATCTCCACTGCTTGTTCGTCGCATTTGATTAACTAGATCCACTCCTGAAGCAAGTCCCTTCACTGACATTTTGAAAACAAAGCATCGGTCTTCCAAAGAACCTTGGCAACACTTATCTCATTATTCTTAAAGGACTTCAGATAGTGCCCCAGTGCATGATCTCTTGAAAATTCTCCAGTAGAAGGTTTATGCCCTCCTCGACGAATTGCGCAATCATCAAGGAAAATTGTTTCCTGAAATGATAAAAAACAAAGTAAGCTCCAATATATAATCTGACATAACGAATCTACTAGTACGTGATAAGATACAAAAACTTACGCATTTGGCTTTGTCTTCCTTGATTATTGTCTCTCCATCAATATTATGTCCACCTTTCGATGTCAATATTGTTGGTGAATAGACAGTTGGTTGTGGAAAACCAAGTTGACTTTAAAATCTAAGAAACTCCTCCTAAGAAGGTAGATCATCTTCTTTGTTGTGCATTTCCTCCACAGCCATTTTCAAGCAATCTTTTTTTGAATAAAACTTATTATTATGTACATCGTCAACACCAGGGAGAAGATCATCAACATCAAAATCGATTATATCCAAAAATTCATCAGGCTCTTTGTTCAAAATGCAAAGAGTCTCAGCTTCAGTGAAGTCAAAAAGATCCGATATATCCAATATTGTCAAAAAAAAATTATTATCTATATTATAAGTAGACAAAGTGATCAAAGATTTATCAGAAGGAGAAAGGGTAGTGGGTGTTCTAGGGCCTATAAATGATGCCCTATTTTGAGCAGGATCAAAATCAAAACAATCGTCTAAATTAACGCTCATATCAGTAAAAAAAGTATCTATATCTACAATCTTTGACTTTTCAGACTTTGTACCACTAGAAGAAGCAGCTTCAAAAGTGGAAGGGACAGTCTCCGAATCGTCATAAATATTTAACAAAAGAAAAAAAAAACAAAAGCAGACTGAAAATCAACAAATCTACATTTTTTATTATGAATTGGGCACTCATCTATAGACTTGAAATCATTATGTAACTTGGTAGACATTCTGTCAAGCTTAGCTTTATAGATATGCTTGTCGAGTGTCACCAGGTCTTGATAATGAATCATGTCCTTATTCTGACATCTGAATAACGGAGTACTGAGCATGGACTTAAATCTGAGATATATCTCAGAAAATGCCTCTTCAAATGTATCATCATAGCATAAATAAATTTTCTATCATAATATTATTAATTTTCGTTCTATATAAACAGTGTTGTGTACAACAAAAGGACGCTTTTAGTTGTGCATGGTTCGTCCTGTACAATACAAAGCTATTTTTTTGAGTGATATAATTTACAAGTGGATGTAGGTATTCAAAAGGTAATATTCTATTCATTTGTAGTTCCTTTCATTCTGATTCATATTTTTTTACTATCATTGTTTGTAATTTGCTAATTCTCGTGTTTTGTGATGACAGTTCACTCTTGAGCCGTATAGTCTTGATGATGTATATAGATATCGGCAAGAGTTGATCAGAACCTATGCCCAGTATGGTGGTGTAAGCGTTGCACCTCGGATCGAGGGCCCTCAAAAGGAAGCCGCTCCTGTCTTGACAGCCTTTCAGGTTGCTCAGGATGCAGATCTTATTTTATATGATAAAAAAGAAATAAAAGTCCTTCCTAATACAGAGGAAGACAATATTATAGTAGAGATTCCTCTCGTCTTAGAAGGCATCGAGGCCCTTCCCAAAACATAGGAGGGCGAGATTATAGAAGGAATTGTTCCCTTATCATTCCTTATACTGATAAAGAAAATATAGAAAAATTGACTGAACAGAGATCTATTTGTAAATAGAGATACATAAAAAAAAAAAGATACATTCATTTTACATGTAAACAACCCGTTTATGAGTTTTTTTTTATTGATATCAATATAGATTCTTACAATCAAGTTGTGTCCATAGTGTAATGCTGGAATACAATTTTCTATATTGATAAAAAGACATGATGATTGGCATGTATAACGGAAGCACATGGAAGACATTTAAATTCTGCATTCTATTTCTCCATCTGATCTTTTGTCCCAGCCTTCATCCATAAGCTCAGATAATAAACTATTTGATAAATTTTTGCATACAAACATCGTTGGGGTTTTGTGTACATTGACACTTGAAAAGAAATCCACAAATATATTCAAGGAAATAAACCAACTCAATCTGATTGTTTTTGATCTCGTGCTCATTTTTAATGAATTTTTTACATCATTATATATCTTGCAACGAAATGATTCTGAAAACTGTCCATTCATCACTTTCAAAACTAGGTAATGGAATTGGTACTATTTGTTCAAAATTTTCTTTTGTATCAGGAATGTACATTGATTCATAAAAAAAAGATCCCACTATCAGCTAGATCTTTTGTAGTTCTACCTCGATATTACATCTGTCCAATATCAGTGTGAATAGCATCTAACACACTTGCTAAAGATCCACTCGGTACCCATTCATTTATGTTGGATGGATATAAATCTGCAAGAGAAAAATGATCAGATTGGCAAGTTTACTATTAGATATTTATGAATGACAAAAATCAAAGTATCAAAAATATGAATACTCACAGTTGTTTTTTTTGTGATCCTGACGGTTGAATCCTTGCACATTTATCTCTAAATGCATATATACATGTTGGACTAGAATTTCTTAAATAGATTTTTCTCCTAATGATTTTCTGAAATCCAAAATTCTGGCCTTCCAATAAGATCGAAATGATAGTTTTGACCTTTTCCTTTTTTGAAATGCTCCTCTTGATGATGGATGTATCAAAACCCAAGAGTTTTTTGAATATTTTCTTGGCACCCATAATCCATTATCATCTGTCTCGTTGAATAGAAGCACAAAGTCAATTGAGGAGCACGACTTCCTTGATGGCGCCATTCGTAATTTGCATGTAAAAATATGAAACACTAAACTATGAATCTGAAAATTTGCGTAGACAAAAAGTCATGAATCTGAGAAAATGTGTTGGCAAAAATTTAAAACATTGATCTATTTGGCGCCACAAATTACCTCTAGTTAACCTTGTTAACCATGATTTGACAATGCATATACATTAATGGTACATCGATTTTCTCATCTCAACCATCTTTCATATTCATTTTCAACCATTAATGGTACATCAATTTTCTCATCTCGACCATCTATCATATTCATTTTCTCATCTCAACCATCTGTCATTTTCATTTTCTCATCTCAACCATCTGTCATATTCATTTTCAATATTTTTGGGTCTCTTCGGGTAGTGATGAGCTGGAAGGGCAAGCCTCATCAACCAATAGCATTTCCACATGCTGCCCGACGAAACAACAGTATGTAAAGTTTTTATTTTATTCATATTTGGAAAATTCTACGTTACGTAGAACCCCGATTTCAAGGTTTCAATTGGTCACACATGGCAACGAAAATAAGAAAAAAAAAAAAAAGGCATGTTTTTCAAAGGCCTTCTTTGGGCTCTAAGTTTCTCTAAAATGCGAAGGTTTGAAACACATAGTCATCCTTTGATTTTCAAGATGCTCATTACTTGAACGATTTGTTTAGGCTGAGCATAAGAAATCTAATAGTGGGGACAAGACAAACTTAAACACTGGAACACCCCAGCATAATAACTCAGTCAGACCACCCCTTCAAAAGCCACGTTGCTTATTATTGGTTTTGTCCAAATGTGTCCGTAGAATTCTGGCTCCATGTCATTCATCAAATTAACTTTGTTGAATGTGGGAGGAAATTCAAACACGACGTCACCATCATAAAATCTAGGGATTTCTTCCACAGTCATGCATGTCGGTGTTTGTTTAATCAGTCTAGAAAGTAGTGTGGATCGAGTCTGAGAAATAATCATGGGAATGACACTGCTTCCTTCTAGCCCAATAGATTTATTGATCTCAATGGATGCAATATCATCATCCAATTCAGCTCTGTCTTGGTTATAACATTTTATTGGACTATCTGATTCTACTGACAATGTTGCTGATTGCATAAAAGCGTGTATTTATATTAAACTCTGCATCAATAGTTTTCTCATCCAATTTTCTTGTCCAACAATATAGGTTGTGACGCTCGATTTTTATTTTGCAGAGCATAGGTTGGCTGGTGTGTTAAAAATTCACAATTCTAGCTTGACTAGTTTTGGTCATATGACTTGTAAATAGTTAGATGGTCATGATGTGGCTTGTCACACGTGCCAAATAGCATAGGATTCCATTCATAAGGATGTTCTCAAGTAGACCTAAGTGTTAGAACCTTTGGAATGAGTCCAAATTATGCTTAGATACAAGGGAGAAAAAATAGGAGCTATTTTTGGTAATTTTTGCATTGTTGAGGGATCTCCAAGATTCCAACCCTAACTTGGTAGGGATGAAAGATCCACCAAAATTAGCATTAGGGATAGGTTTAGGGCTACTCATACCTGCCCAAAACCGTGATGGATCATGTATATATAGGTGATGATATCTCACCAAAATCAATCAAGCAATTTCATGTTTTTTCTCTCATAATGGTGCAATTGCTCTCTATGTTCATAATTGTTTGAGTACTTGTGATTACTAATGATTATAGGATTGAATGTAGGTCTGGTGTACAGTACTCAGACTGTGGGAGGCTGTACTTTCACACGTGTGAAGCCTTCTTCAAGGATTTGGGCCATGTAGTGAGGTTCAAGCATAGATTTTTGAGGGATTTTGATGGTTCAACTTGTGCTAATCTTATGAAATCATAATCTATTGTTTTCCTCATCATTTCAAGTGTTTTAGGATCCTTATTTGCTGTAATTTTTACATGGTATCAGAGCCTAAAGGCTGAAATGAGCTAAATCCTTGGTTTTCATTCAATTTGATCACAATTTTTGATCTAAATCTTGTGTAGATTGGATCTTAGCATCTAGTATTGATTCTAGAACTCAAAGTGAGTCAAATACATTGGAGATTGGTGTTGTGTGACTTCATTTGCAGGTGTTTAGGTGTCTAAAACCATAGGCAAAGTTGAATTCAATTCACATTACCAAGATAGCAAGTTTTGCTTGCTCCAAGCATTGATTTCTAAGCAAGTTTTGGAGGTGATTTCATAGAGGAGGCTTTTTAGCATTCAAGGAGAGGGAAGATCAGAGTTTTGGGGACTCTTAAAGTCTGTTAAGGTGTAGTAGACACCTCCTAAAGTGATTTAGGTTCAGTCCAACCATTGCTTGACTTATGCACCAAATTAGATCAATTTTTCATCAATTTTGATCATTTTTTGCTTGTGATTGGATAGTAGATTGTGTTGCATCCTCATTAAGTTCCATTTAGATCTTTTACAAGTGATTTTGGAAGTATATTAGGTTGCTGAAATTCACTCTTGATCAGATCATTTGGAAGCTTTAATGTTCTTTATAGAAAGAGAGGCAATTCTACTAGTATTGTCTACTTCAATCAAGCAAGCACATTGTTTCTAGTATTCTATGATTTGATTTTGTTAGAGATCATTCTTAGATCTTTATAGGAAGTCTATTACTGATCTTTTCAGGTCCCTAAGAAGTGGGATAAGGTAGACCTTCAATCAAATCAATAGAAGTAACCTTCATTTGTGTCAAGTCCTTGATTAGGAGACTAGATGGCATCTATAAATGCATATCTTTTGGATACTAATGAAAGGCTCAACAAAACTAACTATTCCATATGGAAAGTTAGAATGGAATCTATCATGATCATGCAAGATCTGATGGAAATTGTAAATGGTAAGGAGGGTGAACCTATTCATCCTCAAGAAAAAGCCAAATACATCAAGAGGTGCAATGTTGCACTACATTGCATAAAAATGAATGTTGCAAATGAACTCTTAAGAGAGGTAGGAGATTGCACTTCAGCTCAAGATGCTTGGGAGACTTTGCAAAAGGTCTATGAATCCAAGAACCAAACTAGAATGTTAGCTTTGAAGAATCAAATCTATAGAAGCTATCAAAAGAAAGGAGAGAGTGCACATACTTTTGTCCTAAGAGTAAAGGAATTGAACAAAGAGCTAGCCTTTATAGGTGACCCTATCAAGGATGAAGAGCTTGTTCAACTCATATTGAATGGACTAAGCTTTGAATTTGACAATTTGGTTCAGGGATATGCAATTATGGGTAAGCTACCCATACTTGAAGAACTCCAAGGCACACTCATGGCCGAGGAATCAAGAAGGAGCCAAATGCAAGAGAGGATGGATAGGCTTTCCATCCAAGGTGGAGATGACCAAGCTCTCTTCACCAAAGGCAAAGGCAAGTCCAAAGGCAAAGGATCAACATTCAAGAAGTCTACAAAGCTTGAGGATCAAGAAGGACCCCCAAAGGCATCTCCATCAACCACCAAAGTCAAGAAGGGCAAATCAAAGGTGAAGTGCTACTATTGTAGCAAGATGGGGCATTATGCCTCGGAATGCTTCAAGAGGAAGCAAGATCAAAGCCAAGCCAACATGAGCAAAGAGGAGGAGGAGGAGAGTTCACATGAGGACTCTCTCATGATGTCCATATTTTATTCAACAAGCTTCAAAGGAAAAGATCCTTGGTGGATTGACTCGGGTGCTAGTTCACACATGACTAGTAAAAGAGAGTTTTTCTCTTCTCTCTTATCTTATGATGGACCTATAAAGTCTATCTATACAGCAAATGATGAAGCTTGTAAGATTGAAGGAGTTGGTAGCATTCCCCTTTGCTTAGGATCTTCCAAAAAGATCAACATAGAAGGTGTTTTGTACATTCCTACAATAACAAAGAATCTACTAAGTGTTGGCCAAATGGTAGACAATGGTTTCAATGTTGACTTTGCTTCAAATGAATGTTTCATCAAGAAGAAGGGTAAGATAGTGGCTAAGGGCACTAGACTTGGCAAACTTTATAAGCTGGATGCATTTGTGGATACTAATGTTGTCATGTTGGCCGAGAAGAGCAAGATATCTACCTTTACTTTATGGCACAAAAGACTTGGACATGTCAACTCGGGTTCCATGGAGGCTATGATCAAGGAGGAGTATGCTTTAGGCCTACCAAGGTCTATTGGGAAGGAAGACAAGGTTTGTGAAGCTTGTGCCTTATCCAAGGCACATAAGAAGGTGTTTCCTAACTCCATCACAAAGTCATCTCATCCTCTTGAACTCATACACTCGGATGTGCACATTGCTAGCACCAAATCTAATGGAGGTTCATCCATGTTTTTAACCTTCATTGATGACTACTCAAGATATTGTTGGGTGTTCTTACTTTCCTTCAAGTCTCAAGTATTTGATACTTTTGTAAAGTTCAAGTTGTTTGTGAAAAAGCATCATAATCATAGCATCAAGATTCTTAGAAGTGACAATGGTGGAGAATTCATCTCCAATGAGTTCAAGGCCTTTTGTGAGGAGGAAGGGATCAAGAAAGAGACTTCTTGTCCTTACACTCCTCAACAAAATGGAGTTGCTGAAAGAAGGAATAGAACATTATGTGAATGTTCTAAGGCTTTAAGATTAGATGCTTGTTTGCCCAAATCCTTTTGGGGTGAGTCTCTTATATGTGCAAACTACTTGATGAATAGGGTGTCTTGCAAAGCAATTGAAGGCAAAACTCCTTATGAGATGTTGTATGGAAAGAAACCCAATCTTAATCACTTGAAAGTTTTTGGGTGTATATGTTATGTGCATGTGCCATTGGAAACAAGAACCAAGGAGGATCCATCTTCCACAAGAGGGATCATGCTTGGATATGCAAGCTCAAGCAAGGGCTACAAAGTCTATCTCCCATCCTTGAACAAATTTGTTGTTTCAAGGGATGTCATCTTTGATGAACATCATATGCATATGCTTGAAGAAGGCTCAAGTGCTCCAACAATCAATAAGAAGATGGCCGAGGAGCAAGATCTTGGTTTTGAGGAGGAGCTCATGGAGGATCAAGCACCAAACCCACCTATCACACCAAGGAGATCTTCAAGGGCAAAAGTGGAGCCATCAAGGCTCACATATCAAGGCAAAGGACAACAAGTTGAGGGTATCTCATCCACTTCTTATGCTTTATCTAGTTTTGAAGAACTGTCTAATGTTGAAGATGCATTGAACTCCAAAGAATGGTATAAAGCTATGTTGGATGAGTATGATGCCTTGATTGAGAATGAAACTTGGTTGCTTGTTGAGAGATCTCAAAGGAATGTAATAGGATGCAAGTGGGTCTTCAAGCTTAAGTTGAATGCAAATGGGAGTGTTAACAAACATAAAGCAAGATTAGTTGCAAAAGGTTATGCTCAAGAGAGAGGGATAGACTATGAGGAAACTTTTGCACCCGTGGCCAAGATGGTCACAATAAGACTAATCATTGCACTTGCATCACATTTTGGATGGATTCTATGTCAAATGGATGTCTCTAATGCTTTCTTGAATGGTTTTTTGGAAGAGGATATCTATATGGAGCAGCCACAAGGGTTCATCAAGCATGGAATGGAGAACAAAGTATGCCATCTCCAAAGAAGCATCTATGGCTTGAAGCAAGCCTCGAGATCTTGGAATTCAAGACTACATTGCTATCTTATTTCACTTTCTTTTGTTCAAAGTGAATATGATCCTACTCTTTACATTAAGTTTGATGATGTTGGTATTGTACTTTTACTCATTTATGTAGATGACATCATCATTAGTGGAAATAGTGTTGATGGTATTGAAAAAATCAAGATAGATCTATCCCTAGAGTTCAAGATGGTAGATCTAGGGTGTCTTCACTTCATCTTAGGCATAGAAGTACTTAGAGGGTCTGATTTTATCTTTATAAGTCAAGTAAACTATGCTCAAAGTCTTTTGAAGAAGTTTAAGATGGAAGTATGCAAAAGTGTTGACACACCAATGGAGCAAGATGTAAAAGTGCCAAATGAAGATGATGAAAGATCCTTCATGGACATCACTTTGTTTAGACAACTTATAGGTTCCTTAATGTGGATCACTATAACTAGACCAGATCTTAGCTTTAGTGTATGTAGGTTGAGCCAATCCATGCAAAAGCCATTGAATATCCATTGGAAAAAGGCTAAGAGGATTCTAAGATACATCTCGGGTACATTGGATTTTGGGATTCTATATAGAGGAGATGTGATTAACCTTCATGCATTTAGTGATTCAGATTTTGCAGGGGACAAGAGGGATAGGAAATCAACAAGTGCCTATTCAACTTTCATAGGAGAAGGTGTGGTTTCATGGCTTTCAAAAAAGCAAGAAACTATATCTCTATCTTCAACCGAGGCCGAGTACAAAGCTTTGACAACCACTACAAAGGAGGTACTTTGGATCAAGAGATTATTGGTGGAACTAAAGATCATAGATTCAGAGGAGGCACCATAATCTACAATGACAATATATCAGCCCAACACCTTGCATCTAACCCAATCTTCCATGCAAGATCTAAGCACATTGAGATATGTCATCACTTTGTGAGAGAAATGGTGCAAGCCAAGGAGATTGCTTTGGAGCATGTTCCAAGCAATGAATGTGTAGCTGATCTACTTACTAAACCACTTCCAAAGACACCTTTTATGAAGTTCCGATCATCACTTGGAGTGATTAGTAAAGCAATGATTGAACCAAGCTAGATAGTGAGGAGGAGTGTTAAAAATTCACAATTCTAGCTTGACTAGTTTTGGTCATATGACTTGTAAATAGTTAGATGGTCATGATGTGGCTTGTCACACGTGCCAAATAGCATAGGATTCCATTCATAAGGATGTTCTAAAGTAGACCTAAGTGTTAGAACCTTTGGAATGAGTCCAAATTATGCTTAGATACAAGGGAGAAAAAATAGGAGCTATTTTTGGTAATTTTTGCATTGTTGAGGAATCTCCAAGATTCCAACCCTAACTTGGTAGGGATGAAAGATCCACCAAAATTAGCATTAGGGATAGGTTTAGGGCTACACTTGTGCTAATCTTATGAAATCATAATCTATTGTTTCCCTCATCATTTCAAGTGTTTTAGGATCCTTATTTGCTGTAATTTTTACATCGAAGTCATATCCGATAAATCCTTGATAATCTCCAAAGTTTTATCCGACAAGGAGAAACAACAATATACAGACTTGCGCACTGAATATCATGATGTTTTTGCCTGGACTATGGAAGATTTTAAAGGCATTAACAAGAAATTTGATCAACACCGAATTGACCTGAAAGAAGAAGCAGTACCGATATGTCAACGCCAATATAGAATCAACCCCAAGTATTCAATGCTTGTGATGAAAAACTCAATAAATATTTAAAATCTGGAATTATTTATCCAGTACTCAGCAGTGAATGGGTTTTAACACTCCCTCGCCCTTTTTTGTCACATGGCAAAACCCACCCACCCATCTCCCCCGAGCACTTAAACCATCAGCCTCTTGCCCAAACAAGATAAAAATTCAAGATCATCATAGTTCTTTTTACTTCGCTTGTGCGTGTTGTTTTGATAGTCTCTCTTATTAAGCATTTTTTGATATAAACGGAGCTCACTCTATCCACTCATTTAGGCATTGAGCAACGTGTCCTGTTAATATACTAATGGTATCGACTCCATTCTTTTTTACCAAGATGGCAAACCGATCAAACTTGATAGTTCACTTCAGCAAATCTAGATCATCATAGTTCTTTTTTCTTCGCTTGTGTGTGATGTTTTGATAAATTCTCTTATAAAGCATTTTTTAATATATGGGTTCACTCTATCCCTTCCATCCTTTGACAGAAGGGCCCCAACACTGCCACATTGGCAGTGCCGAAGACGCTGCTCCCCAGGTTTTAGCCCCCCTTAGAAAACCAAGATGCATTATGGGCCAAACAAGAAAAGTAGTAAAGCCTAAATCAAAACTAATAATGTCTAGAAGCTTTATGTTAAACAATATTGATTTAAAGGAAATTAAAAACCTAGAGTTTAATAACTGAGCTCCAAAGCAAAGTGAACAAAGTTGAATTAAATCATGCTAAACTGTTCGTCTCCTTCTACTGTCACCCAATCCTGCTGAAACAAGCAATTTTTCAGATGTCCTTGATTCATTAGTTGCCATGATTATACCAAACCACTGACTTGCATGCAGAAACAACAGTATTTCATGTCCTAATGTTACAAAATTACAGCCATTGCAAACAAAACTTGTACATACCATATCACTTTTATTGCTCCTGCTTGCTCACATTTAGCAAACTTGTCAAAGTCAATTTGTGCACGAACACATGATCGATAAAAATAGAATAAATTTTCTCCATGCAACTTGTTTGGTAATGGAATGTGATGCGGCATGAGTGACAGCCAGAACGGCCATTAGATCCGAAACACAACAGAATCTTTTACCTCTGTCCCACATACCGCAGATCTGGAATTCATAATTTGGATAAAAAATGCTCATAAAAGTTTTGTGAAAGACAGCGATCATGAACTGGATGTCATGTCACTTTGTAGACTGTGTCCAGCCATGCTTTCCATGCTTCTGATAGCTCTTAGCTGATAGCTCTTAGATGCTGTCAGAATTCTGACACCCTCAAAGAAAAACAAAAGTGCTTAGCAACGTCCCTCTAGAATAAAGATAACGATGCAACGTGGTCATGTTTTCTCAAGAAGCAGGTGGGCTACCTTGCCCTTATAATGAAGAAGTTTGAATCCATCATTAACATAGGAGGAAAGTAAATGTTTTATGAGCTGCAAAGTGCTTTTGAGAAGCTTTATGGACTTCAAGGAACGTGTTGCATGTATTTTCACAAATAATAATCTCCTTCATATTTCATTTTTGATCTTTTTTTTTTTTCTCGTAAAACAAATCACGCACAAAGCTGAAACCATAATTTCCAAAGGAATGAAGTCCTTTGCATGAATTAATCCACTTCAAACATATGAAGTAAAATACCACCAATAACATAGATCAAAATTTCAAAGACCCTTAGACATTGGTTTTAGTGAAGGTGAAAGACATCTTATTTGTGGTTTAGAAGATTTTGGTGAACTTTGAGTTGGAAACACCTACCAGTTTTTGTTTTTTTGAAAGCTTTAGTCATACATATAAACTTTACCTAAAAGATTTTGGCTACCACCATACAAGTTAGCTACATTGACTACCTTTATACTTTACATAGTTGAGTTGTTTTGTGAGTCACGACTCGTATTGAATTTAAGAGTATATACTTATATCATAGATTCTTTGCTATATAGATCAGTTTATTACTTTATGACTTGCATCACACTCGGTCTAATGCTACCACCATTCTGTGTGACAATATCAATTGTATTTCACTATCTCTGAATCCCAGATTTCATGGCAAGTCAAAGCACATTGAAATCCAATACCATTTTTTCAAGACAAGTGCAATGCTGCTCCACAACAGAAATGGTTGCAGACATTCATCAAAGCTCTTCCCAAGATCAAGCATCAAAAGTTTTTTAGTATGCTAAATCTGACGAAGACACCAAGGCACCAACCGAGACCTTAAGGGGGACTGTTGGGAATTAAGCTCACAGTCTTCTCCTTGGTGATGTTATTTTCTATTTCAAGATTTTTCCTGCACATTTATTGATCGCTAATCTAGGATCAGATGCAACCTCTTTTGGTTCCATGTCTGCTCATCTGATACTTGCAAGAATCACAGAATTCAGACACCTGAACTATTCGAAGGATGACTATATCGGGCTTCCGGCTGATCTTCATCCATGGACTAAAGACTAAAGGGTAACCAATTCTATTCTTTTCACATTCGAATGTCAAGTTCAAGAATTCGAAGAACATTGAAGACCTGGTCATCTTCAACAACTTCAACAAATCAATTTTTTCTATTTCTCTGCAGAAATACTCTGTCTTCGCAACAGTCTGCAGTAATGAACTGATTGTCGCACATCGTTCGCATTTTTTTCAACTCCCGAAAAATGTGACAATTTTTTGATAGTGACTTCGTTTCAAACAATTTGAAGAAGTGAACTTTTTGTCGTCTTTTTCGCATTTTCCCAAAATGTGCACTTCAGTCTACTTCAACGATCGACAATTTTAACTATTTCGGTATAGAGCGTAGAGCCAACCCCATCTGCCCATGCACAGAATCCACATGGAGTCAAAGACATCCATAGAGAGCTTTCTTGTATTAGAGATCCCATCAAAAAAAGTGAGCTAGTTCAAGTCATACCCAATGGCTTGAAAGATTATTATGACAATCTTTTCCAATCCTATGCTATCAAAGAAGAGCTATCAAGCTTGGAGGCATTACAAGGTGTTCTTATTGCTGAAGAGTCAAGACATGAGAACAAGCTTTTGAGGATGGAAAAATGATCCCTCAATCATATTGGTGATGGAAAAGCTTTATTTGTCAAAGACTCAAAATCCATTGAGGAAGAAATGCATGGCTATCATAGATGTCTAAATGGTTTGCATTTCTTTCTGTTTGTAACAGAGAAGAGCACGGTTGTCTAGATGCCTAATCGTTCACATTCTCCTTATGGTTGTCTACGACACCCATAATAACATTTGATCAAATTAGAACTGCTCTATCATTTCATTCTCTAAGTAATTCGGATCTTTTACATCGTATTATTGTTTTATTTGTTGGGATAACGGCCTTCATTTATGCTACCCGTGTCCATTCCATCAAAGTGGTATCAACATACCCCAACAAATTGGTATCAGAGCTTGGTTTTGGATTTACTAGAGTCCAAGAATCAAAAGAACCTAATATGTTCATATTTCAGAGCTAGTTTATATATGATTTGTATAATTTCTATATATCGATCTACATGGAAGGTTCAAACTCTGAGATCCGCTTGATCAGGAAGTTCAATGGAGATTATTTCTACATGTGCAAATTCAAAATGAGAATGATTTTGATTGAAAGGAGTTATGGGGATACAACAATGGTTCAATAGCCAGGACCAACGGAACTAGAAATGCCACCCGCATGGGAAGCAAATGATGGAAAAGCTCTTGCCATTGTATCCTTAAATCTAAAAGACACTCAGAGAGCTCATGTATCAAATTGTGCCACTTTGAAAGAAGCATGAGACACTTTGACAATGTAGACTGATATTCCAAGGAATATTCTAGCCATCCTACGTAACATCTTCAAAAATACAAGCATGATAGGATCTAAACGTAGAACTTGCCCAACAAGTTTAGGCTTTACCGATATCCGTACTGGCTTAAGTTATTTAGTTCTAAGTTTAAATTGCCATGGGCACTGCACATAGATATGTAATTTCAAGTTATGTAAAAGTTAGTCACAAAGGCCTATTGGGGGTTTGTCCCATGGCACCAGTGTGATTCAAAGTTAAGTTAGTCTATGTGACTTACTTGTCCCACAGTGCATTTTTGTAAGTGACCACCACTCCAAGTACAAATAGGAGTGGAAGAGTCCATTTTTGAGAAGAACCTCATTTGCAATACATGCCTATCTTTCTCTCTGAGTGTTCTCCCTTGTGTGGTTTCATGTACTGTGTTACTTTACATTGTATTGTACAATATTGATCTTCCAACAAGTTAAGTTAATCCAGGCCCTCCATTCTTTAGTAGGGTAAGCCTTAGAGGAGGAGATTTAGTTTAGGGTTTTATCTTTTAGGTTAAGCCGTCATTTGGGTTTAGTTGCTAAGTAGAGAAAAGAGATTCAAAAGAGTGGATCTTACCCTTCAAAATACTCACCACTATGCTCATGATTGTCTTCTTGCATCCATATCCAAGCTAGTTGGAGAAGCCATAGAGTAGACTAGTTGGGATACTGCCATAGTTATGCTAGTTGGAGCCATAGCCGGTGTGGATGCCAAAGATACAACATTGGCACTGTTGCCGCTCTTTACTTACTTTTCACCATGTCTTCTAACTTCTTATTTGTAGATAGTGCTATTTTGTACATTGTTTTGTCATCTCACTTCATTTCTCTTGTTCTGTTTGCTGTTCTCAGGTGGATGGAAGCTTAGGATCAGCCGAACTGATCCATTTTTGAGAGAGGGGATGAATTGCACACCATCCTCAACTTTTCTTGAAAAAAAAGGCTCAGAGACATTTTTGAGCAAAGATTCACCCAAACTAAACTCGCACAACCAGTTTTGGGCATTTCCAAGTCATAAGATCCATGATTTGAGCCTGTGCAAGTATCAGAAAGATACTTTTTCTGATTTCTACATCTTCCATGTTTTTTTCTTGCAAAAAGAGGTCTTGAAACGTTTTTTGTCTAATTTCCATTCAAGACCAACTCGCACAATTGATTTCTGGCATTTGCAGTACTTAAGATCCAATGGTTATAGCTGTGCGAGTTCCCAATTAGCAACTTAAATGGATTTCTTCACTTAGACCTGTTTTTTTCATTTCAGATGTGGTTTTCAGGTCTAAAGAAATTCACACACCCACAAAATCGAAAGATCTCAGTCTGATCTACATCCCAGGCCCTATGTGAATTCTATTTGAGAGTGGAAAGTTGGCTGCTTTTTCAAGCTGGGGTCTGTAGCTGTAAATTCAAAGAACTCTATCCCTGTCCAGTCATTTTGGTTGTTGTAAAGCCGTCAACAGGGGTGCCCTAGGTAGAAGAATGTGCTCTCAGAGAGCCACTAGTATCCGCGGACAGTAGAAGACATGATATCTGAAGCAAAGTTGTTGTCTGGAATCTCCATAGCTAGAAATACGTGAGTAAAGAGATAGGGTCAGGCGACGGGGGTCGCGCGCAACGATCCAGAGCAAGTCATAGTGTGTATAAGGAACTAGCTACTCGGGGTCTTGATCCAAGCTGATGGTGAGCCGTTGGATCCTTGATAGCCATTGGATCCTCTTAAATCCGTTGTGAACCTCATTTGAAATGGACCGAAGTGCATAAGGCACTTGAACGTCTTTAAAAAATCTTCAATTTGAAGTAGAATTTAAGTCCCTTCAAAAACTCAAATAGCCCTTACTTCCATTTCCTTTAGTCTAAAGGGGGCCTTTCAAGCTTATTCTTACTAATTTCCATGCAAGACCCCACTCGCACAGCCCATTTTTGACCTTTGTAGATCTCAAGGTCCATCTTTTTCAGCTGTGCAAGTACCAATATGAGCTCCACATGGATTTCTTCTCAAAAGCCTATTTTCTAATCTGATTTTCAGGTCCCCCCGATGTGAGTCATTTTTGCAATTTTGCGTTATTACCTCTACCATTCTGTTGTGCGAGTTGTTTTTTGTGTTGTGCGAGTCATTTCTATGTTGTACGAGTCATTTCTGTGTTGTACGAGTCATTTTTGGTGTTGTACGAGTCATTTTTGGAGTTGTACGAGTTATTTCTGTGTTGCACAAGTCATTTTTTTGTGCAAGTACTTCTTGTGCGAGTCATATTCCCGTCGGCGAGTCATCTTCGGTGCGAGTACATCAATTCCTGCGTGCACACATCAGTCACTGTGTGCGAGTAAGTACATTCTCATCGCGAGTCACCTTCCTGCGCGAGTCATTTCCAGGGTTTCTAGCTCCACGGGTACAGGGTTGCACGAGTTATTTTTTTGCAAGTCATCTTCTCTGTATGAGTCATATGCAAGTGGTAATTTACCCGTCCACGAGTCATTTTTTGCACTGAACACGCCTGTGCGAGTTGTAAATTTCTTTGAACGAGTCATTTTCATAGTGTGCGAGTAAGTTCCCACGTACGAGTCATTTTTCACCCCGAGTCGTGTGCGAGTACTTCCTGTGCGCGTCATTCCCACGAGTTCTAGCTCCACGGGTACAGGTTTGTGCGAATCATACTTTGGTACGAGTCATCTTCCAAGTCTGGGCGAGTCATTTTGAATTGTTCCCTTGTGCAAGTCATTTCTAGTTCTTTCGGAAATCCTTCAACCATGTGCGAGTCATCTTCCAACTCTGTGCGAGTCATCTTTTCAACCCTGTGCGAGTCATTTTGACTTGTTTTGTGCAAGAATCCGCCCTCAGCTATTGTTAGACACCGTAGGATATTGTGCAAATTGTTACGAGCTCGTAACCAGTGCCGAACCCTAGAGAACACAGATAGGTCAGATACCACAGTCAGGGTCGTGTCCAGCGTACATGACCAACAGGGCAAGACAGTGTGAGTAGTGTGCCCCAGCACGGTCCATAGCCATGGCGGGCCTAACACAGCCTAGGGACCCTGTCAGCAGGATAGGGCCCCCAGTTGGGTCCCGACGTGCAGTCGGCCACGTCAGTGCCACGTGGCCGACACTTGGCAGTAGCATGCTACCAGTCCTCACACTGGGCTAGGAGGGGCTTACTCTATATCAGGGAGTAGGCAAGGTTGGGTGGATCAGTTAGTGTTTGCCCTACTGTGGTGTTAGGATCTATTACACTGGTATCAGAGCCATCTCCATCCTAGGGAGTTCAGGACAGCAGTAGAGAAAGCTATCAGAAGATAGGAAAGATTTCTCAGATTCTCAGGAAAGAATTGAGGAGGAAAATCGCTGTAGGAACAGCTTTCAAATCCTTGAAATTTGCTGGGAATTTACAGTTGTTTGAGGCACAATCCCTTGTAGAAGCTCAGCGCTGAAAAATCAGGGATTTACCCTTGATTTTTATGTATCAGTTGTGGATTTTTGAGCACATTTTATATAGAAAACGTGGAGCAGGTCCAGCGCTGCCAAATTGGGTGGAAACTTCGAATTTGGAGTGAAATTTTCTGGAATTTGGAGCGGATCTGAGACAGAATCGTGGGTGCAGGTCCAGCGCTGAAGGTCTTTGGTAGGAACCACAAGTTTGCAACTGTTTTGGGTCCTAAAACGGGAATTTTGGAGCAAAAAGGTATACACCTCAGACAGCGAGGGAAGGGGCCAAGACGATCAGAAGTTTGTTTCTTTTTCTTGGTACCTTGATCTCTGATTTTTCCGGACAGCAGATCTGAAAGCAGTGGAGGAAAAGCTGAAAGGGCTTTTCTTGATTCTTTCTTTGGAAGTACAGTCCTCAGAAACAGCTAAGTCATCTTTCCTTTCCCTTGTACAGTTGTAAATTAGTCTTTTAGACTTTTTTCCTTCAGAAGTTAAGGTAGCTCTCTTTCAGTTTCGAAGATGACCACTCCTCAGGGACCTGATCAACCCCAGGAGAGAGGCTTCGACGAACTTGAAACAGAAGCCTTGGCTTACAGAAAAGGGAAGGAACCCATGGAAGTAGAAGAACAGGAACAGTTCGCCGAAGAACTCGACGAACTGGTTACCAAGGAGCAGTTCCTCCAATTGGTAACAGAAGTGGATGAACTGAAGCTGGCATTAGCCAATTTCAAGTCCAGTGTGGACGACTCGTTCGCTGAACTCAAAAACTTGATTTTGAGCTCCGCGAAAGGAAGCCTTCCCTCCACTTCTCAGTTATCCCCTTCTCCACTTCCATCAGTTTCGGGTGAGACTTTACGGTCTCACCCCAGTGTTTTTAAAGATTTAAAGCCTCCTACTTTTAATGGGGAAGAGAAGGATAGAAATGCAGATATTCTACAAACCTTCCTCAGCAAATGGAAGAACATTCATGCTCTTAAACAGACCCCTGACCATTTGCAAGCAATTGAGGCCAGTCTTTCTTTAGGGCCTATGGCCTATAAGTGGTGGTTAAATCTCCAGGAGACTGGGCAGACTCCCCGGTCATGGAAAGCTTTTGAAGAAGCTTTCCTAAGAGAATTTCTACCAGAGAATGAACTTGATAGAGCCTGGGAAGCCTGGGAAAGAACAGTAATGGACAAGTCCCTCATCCAATATATCTCGCAGTATTGAGAGGCAATTTTAAAGATTAAAAATATGGATGACTATCAAAAAATCAGGGGATTTGTCCGTGGCCTCAAAGATGAATATAAAGTAGAGGTCCAGAGAAACTCGCCTACTACCCTTGAGCAAGCTCTCAGATATGCTCAAATCTATGATGATTCAGTGGGTAGGAAGAGAGCGAGACAGCAACCACTTTCTGAGCAGCTTCCTCAGAAAGACTTTCAATTTAAAAAGAAATTTTTAAAAAGAAAGAAAGAAGATAAATTTAAAGGTGAAGCTCCTCAGAAACGCCCTTCACACATACAGCCCTTAAAACCAGATGATTTTGAGAAAGCCAAACAAGAACGTTTGTGCTTTGTGTGTATGGGCAAGGGACACACAGTCAGACAGTGTCCCAAGGGGCCTTTCACTAAAAAAGATAAAAAACAAGTTCATCTTGTTCAGACTGTATGTTTCCCCAGTGACTCGGCAGCTTCCGAGATCAAAGTGTATCATGAAGATCATGAACACTGTTGCCAGCTGACCTCTGCAATGCTAGCGAGACCCTTCAGCTTTGGGCCGCATGACCTAGTACGTATGCATGGGAAAGTTGGTAACCAGTCAGTAAGAGTCATGGTTGATGATGGGGCAACCCATAATTTCATCAACCACACCCTGGTTAAAAAGCTTAAACTACCAGAAGTACCTAGTCAGCATAGGTACATAGTTTCATTAGCTAAGGGTGAAGATAAAAAAATATGGGAAACTATGGTAAGTAAGTTAAATCTTGGTATTCAGGGGTACCAAGATCAAATAAACTTTCAGATAATGCACCTGGATCGAACAGACATTGTTCTCGGGAGAGATTGGCTCTACAGTTTAGGACCTTCCCTCCACAGAAACTATCAGGAGAACACCCTTAGCTTTCAGTATAAAGGCCGAGAGATCCAGTTGCATGGGGAGCATGATGTTCCCAACAGCCCTATGGTCTGCAGTTCAGAGCTCTGTCAGCTAATCGGAGACGAAGACCATCAGGTATTCTTATGTGACTTTCAGTTTATTCTTGAAGTTTCTATTTCCAGTTCTATTCAGCAGAAAATCAGTAAATTAGAAACTTTATTGTCTAAATTTAAAGATGTTTTTCCTGAAGATTTGCCACATGGTTTACCACCTAGCAGAGAGGTAGATCATGTAATAAACCTAGTACCAGGTACAGCACCTGTTTCTAAACCTCCGTATCGGGTCAGCCGAACAGTGGATGAAGAAATAACTAGGCAGTTAACAGACTATCTTGGGAAAGGCCAAATTCAGACCAGTAGTTCACCATGGGCCTCACCAGTCCTATTGGTGAAAAAGAAAGAGGGGTCTATGCGTCTTTGCGTAGATTACAGAGCCCTCAATAAAGTCACAATTAAGAATAAATACCCTATGCCTCGGGCAGACGAGTTGTTTGATCAACTCGACGGGGCTAAGTTTTTCAGTAAAATAGACCTTAGATCGGGATATCATCAAGTCCGTATAAAATCGGAAGATGTCTCGAAAACAGCTTTTAGGACTCGTCACGGTTATTATGAGTTTAAGGTGATGCCATTTGGACTCACAAATGCTCCAGCTACCTTTATGACCTTGATGAACAGTGTCCTCAGACCATACTTGGGTAAGTTTGTGGTCGTATTTTTAGATGACATCCTCGTCTACAGCAAAACGAGGAAGGAGCATCTAAAACACCTCAGAAAGGTGTTTCGACTGCTCAGAAAGCATAAGCTTTATGCTAAACAATCCAAGTGTGAATTCTTCGTTGAAGAAGTAGCATATTTGGGTCACATTATCTCTTCAGATGGGATTAAGATGGACCCAAATAAGGTTAAAGCCATACTCAGTTGGCTGAGACCTCAGAATATTTTGGAACTTCAAATCTTTCTTGGTCTGGCGGGATATTACAGACGATTTGTCAAGGAATATGCTCAGATAGCAGTCCCTATGACAAATCTTCTTAAGGGGAAGGGAAAGGAGTTCATTTGGGAGTCTGCACAACAGGAGAGCTTTGATGCTCTCAAAACAGCCTTAGCTACAGCACCAGTCTTAAAAGTCGTCGACCCCAATCAGCCATTTGTGGTCGAAACAGATGCTAGCGACTTTGCAGTAGGCGCTGTGCTAACTCAGGGTGGACGACCAGTTGCGTTCGAGAGTAAAAAACTCGAGCCAGCTCAGACTAGGTACAGTGCCTATGAAAAGGAACTCTTTTCTATAGTCCATGCCCTTAAGACTTGGAGGCATTATTTGTATGGTGCCAACTTTGAGGTCCTGACAGACCATGAGAGTCTCAGATACCTTTGCAATCAACCTGAGCTTAGAGGTCGGAAAGCTCGTTGGGCAGAGTTGATGCAAGAGTTTGACATGTCTATCAGATATAGGCGTGGAAAATTCAATACAGTAGCAGATGCCCTTAGCAGAATGCCTATGATAAACGAGCTGAGTTTTACTCAGATTCGTAATGAGTTACTCGAGTCCTTGAGAGGGAAATGCCAGCATGATGCATTCTTCTCTATTATCTGGAACTCAGTCCAGAACAGACAGTTACAGACTCCAGAACCAGTTCCCGGGGCTGGTGCCAGTTCATCCAAGAATACAGCAGCTTCCGTTGAGGATGATGATGAGTCCGAGTATACGTCGTCAGATGACGTTGAGGATTCTGAGCCTGTATTACCCAAGCAAACCCCAGTGGTTGAGGGTCAGTTGACTCAAGGATTCAAATGGAAACAGTATTCCATTCAGGATGAGTACTTGCTCTATAGAGATAGAGTATGTGTCCCCAATTCAGAGGATTATAGGCAGCAGGTCCTATATGAATGTCATGACAATCCTAGCGCGGGACACCCAGGCATACAGAAGACCTATGAGCTTCTTCGTAGGCAATTTTTCTGGCCCAGTATGAAAAAGGACGTCCACCAGTATGTAACCAGTTGCCAGAAATGTCAAGTAAATAAAGCAGAGCGTTTAAAGGCAGGAGGGTTGTTGCATCCCTTAGAAATACCAGCTGGTAAATGGGAGAGTATCTCCATGGATTTTATAGTAGGCCTGCCTAAAACCCAAAAGGGTAATGACGCTATATGGGTCACAGTTGACCGTCTGACCAAAATGGCTCATTTTATTCCGACCAAAACAACCGTTAGAGCTCCAGAGTTAGCGAGGTTGTTTGTAGACGGGCTATTTAAATTGTACGGTCTACCTTCCGGCATAGTCAGCGACCGGGACAGTAAGTTTACTGGAAATTTTTGGAAGGCAGTATTCCATCATCTCCATACTAAACTTAATATGAGTACCACTGACCATCCACAGACGGACGGTCAAACAGAAAGGGTAAATCAAGTGCTGGAGGATATGCTTCGTGCATACGTCAGCAAGAGGCAGACTAATTGGGAGGAGTATCTCTCAATATTAGAGTTTGCTTACAACAGTACCAAACATTCAGCTACGGGATACAGCCCATTTATGCTGATGTACGGTTTTCAGCCACGCTCACCCACAGCTGTAGGGTTTAAACAAGAAAAAGTTGAAGCAGCCAGAAACTTTTTAGAAGACCTAAACCAGATGATAGAACATGCTAAGCGTAGCATTAGACAATCCCAGGATCGAGCCAGGCATTATGCAGATCCACACAGACGGGATGTGCAGTTCTCCACTGGTGAGAAAGTCTACTTGAGAGTCCCAGTTGACTCTAAAACCCTCAAATCAGGAGTGTGTGCTAAGTTGTCTCCAAGGTATTGTGGTCCCTTTACCATCAGTAGGAGACTAGGCGAAGTCACCTATGAACTAGAACTCCCACACAGCAGTAAGGTTTTTCCAGTTTTTCATGTAAGTCAGTTACGAAAAGCCTTAACCAGATCAGATAATCTGGTAGGGGACAGTGTTCTAGTTCTCCCATTGGATCCTCAACAACCTCCACATGAACCAGAGGAAATTCTTGATAGTAGAGAGACGCAGACTCGTCATACTCTATACCGAGAATATCTGGTTAAGTGGAATGATCAGCCTGTTGAGAATGCCACTTGGGAAAGAGGCAGTGTCCTTCGCAAGATTTTTCCAGACTTTGTCTTAGAGGACCAAGACGGTTCTTAAGGGGGAGGGAGTGTTACGAGCTCGTAACCAGTGCCGAACCCTAGAGAACACAGATAGGTCAGATACCACAGTCAGGGTCGTGTCCAGCGTACATGACCAACAGGGCAAGACAGTGTGAGTAGTGTGCCCCAGCACGGTCCATAGCCATGGCGGGCCTAACACAGCCTAGGGACCCTGTCAGCAGGATAGGGCCCCCAGTTGGGTCCCGACGTGCAGTCGGCCACGTCAGTGCCACGTGGCCGACACTTGGCAGTAGCATGCTACCAGTCCTCACACTGGGCTAGGAGGGGCTTACTCTATATCAGGGAGTAGGCAAGGTTGGGTGGATCAGTTAGTGTTTGCCCTACTGTGGTGTTAGGATCTATTACACAAATTCTGTGCAAATGGATTTTGGTTTTCCTTATGATATTCTATGAACAGCTTTCCATTAAACCAACCATTCGCTTTCCATTGACTGTGCAGGTTCATAAACTCTCAAAATTCTGTTGTGCGAGTTCATAAACCTTCCGAGTCAAGTATGCGGGTACTCACAGTCAGGTCAACTGTGCTTAATTCCAGCCGTGGTATTTCAGCAAGTAAACCACTCGCCCAACATGAAAATCGATGTGTGGTAAGCTGATCTACACTCTAATGAAGTGGGCAAGTACTCTCCAAGACCAAACGGTACGACATTTTAAAAAAAAAAATTAATTTTTTTTTAAAAATAAAAATAAAAATTTGTCCAAATCGGTGACATAAGCTACTCGCTCACCACATTTTGGGCCTCCACTGATCACAGTTGATAACTTTTATTAGTGAGTGCGTACGTTATTCACACAAATTCTTGACATAGAAGAAATTGCCGCCTGAGCGAAATGTCATACCACTTGTGTGCATTTCTTGAAAAACCTTGACCATTTTGTCTTGACCGAGGTTTGCCCACTCGCCTAGCTGTCTAGCATCTCTCAAACATATTCGACCAATCGGCCATCCCAACTATATTGGCGTCTTAACTCTGTTCACTCTGCAATTAGCATCAATCCTTGCCAGTGCAATCACGATGGCTACGCATACCTCTGATCTGACGGTTCTCACCACCCATCCTTGTACATAGCCATCCCACCGAAGCAATCCAATACTACTTATTCTAGCTAGGAGAGGCCTTAGACACTTCCAGTAGGAAACGCCTTGGACGTGCACTAGCAGGAAGCCATACAGTAAGCAAGAAAATGATTGCACCCTCGTCCCGTACACCACCATTCTAAAGAGTAGTGACACCCGCTTAGATCAAGATGCAAGGCCCCTGGAATCCACCGTGGGTAGAGAAGAGAATACCCCGGATAGATGTGCCAAAGTATGACCACCTGGACCTACGAATTATGCACTGAACTACACTGCCAATGCATCTGCACAGAGGCCAGGACAATACCAACCAAGGCCACTAGGCCCAATTTTTTATCAACCTCGATCCTCTGGTTCTATGAACCATCATACACCACTTTTACATTCTGAACCAGAGTCTTCTTATCCAAGGCCGATCGCTCCCCATCCAATTCAACAGTCTTTTTGTAGAGAGTCAACATATTGCTACATCGTCTATCACACAAGTTGATTCCGACTACATAGACCCAACGATGCATTGTATAGAAGATACCAATTTGCCTGCTCATCAAGTTGATCCATTTGCGCCTTACCAAAATTAGTAGTATTAGATGTGTCTAGGCTCGTCTAGTCTTATTGATTCTTTTGTCATCCACGGATACATAGTTGCTTTTGATCCAAATAGAGTTACACCTTATCTAGCAACCACGTAAGGTCTATCTCAAACATTATTCATAGATAAGACCGAGCATGTACCACCTCAAATTTGTGTCTTCATTACGTCTCTATGACCAAGCAATTGATATCATACCCTGGAGCCAAGTTTTGAGCTACCGCTTGATGAATCATGAGTTTTGTGTCTAGATGATAACCCATATGTTTTATCTGAGTGAAAGTAATCTAAGACATAATTGTCTTTTTGAATGCTACGTAAATGTTACATGTTATGACTTTTTTTTTTTTTTTTTTCTTTTGTAACACTGTAGCTATGGCCTTGTGCCAAGTTTGATACTGGATTGCAAGAGTTTGGTTTAGAGTGTCATGCAATTCCTTCTATAGAGTTATCTGCTACAATTTTTCATTTTTTCTCTTATTTCAAGTTTTGTTCTGTCAACTATGTCATTTGTTGCTGTCTGTTTGTTTGTTTTATTGCCGTATGGTTTAGTGTGTTTTCTTTTGTAGCAAAACTATAGGTGATATTCCATCGACAATTCTATTCCACCATCTACAATTGCAATATCTCACAAGGATTGTCATTTGTATCCACTTCAACAGCTTACACAAATGACTACAACAACACTCAACCAGGAAAAGAAGTAGTCCATGCACTTCATTGACAATGTTCTATTTCGAAACAAATGGAATACATTATAGCACTGCATTCATGATCTAGCAAAAGGTCCATCTTCCCAACAAGAAGGAATATTTGCGACAACACCGCCACCACCATCATCAATAAGCAGTTGGTTTTACGTAAGCGATACAATATCCACGCTTTTCCAATTGCCTCACCCTCGCCAGCACATAATCAACAAAGTGGCAGTTTGTACCAGTGACGGGCTCTCAAGTCACATCAAAGGAAAAAGCTATGTGCAAACCGACGCAGACGACAAGTGTTCCTACCAACGCCAACAATAGTGTTTCATTGGATGAATGTACATTGAGTAGTGGTCATAATCCTGTCTCAAGCCCATACTACCGATGCTGTACATCATCCATTCGATCATTTGCGGAGGCCACAAGAAGCCAAGTCATCAACGAGCGAAATTCCATAGGCCTACGCAAACTGAAGGAATCTCACGTCAATCAGAGATTGAAGTTATGAGTGCACAACCTCAATGACAAAACTATTTTCAAAGACGAGCAATGATGATTCTGTGGAGAATTGTATACAGAGCATTGGTTATAGTGGACAGATATGGAAGATCACACAAGACTCATCTCATTCCTTTTTTTCTATCCATTCATTCCCTCATGTTCCACTATATAATACATCTTGAAGCTTCATCTCACTCCCCCATCCTTGTCTCAAGTCCTCGTTCCCCCCCGATGGATCAATCTAAACTTGCTCTCATTTATCAAATATAGTACTTCTTGAAGCAAACAAATCTACGACATCCGCAGCATACCATTGATATAGTTCAGCGCTTGAAGCAACAAAATCAAGGATGTTAGAGGTTCTCTGTGAGAGATTTCAACTAGTTTAGTCTAGTTTAGTGACATTTTGCTAAATTGTCAATAAGAGGCCAAAACTCATTTTAGACTTAGAGATAAACTTTTTGAAGTTATATTAGTTTAAAATACATTCAATATGGAATGTTGCCAATTCCTTCTATTGGACACTCATGATCATTAGCTGTGTAAATAGATCTCTTGAGTCCTTTGAAAGGTAAGATTGAGTCAAATGACTCCTTTGAACAGCACATATGTGAAGAGGCTCCACTGTCTATGTACCAAGCTCCATCTTTCTTGAAAGGTGATGAAGAAAAATTGGACACCATAAGTGATCCTTCTCCATCACTTGCAACAAAATCTTCTTCAATCTCTTTGGAGAGATTAGCTTGCTTGAGTTGGTTTTTCTTCTTAAAGCAATTACATGCATAGTGTCCCTTTTTGCCACAGAAGAAGCACTTCACTTTCTTCTTCTTGGTTTTTGAGTTAAAGGGATGAGATGTTTCATCCTCTTCACCATCTTGATCTCGATCTTTGGCTTTGTCTTTGTTGTATGCTTGAGAGAATTGGTTCTTACTCCTTCCTTTCTGCTTGCCTTTGACAAAGAGGGCTTTGTCACTTCCACCATGTTCAAGTTTGTTCATCCTGGAGAGTTTATAGCTTTGTCTAGATTCTTCAGAAATAAGAATTCCTTGGAGAGTTTCTAGATTAGGTAACTCCTCCTTAATAGCAAAATACTGAACGAGATTATCATAGTCATCTCTCAAGCCATTCAGTATGACTCGAACTAGCTCAACTTGGTTAATGGTAACACCAACACAGGAAAGCTCTCTATGTAAATCTCTAACTCTCAGAACATAGTTAGATGCACTCTCTTCACTTCTTTGGAAACTTTGGAAAATCTAATTCCTAAGAGTGAGTATTCTAGAAGTATTCTTTGCTTCATAGATGGTCTTTAGTGCATCCCAAGCTTCTTTGGCTATAGTGCAAGATCCTATCTCTCTCAAAATTTCATTAGATACATTCATCTTAATGAAATGTAGAGCCATTCTAGCTCTCTTCTTATATTTAGGAATTTCAGCCTGTGCTTGAGGCTCCTCCTCAACACCAAGCACAATATCCATAACATCCTGAAGAATCAAAACAGACTCCATTCTTAGCTTCCAAATTGAGTAATTAGAAGTGTTTAGTCTTTGACTAGCTTCTAGAAGATATCCTCCCTAAGATGCCATTATAATGAAGACTTCTTAGTTATTGGCTTGAAATATGTTTGAGCTTGTTCCTATCAGACTTAGAGTTGCTGCTCTCTTTCACTAAGGAGACAAATTCTGAGACCATCCGACGAGGTATTAGGTATTTTCAAGGTTGAACTACCTTCCTATGTGAAACACTTGCAACTATATATGAGATGAATCTCAAATATTCAACAAGACAAGTTATCTAGATCAGACACAAAAAGTGGTTTGAGACACTTTGGCTGGTTTGAATCCTACTTTTGGAACGTGTGAAATGCTTCAAAAGAAAACAATATCGACACTCAGAAGGCTCAAAGGGTGTTCAAATACCTCAAACTCAGTCTTGATCTACAGTTTCTTGTGTTGGATGCTCAAAACAATGGATTCAGAACAAAGTATAATTGAATCAAATCAAAATGCTGTCACTCGAATTTTGGACCTATCCCTATCCTCTTTAAGAGCTTATAACTCTTGCTAGACACATCATATTGATTTGGTTTCAAATTCTATGGAAAGTACAGATCAAATACTTTCCATCAAGCTATAAGATTGCTATCTTTGGATCTAGAAGTAAAGAGAACAAAGGGACTGAAGAACTTTGATTTTCACCCGTGCGGAATTCCAGAATTCCGTACTTCCTCAATTCAGGTCTAAAAATTCAGTTCAAGTCCGATTTGATCCAAATAAACTTCGGAGAAGGGTTATAAAAAGTGCAAAACTGTTTTTTGCTCGATTTAGCTCTCAGTTTCTTGTACAATAAGAGTCGTTAGCATGCAAAGCTTATTGTGGCTCTGATACCATGACAAAATTTCCAGAATTCACACATGTGGGGAATGTCCACAAGAGTGACTGGTCTTAATTAAGCTTTGTGATTGGCACTATAACCTGATTCTAGATTGATTAACAAAATCTAGTTCAGAATAAATGGCTAATCTACAATCTAGCATGCTAATCAACAGAATATAATAGCAATGGTCAAAGAATGAAAAAATAAAAGATTTCAATGTATGAGCATTAGCCTCGACACGAGTTAGAGAGAGAGAGAGAGAGAGAGAGAGAGAGAGAGAGAGAGAGAGAGAGAGAGAGAGAGAGAGAGAGAGAGAGAGAGAGAGAGAGAGAGAGAGAGAGAGAGAGAGAGAGAGAGAGAGAGAGAGAGAGAGAGAGAGAGAGAGAGAGAGAGAGAGAGAGAGAGAGAGAGAGAGAGAGAGAGAGAGAGAGAGAGAGAGAGAGAGAGAGAGAGAGAGAGAGAGAGAGAGAGAGAGAGAGAGAGAGAGAGAGAGAGAGAGAGAGAGAGAGAGAGAGAGAGAGAGAGAGAGAGAGAGAGAGAGAGAGAGAGAGAGAGAGAGAGAGGGAGATCGAGAGAGATAACAAGCAATATTTGTTTAGATCCAAAATGACATGAGATAGCTACAAAACTTTGGTTCTTCATCATTGATTGTGTGGAGAGCTACACATATTTATGGAGATTGAGGTAGCTCGAGGTAGAACCATATCTATCCATTCCAAAAATGACATCTAGGGTCTATGTGACATTTCTCACTTGTCATGCATGAAATTCTACCAACTTTTTACAAGTGTACTAGTTCTAACTAGAAATGTCCAAATCATCATGCATGTGTCCATTAAACTTTGTGCATGCCTTGCATGTCACTATGGATCACTTACAATTAATGCATGTGAGTTGCCACGAGTTTCTACAAGCATACTCATGCTGATTCTATGTCTACAAACTATATGCAAGTTGCATTTATCAAACTAGACAATACATAACCATGTAGCTCGAGTTCTATGTAGGCCAAACTTGGCATTTTGCATTAATGAGATACATATTTGCATGGTACAACCATTGTAGCAAGCCAAGAAATCAATATGGATTGTTTTTCAATTTTAACATCTTTAGCTAGCTATAACATTTCTTGCATATCTGCAAGGAAATCAGCTGCGGCTTGCACCTGTAGGTTTTTCATGCCAACACTAATTGGTGATCGAGGTTGAAAATCATACATAAGCATGAAAGGACTAAATCTGGTCGCTGAATGTTTTGCACTGTTATATGCAAATTCCACCAGTGCAAGGTGTTGTTTCCAATCAGACTGTCGATGGCCCACATATGCTCAAAGCATATCCTCCATCGTTTGATTGGTCCTTTCTGTTTGACCGTATGATTTCGGATGATTTGTAGAACTCATACTTAAAGTTGTTTCCAACTTTTCAAATACCGCTTGTCAAAAATTCCCAGTGAATTTTGGGTCAAGGTCACTGACAATACCGCAAGGCAGTCCATACAGTCGAAAAAGCTTCTCAACAAATAGTTGAGCTAATTCTGAAGCTTTAACAATAGTTTTCATTGGGATAAATTGAACAAACTTTGTAAGTCTGTCAACAATGACCCAAACCAAATCGTGGCCCTTCCCTATACGTGGAAGCCTGACCACAATTTCCATAGATATATTTTTCCACTTTTCGATAGGAATATCTAAAGGATGTAATAGGCCACTAGATTTTAGCCTCTCTGCTTTATTTAACTGGCACTTAGTACATTTAAGTACATAGGCCTCTACCTGACTTTTCATCTTAGGCCACCAAAATTGCCTTCGAACTAAGTCAAGTGTTCTTTGTATATCCGGATGTCCTACGCATGGACTATCATGACACTCATGTAGGATTTGGGCCCTTACAGTGTCATTCTCTGATACACACACCTTTCCTTTACAAAACAAAATCTTGTTTCAAATTAGAAAATCTGTTTCAATCTTTCTCTACTTCGAGAAATCTTGCAAACCTGAATTGACCCACCGAAAGTACTCGTTGCCAATACTTTTCAAAAAAAAAAATCGGACTTAGATAGTCCTTGAAGAGACTAAAACAACCCTAGTTCTATAACATTAAAGCACAACTGATTAATAATCGGTAACCGACTCAAAGCATCCGCTAAAGTATTTTGACTTCCTTTACAATAACGTATAGAAAAGTCAAAGATTTGCATCAGCTTAGCCCATCTAGCTTGCCTCTCCTTTAAATCTGTAGCATCACAGAAATATTGAAGAGTCTGATGATCCGTCAGAACTTCAAATCTGGTTCCATACAAATAATGTCGCCAGATTTTCAAGGAATGGTACAATACCTAGACTGAGCATGATTGAGTTTCTTGCTTTCATAAGCCACAAAATGTCCATTTTGCATCAAAACAGTTCCAATAGCATAATCATTGGCATCGGTCCTAACCACAAAAGCCTTATTAGAATCGCCAATGATTAGTATTGGTGCCAAAGTGACACTTTTTTTAAGCAACTCAAAACAATTATTCATATCCTCCGTCCACAATACTAGTGGACTTTTAGCCCTCCAGCTTAGCTTCTTATAGCCTTTCAAGGCCTGTATAAGGGGAAATGCCAATTGAGCAAATTGGTAAATATGTCGATGGAGAAATCCTACAAACCCCAAGAAAGACTTGATTTCCTGAACTGTGGTGAGAATAGGCCAATCAATAACCCTCTGGATACGATCGACCTCAATCTCCACTCCCCATTTGAAAATCTTATGTCCCAAGTAGGCCAATTCCTTAGCAAAAAAGTCACATTTAGACTCCTTGGCAAAGAGCTTTTCCCTTCTTAGGATGTCCAAGACAATCTAGATGCTCTTTATGTTCCGCCAAAGTCTTACTGAACACTATGATATCATCTAAGAATACCACTACGAATCTTCCCAAATATGGCTTGAACAAATCGTTCATCATCTGTTGGAAAGTTGCCGGTGCATTGGTCAAACCAAAAGGCAACACCAAAAATTCGTAGTGACCAAAGCGAGTTCAAAACCCGATTTTGGTATATCTTCTACCTTAATGCATATCTGATGGTAGTCCGATCTTAGATCTATCTTGGTAAAGTACCTAGCACCACCAAGATAGTCTATTAGATCATCCATCCACGGTAGTGGATATCTATTCTTAACGGTTACCTTGTTCAATTTCTTATAGTCGACACAAAACCTTATAGTCCCATCCTTCTTGGCAACCAGAACCACTAGTGACGCCCAAGAAGACTTACTAGGTTGTACCCACCCCTTTTTCAGGTAATCATGTAAATGCCTACTTACCTCAGCCTCTTCTGATGCACTCATCCTATAAGGATGCTGTGCGATTGGAATTGCTCCAGGTGTTAGGTCAATTTTATGATCAACTGTCCTTTTTGGTGGTAAACCTACAGGAAGGTCTAAAAAAACATCATTGAATTCCTGCCTAAGTTCATTATAGGCTTCGAATTCTGTAGTGTTCTCACTTTTTCTGGTAGAAAGGTTTAGCGTCTGCACCAAATTTACATTAACAAAGTTATGAGTGGATCCCGTGTCAAAAAGAGATTAACAACTTGATCATTAACTTTACCTTTAATGCAAATAAGATCATTAGGTCCAAAAACTAAAGAACTAAGGAAACAAACATCCATCTCATTAATTCGAGATAGATTAGTTGAGGTTGAAGCTTGTTTTTTAACGCGATCACATGCAAGGTGACCCTCGCCATTGCACTTGAAGCACGAGTTCTTCTTACGAACTTCAGCTTTATCATTGCAACCTTGATGGTTTTCCAAGGAAGGCGTTTTAAACTTTGAAACCAAATACAAGATTTTCCAAAGGATTAAATCTAGGGAAATCATATCAGTTTCTATTAAACAATAGGTTTAAAGAAACTTTACAACCAAACCTTCTTTACTGATAACCATAAAAGCAAACTTAAGATCTTATAAGCTTAGAAGGTTACAAGAAGAAGAAGGGCTTTTGTCAAGAAAATAACTAGCAACACAGTAAGTTCTCTTCTCAACAAAAAGGCTCAACCTTTTCAAAAAAAGATTGATCAAGGTTTATAAAACCCAAAAGCCACATTCCAATGAGGAATACCCAACGCAAAGACGAATAAGAAAACTTGTGCACCTTAAAGAAATCGACTGCTCTGATACCAACTGTTACAACTCCCTAGGATCATCGACTGCCTTGAAGGTTCCGCACATCCCATACCAGTGACGACGCACCGTAACCGCCCAACCGTAGGGTCACAACCAACCCACCCCCATGCCCTAGAGCAATCGAGACAATCATGCCCGGTCAAGCCTCCTACGATAACTGGCATCCCATACCGCCAGCCATCGCACTCGGCTCTCCCTAGCGCACATCTCCTGGCCTGGAGATACATCCTGACTAATGCACGTGGTGCTCTCCATCCACCAACTCCCGGGTAGATTGAGTGAATGGAAATAGAGAAGCCCAACCACTATATAGACATAGCACAGTGGGTCCCATCAAGCACGGTCCTGCCGGCGACACGTGACCACCTAGGATGGTGACGCGTGGCACCTAGACATGTCGATAACTCCAATCCATGCCCCTTGCGAGGCCGTCACTGAAGGGCGTACCATTATGGTACATAACAATATGTCCAACCATTTAGTATACTAGGAACTATAAGTTTATCTAACATAAACTTCAAGGAAAAAAAAATTAAAAATAGCTGGTGGCTTCTAAAATCTAATCAAACCAATCTTCGATCAACTTTGACAGAATTGAAAGTTTTTAGAACTTTGTGAGATAATTGTTTTTAGTAGAGAGATTGTGTCATTTGAATAAGTATTAAGAAGCTTGTGATTGAGAGGAGATTCATAGAATTTTATATGATGAAATTTACAAATTTTCAAATAAAAATGAAGCTCCAATAACTCTCAAATACACCCTTGGATTGATGAGCTACATAAAGCAAAAATTTCATGTTTATCTTACCTCTACTGATTTGAACATTTCCAAAAGCACCTTTATACCATTATACCTGACTACTATGCTTATATGGTATATCTTCTCTATGAGAATGATGAAATATAATCCAAGGATCACAGGATGATAATAACAATTAACTGATGAACTCTTGACAAATACATGAATTTGATCATAAATTAACACTATCCTTTATATTAGATTTATATTCACAACAATCAATAATCCACACGCATGCACGCGCGCACGCGCGCGCGCACACACACACACACACACACAATATCTATGTACATACGCATGTGTGTATGTATATACTATATATCAATATTGAATAGACATTGAACAGATAATGTTGAGTTGCTATTGATTCATGATCTTTTATGTCAAATTGTTTGTGAGTTGAGAGACTTTGACAAAGGATTTACAATATCTGTTATTGAAGGTCATTTACATTAAATACATATATATACGGCTTACAAAATATTTTGGTTGCTCTACGCTAGCTTTTCCTTAACATTTTATTGCATTTGAAGAGTTTGTCACAAAAGTTACAAAGCTGTCAATTTGGGAAGGACAACTTTTTGAACTAGATATTGAGCTATTACAAAATGGTCAACTGATATTTTTCAATTGAGGACAAGAGTGAGGTTTCAAATTATTCTCTTAGGAAGCATAAATCAAGGGCATTGATCAAACCCTTAAAGACGAGATATTTATGTTTGTCATTGATGGAGTGACAATCGTAAAGTATAAATTGCATGCTCCACACTAGGAATTTTGTGTGGTCACCATGACAATCAAAATGGCATAATTTAAATGTTTACAATAGGTACAAGAATAACATGCTTTTGAGACTTGTCGCATGCAAACGATAATGCAATCTTGTAAATATTAAAGTAAACTTGGAGGTTTAACAATTTTTCTAATGAGAAATGGTGAAGGGTCCCCATAATATTCTCGTTAGATTATTCTTTCTTAAACAAGTGCAGAAGGCATCTCTACACAACTAAATATCTTATGTACAAGTGTACAATGTTAGGTTGAACTTAATTTAGCAGCCAAGCCCCAAGCATGTCAACGGAACAACCAGTGGCGTTCAAACTTACATCAACATAGAAGAATTTTCCTCTGACGCTATAAAAAAAAAAAACAAACTGGTAGGTGTGTTCTACTCAAAGTTCACTAAAAGCTTCTAAACCACAAATAAGATGTCTTCCACCTTCAGTAAAGAAATTTTGATCTATGTTATTGCCTTTGGATTTTCTTCACCAATTCTTTGAACTCATCTATCAAAATGAGTAATCAAGTAAAAATCTCAGTAATTGATCCTGGTGGTAGTTTACTTCATATGTTTGAAGTGATTAATTCATGCAAAGGACATGGTTTTAGCTTTGTGCGTGAGTTGTTTTACGGAAACAGATCGGAAAATGAAATATGAAGTACATTATGATTTGTGAAAGATACATGCAACACATTAATTGAAGTCCATAAAGATTCATGTTTACTTTCCTCCTGTGTTAACGATGTATTCAAACTTCTTCATTATAAGGGCAAGGTAGCCCACCTGCTTTTGTGTGTGCTCGGATAACAGTCAGACTATTTGCTCGAGAAAACAGTGACCACGTTGCATCGTTATCTTTATTCTAGAGGGACGTTGCTAAGTACTTTTGTTTTTCTTTGAGGGTGTCAGATTTCAGAAGCATGGAAAGCATGGCCGGAGACAGTCTACAGAGTGACATGACATCCAGTTCATGATCGCTGTCTTTCACAAAACTTTTATGAGCATTTTTTATCCAAATTATGGATTCCAGATCTGCGGTATGTGGGACAGAGGTAGAAGATTCTGTTGTGTTTCGGATCTGATGGCCGTTCTGGCTGTCACTCATGCCGCATCACATTCCATTACCAAACAAGTTGCATGGAGCAGATTTATTCTATTTGTATCGATCATTTGTTCGTGCACAAATTGACTTGGACAAGTTTGCCAAATGTGAGCAAGCAGGAGCAATAAAAGTGATATGGTATGTACAAGTTTTGATTTGCAATGGCTGTAATTTTGGAACATTAGGGCATCAAATACTGTTGTTTCTGCATGCAAGTCAGTGGTTTGGTATGATCGTGGCAACTGGCAACTAATGAATCAACGACATCTGAAAACTGGCTTGTTTCAGCAGGATTGGGTGACAGCAGAAGGAGATGAACAGTTTAGCATAATTTAATTCAACTTTGGTCGCTTTGCTTTGGAAATCAGTTATTAAACTCTAGGTTTGTAATTTCCTTTGGATCAATATTCTAATTTTTTTAACCTAAAGCTTCTAGACATAATTAGTTTCGATTTAGGCTCTACTACTTTTCTTGTTTGGCCCATAATGCATCTTGGTTTTCTATGGGGGTCTAAAACCTGGGGAGCAGCTTATTCGGCAATGCCACTGCTGTGGCAGTGCTGGGGCCCTTCTTCCGTCCAAGGATGGAAGGGCAAGCATAGATGGGGGGGGGCAAAGAGGGAGGAAGGGTGGTGGTGGGTGGAACACCCACCACCACCCTTGAATGGTGTTTGCACCATCATTGGCATGCCACTGATGGTGCCAAATACGCTATCCCAAAACCTAAGATCAAAGAAATTTTAAATGCCAAGCTAACCGACTAAGCCAACCATAGCAGATTACAGACGCAGCATAGTTTGCCACATACATTATGATGAAGTTCTAATATTTGACCAATCCTGGACATATAATGAGCAATACCAATATCCTATATATCCTAACTTTGATAGAAAACAATAGATTATGGATTCTACAAAACCCAGATCATAAAAAGTTCTATTGTTGCATCGCTCCAAAGAATTTACATGCAGAGGATGAGCTAGTATAAGCAAACTAAAGCTACAAATGGTTGAAGCAGCTCACGCTTATGGTATCTTACAGAGTTTCTGACTCTGTGTTCAGAGGTAAGAAATCGACCAGCTCTGAATGTCCGTAGTGTTGACAAAGGCTGAAGCTCGAACATCAATGTTTCTTTGTCAACAGTTGTTTGCTGGAAAACAAAAAAAAAACGCAGAAAGTTGGAGATTGGTTAGGAGAGGAAGATTTCGCAGGAGGAGTTAAAGATGGAGTGGAAGGAAAAGAAGGTTCATCATTTGTTGGAACGTTGCTGGAGCATTCGTTAATCCAAATGGCAACACTAAAAATTCATAGTGACCAAATCTAGATTGAAATCCTGTCTTTTGGGCGCACACACACACACACACACACACACACATATATTCAAGAAAATAAAAAAACAATATGAAAATTTGTACTCTCTCATACAACAATGTCAATCTAATATTTTGGAGCTTTTGCCATTCGTTGATCCTCAAGTGGATTAAGTCTAGATGCAAAGTCTACCATCAATCAGTTTTCTTTATCTTTCAATAATGTGCATCAATACAATTCCACATCAAAAACAAGAAAACTGACTTCTACAAGCATTCAAGAACCAAGAAGCTCCATCTTTTTTATTCTTGAACTTTCCAAGAAACTCAAGAAATTAAAATGTAAATGCATATGCAAGACCTATGCCACATTATTAGCTACAAATCTCTTGGAGCTTGTATTCTACGTTAATCCACTAAACATGAAATCAAATCCACAACTAGAAACAAGAAACAAGAACTAATCTAAAGTATTTTGAGATTCCAGAGATCAAGAAACACCATTTCTTGATTCTTGAATCTCAAGAACATCAAGAAATGGAATGCAAAGGGATTTGCAAGATTTACACCGCAAACAACTCATGACAGATTACCACAATGCTGAATCCTAAATTAATCCAGAAATATAAATGAAAGAAAACAAGAAAACTAGTCCTCCCTAGATCCACAACCACACACAAAGGAGATGGAGGGGCAAGATCATTAAAGCATCACTCAAGAAACAAGAATGATCAAGGAGCTCAAGAATGCATCAAAACTCATGGAAGATAATCTCATTTCAGCATGGAGTAGATACATTACAAAAGCTTTACTTCTACAAAGGGGGAGTCTCTTAGGTGGCATCCTAGTGGCATTTCCACCACATTACACAATTTACAAGTGGAATTATGCTCTCCACTAGATGTCACATTAGGGCAAGAAAGTGGAGTCTACTTCCTTATTACATGCTGGATTTTCACCTAAATTTGCAAAGGAAGTGTGTTTTACTATGTATTCCCATTCTCCATAGTGAGAAGATAGAAACTTTTTGGAGCCTCAAGGAGAAACTCGAGTTTCCTCTCATTGTATGGTGATCACTCTTGATTTCCAATGAAACCCAGCTTTGGAACTTTGTAAACACTGTCTACAGGCCGTACTACAGCCTTATTCCCACACGTGTGGAGTTGGATTATACTATTTGATCAATGCTTTGATTGTCTCTACTTGTTTCCTATCAAGCTGCTAAACTAGATCTTGTTTTCTGATGACTAGTTTATGATAGATTGTTTAACAAGCATACAATCACCTTGTGGATCATTCAAAGATCCATTTATGGTCCTTAGTACTGTACTTTTCACATGGTATTAGAGCCAAGTACAAGGCCATTGATCTGTGTCTGAATCTAATCCAGTTTTAGCAGGTTTTGGTGCAAAAAGCTAGTATTGGAAGGGCGAGCTGGTATCCAGGTTTTGGTGAGGGGATTTGATCCCAAAATTTTTCAGGATCAAAATCCGTACTGTTCACACGTGTGGACATCTCTGAACCAGCATTTAATAACCCATATTCATTGGATCATATAAAATTAATCTGGTGTCAGTTTGATGTAATTTTTGGTGCAAATCCTAGAATAAGCTACCAAGATGACTTGCCATTGATTAGTTTTGAATTTGTTTCATGAAAACTGATTAATCTAGGCTGATTTCAGACCTTCTTAAAGTGGAAACCAAGTCTTGAAAGTACATCAAAGTGAATGAGAGAGATAGAGTCAGTTTTTGTCCAAGAATAGCCAAGATTGGCAAGATTTGCTTGAGTGTAGTTTTCATCTCATCTTATCTTCACTCCAGCTTGTGAGACTGATAGTACTGTGATTACAAATCCATCTGTTGGATTAGAAGTCAACATTTGAGTGAAACACTGCAAGTTAGAAACCTTTGTGAGTTTCAGGTCCAAACAAATCTATATCTTGTGTGTAGAATCTTGCTAGTAAGATGGGATATGTGGGAGCCTACCTTCTAGAAGCTAGTGAGACGTTAAATTCTACCAATTATGTTATTTGGAAAGTGAGGATGGAGTCACTAATGGTGCTCCAGGATCTTTATGAGTTTCTAATAGATGGTGAAGATGAACCTCTAGGTGCACAGGAATTAGTGAGATACAAGAAGAGGTCTAGGCTTGCACTTCACTGTATTAAGATGAATGTAAGCAATGATCTTTTAAAAGAAGTATCATCATGTAAGAGTGATAAAGAGACTTGGGAATCTTTAAAATCTATCTATGAGTCTAGTAACACTTCCAGGGTTCTCATGTGTTGTAAAGCTACCTTTACAAGATTTACTTCCGGCGCCATCGGCACCAGCTGTCCCTGGCGCCAGCAGCGCCCCTGTTGCTCCCGGCGCCAACGGCGCCGGCGCCGCTCCCGGCGCCACTGTGACCAGAATCCAGCCGGCGCCAAGTTCCTATGGCTGAAAATCTTTGATCGGTTCTAGCGAAGTCCAGAGAGCTCAGATCGATGTGCAATCACCTCACACGATCTAGGCATGATTAAAGGAAGCCTGGAGATCAATAAAATCTAGAGAGAGAAAATGACTTTTTAGAAAGAGAAAATCCTAGAGAGAGAAAAACGTGCTTTACCAGCTTGGGTAGAGTGCTTGGTATGAGGGGGGGGGGGGTGCCGAATCACACCAATACTATAGGGGAGTGCGGGTTGCGACTCAGGGCGAGCTCCAACCAAGTCTCAGCCTCCCTTGCTGGAATGTTGTCATGGCTCTCGCCTTGGCATGCTAGCGCCCCGGAGACTAAGGTCGGTCACACACTTGAAATGTAACCTTCTCAGATTTATCAATAAAGTGGGATTTTCTTCAAACTGACTCTGATTACCTTCTGGGTTTCAGTGTTCGGTAAAAGCGCCAGTTGTAAGGCCACTTTCAAAATTTTTAACTTGGCACACAGCTGAGGGTCGTATCCCGGGACGCCAGCGGTATGCCGTCGAGACCATTCGGTCCGTGGTGCCAGCGGTATGCTGTCGGGACCATTTGGTCCAGGAACTGGTTGTTTCCATATCTGTCGCGGCTTGTGGTTCTGAGTGTTCCTTGCATGAACGTGAATGGGTTAAGCTTTTGGGGAACGGGCTCTAACCTGTCGGCTGAGTTGGATGGCTTGCTTGGGTGGATGTTACCTGTTTATGGCTATCCAGTCTGGCGTGGCGCCAGGTTGGCTTCCAGCGCTCGTGACGAAGCTTTCAGTTGGTTAAGTTTGATGTAAGTCAGACCGCTTGCTCGGAATGGATGTTACTCGTTTGTAACGAAGCTTTGAGTTGGTTAAGTTTGATGTATGTCGGGCGGCTTGCTTGGAGGGAAGTCACCCACATCGGGACCCCCGATCTGGCATGGCGCCAGGTTGGATCTCAATGTTGGTTTTCAGAACTTCAAGTTGGTTAAGTCGGATCGTTGTTGGCGAGTTGGCTGCTTGTATGTCAAGTGGGTTTGGATGGCAAGAGTTGAAGCTGGGAAGCTAAGTCGTGGTTCCCGGCTCCCTTTGGGATGCCTGCGCTACATGTGGTATCAGAGCCGACTGGCCGGTCAGCTATGCGGATCTCATGGAAATGGCCACGGTTTGGGGTTCATCAAGACAACTGTTGTGCAAGGTGCTGCCCACAGTGTAAGCACGGGTGCGTCCACGGTCGGGGTGGTCGGCAGAACGGGGGACTTGATGAGTCAAGGTGCTGCCCTTGAGGTGTAAGCATGGTCAGTTCTCGCGGTTCGGGCCTGGCGCTGTCTGCACGTAGGATGGATGAGGCAAAGTGCTGCCTAGGGAGGTGAAAGCACGGTCTGTACCTTGTGGGGTGCGGGGCGACATATTCGAACTGTACGGGTTAACCATTGATATAGAGATGCTGCTCGAATTCGGGTGTAAAGCACGGGTGGTTAGCTGCCGGTGCGGGATAGCTGCCGATCGTTTAGCTATAAGGGCTATCGACCAAAAAGTGGTGGGGCGTGACTGAGGCAATGTGCTGCTTAATGGTGAAAGCACAGATAGTTGGAGGGGTGTCCTAGGTGGGCTGATTCCGTGATTGATTTGTATGGGCGCGGCCAGGCAAAGGTCTGTTGGCAGGACCATCTCAAAGGGGGACCTTGTCCTTGTTACTTGTTAGTAAACTTGCCTGAGTGTCTTACTTGTATGTATTCGTGGTGAGTCTTAGTACTCGTGCTTTGTCTGGTTTGCATGATTGCTTGTGATACAAGGAGCTGATGGCTCGAGAAGGAACCTTTTCTTTTGAAGGCTGATACCATCAAACAAAGAGGACTACAGAATCTGTGGGGCGGATTTGCAGTTCAAGTACTCACACGTGAACGACAACGAAACGACTCAATGTTTGCAAAGGATGGATGGCTAGCCTGTTTCTTGGGTTAGTTTCATTTGCGACAACGCCCACCAGACGCAAGCAGGAAGTCAAAAGTTGGAAAGGGCCATTTCAGGGGAGATCTTCTATGGAGCAGTTGGTCTTCATTTTGGGACGACCACCTTCGGAACTGAAAACTCACTGAGCATGGGCGATATCCAGAATCTGTGCGGCGGATTTGCAGTTCAAGTACTCGCACGTGAACGACAACGAAACGACTCAATGTTTGCAAAGGATGGATGGCTAGCCTGTTTCTTAGGTTAGTTTCATTTGCGACAACGCCCAGCAGACGCAAGTAGGAAGTCAAAAGTTGGAAAGGGCAATTTCAGGGGAGATCTTCTATGGAGCAGTTGGTCTTCATTTTGGGACGGCCACCTTCGAAACTGAAACTCACTGAGCATGGGTGATATCCAGTATCAGTTGGATTTTTCCTCAAAGGGGAAAAGACTAGGATCCTCTTCAGAGATTGGCAACAAGTTGGATCGAGCCATAATCCTAGCAGATGGGAAGCAAAGTGTTGGAAAGGCTTTTTGTCCGAAGAACTCTACTCTAAGTCCGATCAGCTGATTTATTAAGTGGAGGGGAACTATCACACACACCTATCTCTTGGGGCAGATTTTGAATGAAAGTTGATCAAAATGGGGGCAAATTCAAGGTGACCTAGCCATACTCACACTAGGAGACTGGCAAACTTTGGATCTAATAAGTTGACGAGTTTTTGTTGTGGAAAAGAAAGTTTGTTATAGGCTTTCTCTGGACCAGCAATGATGAGGAAACAATGAGTACGCTGGCTTGTGTTACGTGTAAGGCAGCTGATCAATGAAGGAACTGTGAAAGTTGAGTCTTGCATGAGAGACTTGGTATTTTGAACGGACGCTAAGGGACAGTTCGCGTTGAGATCGGACTAGTGCAAACTCTGGGTGCATATGTCTGATTCAAAGAGAGCTACTTGAAGCCAAGCTCGATGTACACTTCTTGTTTTGACTGTGAGGCAACTGACCAGTGATGGAATTGTGAAAGTCAAGTTTTTCGCGACGGACATGGTGCTTCAAACAAACGCGAAGAGATAGTTCGGATGCAGATCAAACTGGTGCGACCCTTTGGCTTTCCACGAGGTCAATGGTTACATTTGGGCTGATTTAAAGAGCTACTTCAAGCTAAGTGAGAGGTGCATTGCGGAGTACTCAATCTTTGCCTACCTTAAAGAGCCAAGATGGAAAAGTATCAAGATCAGGCTAGGACAAGGAGAGAAGTCAAGGTGCAGAAGCAACAAGGCACGGAGTGGACCATAAAGTGGGCAATCAAACGATAAATCCTTCGGCTCAGGGAGCCCTGATACCTGTGCGGAACTGAACAAATCTGGAGCTCAGGGAGCTCAACACAAAGTGCATCAAGGACAAATCAGGAGCTCAAAGGAGTTCCAAAGTCGAAAGTCAGAAGTGACAGGGACGAACATTTCAAAAAAAGGCCTCTGTCACCAGTTAATAAGGTTTTTGGGTTTTACGAAAGCGATATCAAATGTACGCTTTTCCCAGACAAAGATATATTTTTAAGTTATGTAATCTTTCAGTACAAAGAGCTGAGCCTCCGACTTGTGGTGTGCCAGTTTCAATGTTAATAAAAAGTGGCCAGTAAATTGAGTACTGTGCCAAGTAGCTTAAATGTATAGTTATTTTAATTGGGAGACACCTTTACTTTAATCTGACATCTGATGAGGACATCAGATTTTATAAAGGTGGGGTGGATGTTGTAAAGCTACCTTTACAAGCTTTACTTCAGGCGCCATCGGTGCCAGCTATGTCCCCGGCGCCAGCAGCGCCCCTGTTGCTCCCGGCGCCACTGTGACCAGAATCCAGCCGGCGCCAAGTTCCTATGGCTGAAAATCTTTGATCGGTTCTAGCGAAGTCCAGAGAGCTCAGATCGATGTGCAATCACCTCACACGATCTAGGCATGATTAAAGGAAGCCTGGGGATCAATAAAATCTAGAGAGAGAAAATGACTTTCTAGAAAGAGAAAATCCTAGAGAGAGAAAAATGTGCTTTACCAGCTTGGGTAGAGTGCTTGGTATGAGGGGGGGGGGGGGGGTGCCGAATCACACCAATACTATAGGGGAGTGCGGGTTGCGACTCAGGGCGAGCTCCAACCAAGTCTCAGCCTCCCTTGTTGGAATGTTGTCATGGCTCTCGCCTTGGCATGCTAGCGCCCCGGAGACTAGGGTCGGTCACACACTTGAAATGTAACCTTCTCAGATTTATCAATAAAGTGGATTTTCCTCAAACTGACTCTGATTACCTTCTGGGTTTTAGTGTTCGGTAAAAGCGCTAGTTGTAAGGCCGCTTTCAAAATTTTTAACTTGGCACACAACTGAGGGTCGTATCCCCAGGACGCCAGCGGTATGCCGTCAGGACCATTCGGTCCGTGGCGCCAGCGGTATGCTGTCGGGACCATTTGGTCCAGAAACTTGTTGTTTCCATATCTGTCGCGGCTTGTGGTTCTGAGTGTTCCTTGCATGAACGTGAATGGGTTAAGCTTTTGGGGAACGGGCTCTAACCTGTCGGCTGAGTTGGATGGCTTGCTTGGGTGGATGTTACCTGTTTATGGCTGTCTAGTCTGGCGTGGCGCCAGGTTGGCTTCCAGCGCTCGTGACGAAGCTTTCAGTTGGTTAAGTCTGATGTAAGTCAGACCGCTTGCTCGGAATGGATGTTACTCGTTTGTAACAAAGCTTCGAGTTGGTTAAGTTTGATGTATGTCGGGCGGCTTGCTTGGAGGGAAGTCACCCACATCGGGACCCCCGATCTGGCATGGCGCCAGGTTGGATCTCAATGTTGGTTTTCGGAACTTCAAGTTGGTTAAGTTTGATCGTTGTTGGCGAGTTGGCTGCTTGTATGTCAAGTGGGTTTGGATGGCAAGAGTTGAAGGCTGGGAAGCTAAGTCGTGGTTCCCGGCTCCCTTTGGGATGCCTGCGCTACATCATGCTTAGGAATCAGATTCTACAAAGCATGAAGAGGAGTGATGAGAGTGCACAAGACTATGTGCTTAGAATCAAGTCTCTCAATAGGGAGTTAGCTTCCATTGGAGAGAAGATTCAAGATAGTGAGCTTGTTCAGATTTTCCTCAATGGTCTAGGGAGTGGCTTTACAAATTTGGTCCAAAGCTTTGCAATCCAAGACACTTTGCCTACTATAGAAAAGCTACACAGTGTATTAGTAGCTAAAGAGTGTAGGATGTTGCATACCAATGCAAGAATGAATGCTATTTCTCTGCAGGATGGTGATGTGAAAGCTAATTTCTCATTCAAAAGCAAGAAGAAGACCAATGGCAAGAAGAAGCACTTCAAGGAGACCAAGGAGGAGGATGAGGCTTCAAGCTCAAAGGGCAAGATCAAAGACAAGTCCAAGTACAAATGTTTTTTCCGTGGAAAGAAAGGACATTTTGCATCAGAATGTCTCAAGAAGAAGAAGCCACAAGAGAGCAAACAAAGCAACATTGCACATCAGGAGGAGGAGGAGGATGAAGAGTCATCGTTGATGGTTTCCAACAAACCACCATCATCCAAGAGCAACACCAATGATTCTTGGTGGATTGATAGTGGGGCAAGTTCCCACATGACATATCAAAAGGACATATTCTCCACCTTACTTTCTTACAATGACTTACATAGATCAATCTATACTGCAAGTAGTCAAGAATGTAAGATAAGTGGAATAGGAACAATTCTCTTGTATGTGGGATCATCCAAAAGGATGAATCTTGATAATGTTCTTTATGTTCCTAAGTTAACCAAGAATTTGCTTAGTGTTGGCCAGTTAATGGATAATGGCCTAGATGTACAATTTAAGCATGGAGTTTGTTCCATCCTTAGAAATAATGAATGTATAGCCAAAGGCTTTAAGCAAGGTAGATTGTTTAAGCTTGGTGCTAATATTGCAGTGGAGAGTGTTAACTTGGCAAAGGTGGAGCTATCAAAGGTGGAACTGTGGCACAAAAGGTTGGGCCATCCCAACTACAAAGCCATGGAATCTATGGTTGCAAAGGAGCTTGCAGTTGGACTCCCCAAGCATTTGTCAAAGTGTGGGAAGAGATGTGAAGCATGCAGCCTCTCAAAGGCTCACAAACTACCCTTCTCAAGATTTACATCAAGATCAAACTCTCCTCTTGAACTCATCCATTCAAATGTTCATAGTTTTTCACATGAGTCTAATGGTGGTGCCAAGTACTATGTAATCTTCATTGATGACTATTCTAGATTTTGTTGGATGTACCTCTTGTCTAGCAAATCAATGGTATTTGATTCTTTTGTAAAGTTCAAGACTTTGGTAGAAAATCAACTTAGTACCAAGATTAAGGTATTAAGGAGTGATAATGGAGGTGAATATATCTCCAATAAGTTGATTGACTTTTGTAGTTCTAATGGCATAAAGAGGGAGTTGTCATGTCCATACACCCCTCAACAAAATGGAGTGAGTGAGAGAAGAAATAGATCTCTTTGTGAGTGTGCTAAGGCCTTAAGGCTAGATGCTTCTCTATCCAAACCATTTTGGGGTGAAGCAATAACTTGTGCTAACTATTTGTGCAATAGATTGCCAAACCAAGCCATTGGAGGAATCACACCATTTGAAGCTCTATTTGGAGAGAAGCCCAATCTCAAGGATCTCAAAGTTTTTGGATCCACTTGCTATGTACACCAATCCTTGGATAAGAGAAGGAAGGATGATGCAACATCCATCAAAGGCATCTTTGTGGGATATGGTGAGAATAGCAAAGGTTATAGAGTCTTCAATCCCATCACTAGCAAGGTGATAGTGAGTAGGGATGTTATTTTTTATGAAGGACATGCTTGTGATTTGGATGATAATGCCACTAATCATCTTGATGCCAAGGATCATGCTAGGATGGAGGAGGAGCTTCCAAGTGAAGAAGAACTTGAGGATCCACCTCAAGATGCAAGAACTCCAAGAACTCCAAGAGGATCTACAAGGGCAAGATCCGAGCCATTGAGGCTCACCTATGATGGTCAAGGTGATCAAAGAGAAGGCTCATCATCTTTCACATCTTACACCTTTCTTACTTCAATGTTAGATGAGCCAACATGCTATGAAGATGCTTGTAAGTCTAAAAGTTGGATGGATGCTATGCAAGTAGAGTATGATGCTCTTATTGAGAATCATACTTGGGATCTTGTGGATCTTCCTCAAGGGAAGAAACCTCTTGATTGCAAGTGGGTGTTTAGATTGAAGTATAATCAAGATGGATCAATAAGCAAGCATAAAGCTAGGCTTGTTGCCAAAGGTTTTTTACAAACCAAAGGCATTGATTATGATGAGACTTTTGCTCATGTGGCTAAGCTTGTTACTATCAGGTTGATCATTAGTCTTGCTACAACATTCAATTGGGAGCTATTCCAACTTGACTTCACAAATGCATTCCTCAATGGTTATTTGGAGGAAGAGATCTACATGAGGCAACCCGAGGGCTTCATCAAGGCAAAGCATGAAGGAAAGGTGTGTTTTTTGAAGAAGAGCCTTTATGGGCTCAAGCAAGCACCTAGAGCATGGTACTCTAGGCTAAACTCTTTTCTCATTTCCATCAATTTTGTAATAAGTGTCTATGATCTATCATTGTATATAAGTTTTCATGATGGCATGATCATTATTCTTGTTTTGTATGTAGATGAGATTATCTTGAGTGATAATGATCTAGATGAAATTAGAGATGTAAAAATTGCTTTAGCAAAAGAGTTTAAGATGGTAGATCTCGGCCTATTGAGCTTCATTCTTGGAATAGAGGTTATTAGAGGATGTGATTTTAGCTTCATTTGTCAATCTAAATATGCTACATCCATCCTAGATAGATTTGGAATGAAGAATTGTAAAGGCATTGAGACACCAATGGAGCAACATGTAAAAGCATCTATTGGCTGTGATGAAGCATCCTTTGAGGACATCACATTATATAGAAGACTTATTGGCTCCTTGATCTATTTAACTATAATTAGACCTGATCTTAGTTATAGTGTTGGAAAGTTAAGCCAATTCATGGAAAGTCCTCTAGTTTCACATTGGAAGATGGCCAAAAGAGTTCTTAGATACATTTCATTCACTAAGAATTTTGGTATTTTGTATAGAGGAACTAATCTTGGCTTAAGAGCCTATACTGACTCGGATTTTGCAGATGACAAAGTGGATAGAAGATCAACAAGTGCCTTTGCCACCTTTCTATGTGATGGAGTAGTATCATGGCTTTCCAAAAAGCAAGATACCATTTCCCTATCTTCCACAGAATCCGAATATAAGGCCTTGACATCAATATGCAAGGAGGTCTTGTGGCTCAAAAGGCTATTGGTGGAGCTTCATGTCATGGAGGAGGAGATCCCTATCATCTATTGTGACAACCAATCAGCCCAATCACTTGCAACTAATCCTACATTCCATGCAAGGAGCAAACACATCGAAATTGCTCATCATTTTGTGAAGGAAAATGTGCAAGCTAAAGAGATCAAGCTCCAACACGTGCCATCATCAAGTTGCTTGGCTGATTTGTTTACTAAACCTTTACCTAAATATTCATTTGTCATGCATGGATCTTCAATTGGAGTTATTGATAAAAGCATTGTGATCTCCAAGGCTAGATTTGAGGAGGAGTGTGAAAAATTGCCTACATTGGCAAATCTAGCCATGTAGAATATTGTATATTTTGTCAATATTGTTTGTTGGTTACTTGAATGGCCAAAGTGCCACTTGTACATACACACCTAAAGTAGGTTACCACGAGTCAAGAGGAGTGGTTGTGTCTATTTGGTAGTGATTCCTACTTTGTAGGATCTAGACCATGATTTATGATGAGATTTGTACCTACCATGCACCTACCAAGCAAGACTCTTGGATCTAGGCTAGGGTTTTCACATTAGGGCAAGAAAGTGGAGTCTACTTCCTTATTACATGCTGGATTTTCACCTAAATTTGCAAAGGAAGTGTGTTTTACTATGTATTCCCATTCTCCATAGTGAGAAGATAGAAACTTTTTGGAGCCTCAAGGAGAAACTCGAGTTTCCTCTCATTGTATGGTGATTACTCTTGATTTCCAATGAAACCCCACTTGGAAACTTTGCAAACACTGTCTACAGGCCGTACTACAGCCTTATTCCCACACGTGTGGAGTTGGATTATACTATTTGATCAATGCTTTGATTGTCTCTACTTGTTTCCTATCAAGCTGCTAAACTAGATTTTGTTTTCTGATGACTAGTTTATGATAGATTGTTTAACAAGCATACAATCACCTTGTGGATCATTCAAAGATCCATTTATGGTCCTTAGTACTGTACTTTTCACTTTTGTTAGTAAATTCTTCAAGCTTGGTCCAGCTCCCAAATGTTTTCCCAAAATATATGCATGTTGTCTTGCACTTTGCAAAAGAGCATTTGCCATATCAGAGCCAACTGCATCGTACAGGAAAATTTTATCTTTTTTTCCCTCTCCAACAAGCTAGCTACCATGTTTGGATTCCGATAAATTGGTTCGCGGAGTATTTGCAGTGGCAATACTATCCAACACCTAACAAATGCAAACACAAATATTCTAGTATCTAATATAAAAAATGGTTCATGATTATCAATTTTAATTTGTGGTGAGAATAAATTAAAATTTGCGATCTTGCTTTTATAGAAACAATTTATTGCTGCCATGAAATTGTCCCAATGAGCAATTCTGACATTCTACCAGCTCAACCAGCTATCCAAAGCTGGGACATCACACTCCTTCACTTTTGCTATCCGGTAGTCGAATTGGCAAAGTGCATGTTATTACATGTGACACTTCCGAAGTCCTTTTGGGTTGAAGCTGTTTCAACAACAACCTATATTTAGAACAGATGTCCTACTAAAGGTCTCTCAGAAAAAACACCATTCAAAGTTTGGACAGGTACCTAACCTTCTTTATTGAATGGTACCTAACCTTCTTTATTGAATTTAAAAGTTTGTGGATGTATTGCTTATGCGCAGATTCCTCATGATCTCAGGAAGAAACTCGACTTCTAGAGTATCAAATGTATTTTCATCAGCTACACTACTTCAAATCAAGCCTACAAGTTGTTCGATCCTATCAAGTTGAAGATATTCACTAGCCGGGATGTCATCTTCATCGACCTCAAAGAAAAGCCCATTTAGCCGACTTGTTTGACTCGTTCGACATATTGACCTTCGAGGTTCCTCAGTCGACTATTCCCATTAAGGATCCAAGCTCATCTATTTCTGACAAACAACATATTAACGATGACTCCAAAGAAAATGATGTCGCAGTTCATCAACTATAGGATGATGAAAATAATCAGCTTCCTCCATCTCCCAGAAGATCATCAAGGACTAGCAGACCACCTGTGAGGTATATCGACGAGTCTGCAACCTATCTTGTTCAGGAGCCGACGACTGTCGAAAAGGCATTCAGTCAGCCTAATTTCGATCTCTTGAAAGAAGATATGGATAAAGAGTATTCATCTCTTATCAAGAACCATATATGGACAATTGTCAAATTACCTGCTAGCAGGAATGTAGGTGATTCACAATGGATTTTCAAAGTCAAGTACAAAGCAGACGGAAGCATCGACAAAAGAAAAGGCCGACTTGTCGTCAGAGGATTTTCTCAGGTATACAACGTCGATTAAATTGACACCTTCAGTCCAATAGTCAAGTATTCTTCTATTCAACTTTTGTTATCATTTGCTGTTGTAGCAAATTTGGAAATACATCAAATGGATGTACAACAACATATCTCAATCGAGTTATCAAAGAAAACATTTACATGGTGCAACTCGAAGGTTATATTATTGAAGGTAAACACAATCATGTGTGTAAACTCCATAAGGCACTTTACGGATTGAAGCAATCTGCTCAAGCATAGTTTCTATCATGTACTTTTAGTACATCAATGCTTTTCAAGGCAATATAATATCCATTGTAAGCTTTGTAGGCCCAAAAGGAGCTATTAGCCTTAAGAACAAGGTGGTTCCTTCTTTAGGCCCTTCAAAGTAATAAATAAGGATAATAGGCCACTAAGGGCCCAATGTAGGTTAAATAACACTTAACAAGGGCTAACTATCCTTCAAGATAGTTATGTTTAGTTAAGTTAGGGGACTTGTTTATAAGTAGGCAAGAGACATCACTTTTCGGATCTTTTGGCTCATTTGCAATTGAGAGAACTAGGAGCTCCATCTCCTCTTCCTCCTTTGTGAATGTCCTTGGGATCTTGATCTTGCTAGGTCTCATGTGCTCCATCACATGAATCCATGTACTCCTCACCCTCTATTATGGAATCCATCTCCTCTTGAGCTTCACTTTGATATGAGCTTTGTGGTAGCTTGTGGTTATTCTTCGTCTTTGGTTCTCTTCAACATAGGTGTGGTGGTTGCCTCCTTGTTCTAGCTTGCTTGGCTTGGATTGAGAGGTATGGCACATGACATTTGTGGTATCAAATACAAATGAACCAAAAGATTCCAAAAGTGATGTCTCTTGCCTACTTATAGACAAGTCCCCTAACTTAACTAAACATAACTATCTTGAAAGATAGTTAGCCCTTGTTAAGCATTATCTAACCTACATTGGGCCCTTAGTGACCTATTATCCTTATTAATTGCTTTGAAGGGCCTAAAGAGGGAACCGCCTTGTTCTTAAGGCTGATAGTTCCTTTTGGGCCTACAAAGCTTACAATGGATATTTTAAGGCATTGATAGACACTGATGTACTAGAAGTACATGACACTCCTCCTACTTAAACATTTTTGTCTTAAAAAATGAAGACGCTTGTTTGATCAACTTGACTGCCCTAGTTAAGTAGTCATGATTGAGAATGTGTCGTCCAAAAAAAAAAATTATTGCCTCTTACAAATCCAAAGCTGTCGGATTGAATTCATTTTGCTAGCTTCAGAATGTAATCCTTGTTCTCATGAAGGAAAACTGATGGTAGCAGAAGAGTTTGATGAAGCACCATATTGCTTGTTGGCAATCAATCTGTATGGAATGGACAAAGTGTGTCACCACAATATCCTCTTTTGTCTGCTTCCTCAACATCATACTAATTCGGATGCTTATCCAATTCCCTTGGATTCTTGGTTTTGGCTTGCATCTAACTCTTCTATCGTAGCTGACAATCCATGCTGTTTAACCAACTTGATGAAGAACCTTATAATTCTTCCATGAGCAATGGTAGTCATAAATTGTTGTTCAAATATAAATGCTCTATACGAAGTAGGCGGCATGAATATTGAAACTCGGTCATATGATGAAGCATATCTCTGGGCATATTATTGACCAAAATATATTTCTTCAGATTTGGTCAATGCCTCATTCATAGGTAGTAGTGAATATTTGAACTGATTGACCTCAAAAATGGACTCTCGTCTCAAAATATAAATTTTGCAGTCGCCCACATAAATCGTTGAAGCATCAATTCCAAATAGTGAAAATACATTCCAAAGTTGAACCAGAGATTTGATTTTTTGATTGTTCCAAATAACCATTGATGAACAATCATTGTTGACATTACTCAATGGAAGATTGATCACATTAGAGTCCACTGAGCAATGTAATCATCTCCAAAGAAACTGATATAGGCTGATGGCATATTCTAAAATCAGCTTCTTATAGAGTGTTGGTTGATTGAGAGAATGTTCCCAATCATTATTCACATCCATGCATTCTAAATATGCATGTGAATTTATATATCGGCTTTTGAGTTTGAGAGAATCCATAGGAATAGGGTTCTCCCACGGAAGCCACTTTGAGCTCTTGTAAAATGGATCCATGAGGCATTGAACAATAATCCAAAGTATTGATACAAGTAGGATTTCCATATATTAATGAAATCTCTTCATTTCTACCAGTATCCATGTTGAATACCTCATACACACTTAGATCATTGTCAAAAATAAAATTATTCTCAAAAGCTCCCATATCAATTTGACATGGTTCGTAGATCGGATCCTGATAATAACCACTCAATTCCAAGCCACCAAAATAAATTAATATAGAATGATGGCATATTTTAAAATCAGCTTCCTATAGAGTGTTGGTTGACTGAGAGAATATTTCCAATCATTATTCACATCCATGCATTCCAAATATGCACGTGAATTACATATTGGCTTTTGAATTCTAGAGAATCCGTAGGAGTAGGGTTCTCCAACAATAGTGGAACATCTTGCAAAAGTTGGAGTCTTGATCTTGCTTGGAAATGGTGAAAAAGAGGTGGCAAAGTCTTGGAATTTAGGTTCGACACTCTTTTGACTTTTATGATTTTTTCTAGAGGAAATGTGTTGCATGATAAGTGCACTACCATGGTTTGCAACAAATCAACTAGTGAAGCTTTGGAAAAGTGAAATTGGAACTTGGTTGAAGCTCTTTGAATCTGATTTCTTTGGGCAAATTCAAGCTCTTGACTAATGGATCCATGAGGCGTTGAACAATAATCCAAAGTAATGATACAAGTAGAATTTCCATGGATTAATGAAATCTCTTCATTTCTACCAGTATCCATGTTGAATACCTCACACTCCTCTAGATCATTGTCAAAAATAAAAATATTATCAAAAGCTCCCATATCGATTTGACATGGTTCGTAGATCGGATTCTTATAATAACCACTCAATTCCAAATCATGGAATATCGGTGTCATATAGTCCTCAATCTGAAAGCTTGGTGAATACCTTGACCGAGTTTCTTCGAGCATAGCAGTATTCTCAATCTGACGATCCATAGTTGCTTGTTCATTGACCAGATTAAGGCATTGGTGTAGGTCAAGTTCCGGACTTTGATGGTTGAAATGAAACTCGAAAGGATGTTCAATTATCTGCACATTCTGATCCGAATTTTGACTTTCATCTGAATCACAATTTTCACCATCTAATGTTGCAACTTGATCCAAATCATGAATGGGACTTTTGTTGCCTGCAATTGTATCTGGATCTGGGACTTGACATTTGTTGTCGCTTTTCTCATCTAACTCATTGTTATCACTTTGCTCATCAAACTCATTGTCATCGCTTCGCCCATCTGCTTCGTCATTGTCACTTTGCTCATCTTCATTTTCAATTTTTTCACTTTTCTGTACCTATTTTGTTTGTCGATCCACTGATGCTTTTGTGTATACACTCACTTTTTGGATCCGCATCTTCATTTTCTCAAACCATATGGATTGTTCTTCTTTCCTTTCAGCTTCTAGCTTAAGCCTTTTTTCTTGTTGCTCGTACTTTAAAGCATATTTCATAGTTTTCCTTAAATCGAAACCCAAGCTGGAGAGAAGTAGATTGTAGATAGTTTTTCACAATGCTCCGATATTGAGGTTGTAACCCATGTATATAGCATTGTGCAAGATATACTTCTCCATAATTGAATACTGGGACCATTTGTTGGAATTCTCGATTTCACTCAGCAACTGTAGTTGTCTGGTTCAAAGAACACCATTGGATGAAGTCGGATCGATTGAAGACCTATCTACAAACTCTTTTGAAAGTTAACCAGTTCTCAGGAAGAAAGTTGTGAACAATGTTCCACCATGATTGAACACGTCCTTGGAAACCCGATGAAGTAAAGAAAACCATACTATTGTCACCAATACATCCGTTGTAGTAGAAGTTATAATCCAAATCTTCTAGCTAATTGTCTACATCAATGGAGTGAATGCTTCCATCAAAAGTAGGACTAACGGATTTAGACAGTCGTTGGTTGTAATAATAAGGTTCCCATTAATCAGCGACTTTCCACCATTCATTGATATGGTTTGTAGATAAATGCTCTAGAGCAAGTGCATGATCCATCATATTGCATAACTCCATAAAACTAGCAACAAAAATGGATTTGAAAGAATGTGGTTGAAGCACATTTCGATAGGAGTTTGAAGAGAATTTAAATAGTAGCCCAAGAATTTTCTATACTCAAATTTTGTCTTCTGAACCGATGCCAAGAATTGCTAATTAAATTGTTGTATAGAACTAGTTTGTTTGAGAGATTCAAATAATTTCTCATAAAATCTGGTAATACTATCGATGCAAGCAATTTTGAATTGATTCTAAAGTTTTCTGTTCGAACGTGCTTGAGTATCCCACCATGCTCAAACTTGCTCTTGAAAGCACAATGAAGTGAAATAAATTTTATCCTCTTCAGAATAATGGCGATGACAGAAATAACCTTCCAATTTAGTCAACCAATCATCAATGCTGATTGAACTTGGTTGTCCATCAAATGCAAGGCTGTAACATATGATTTTATATTGTATTTCATCCATAGATGGAAGATGAATGTGTTGACTATGAAATAATCTATCATTAATGACTAATGAAGACTTGTGGACTATGAATTCATCGTTTGAAATTTATTCAGAATGGTATTTTTTACAAACTAATAAAATTGCTCTTCTCCATCCACTTAAAACTCAGAGTTCTACGATGAGTGAAACTGAAAATAGCAAAAACTTGTAGTTCATATGAAAGTGAGCAATTTTGCTATTTACAGCATTGAATTCCAAGGTCAAATAGAAACATAAAGTGGATATGGAGAATCTATGAGTTCCGTACACCTGATATCGAATTCAAGTGCAAATAGACTATTATAATAAGTGCACAGAAGCAAACGTGCTCGAAATCGATATTGGAAAAGTATCGGTTTCAAGCGCAAATAGGTTAGCCGGACTTTTTGAATAGTGCACCCGCGCTTGAAAGCGATATTGCAAAAAAAAAAATAAATTAATTTTCATCATTTTTTTAAAGTTTTTATTATCTATTTATTTTTTTAAATTTAATGACGTGAAAGGCTTACAGACCTTTCAAAATGAAGAAACTGAAAAAACATTTATAGCAAGAAGAAACTTCAAAATTGAAATTTTGAAGTGCTTCTCTCTCACCAAGAAATACAAAGGAAAATTTTCAGAATTCTAGCAAATCTGACCCAGCTTCACTAATTTGATCATAACTCTCTCAATATTGATCCAAATCACACAAACTCAGTACTTCTGAAAAGCTAAGAACAAGCTCTATCAAGGTAGAGTATCAGATCAATGATTGAAGGTAATTTGATAGGTCAAATTTACAGCAGAACAGGTCTAAAAATTTTGAAGAAAGAAAACTAGTAAAAGGGAACCACCTTGTTCTTAAGGCCAATAGCTCCTTTTGGGCCTACAAAGCTTACAATGGATATTATATTTTCTTGAAAAGCACTGATGTACTAAAAGTACATGACACTCCCCCTACTTAAACAATTTTGTCCTAAAAAATGAGGACACTTGTCTGATCAGCTTGATCGCCTTGGCTAAGTAGTCATGACTAAGGATGTGTCGTCCAAAAAAATAATTTATTGCCTCGTTACAGTTTCAAAGCTATCGAATTGAAATTCATTTTGCTAGCTTCAGACTGTGATCCTTATTCCCATGGAGGAAAACTGATGGTCGAAGAAGAGGTTGATGAAGCACCATATTGCTTGTTGGCAACCAATCTGTATGGAATGGACAGAGTGTATCACCACAATATCCTCTTTTGTCTGCTTCCGCAACATCATACTAATTCGGATGCTTATCCAATTCCCTTGGATTCTTGGTTTTGTCTTGCATCTGGCTCTTCTACCGTAGCTGGCAATCCATGTTGTTTAACAAACTTGATGAAGAACATTATAATTCTTCCATGAGCAATGGTAGTCATGAATTGCTGTTCATACATAAATGCTCCACGTGAAGTAGTCGAGATGAATATTGACACTCTATTGTTAGACCTGATTGACCTCAAAAATTGACTCTCGTTTTGAAATATAAAATTTGCAGGTGCCCATATAAATCGTTGAAGCATCATTCCCAAATAGTGAAAATACATTCCACAGTTGAAATAGGGATTTGACATTTTGATTGTTCCAAATAACCATTGATGAACAATCATTGTTGACATTACTCAATTGAGAATTGATCACATTAGAGTCCACTGAGCAATGTAAACTTCTCCAAAGAAACTGATATAGATTGATGACATATTTTAAAATCAGCTTCCTATAGAGTGTTGGTTGACGGAGAGAATATTTCCAATCATTATTCACATCTATAAATTCTAAATATGCGCGTGAATTACATATTGGCTTTTGAGTTTGAGAGAAGGGAACCGTCTTGTTCTTAAGGCTAATAGCTCCTTTTGGGCCTACAAAGCTTATAATGGATATTATATTTTTTTGAAAAGCACTAATGTACTAGAAGTACATGAAATTTGTGGTAGCAGAGCTTAAGATCCAATAATCATTTGATTCAACATGAATCTCATTTCATTTGAAGAGTTTATTATTTTTGTAACTTTCTTTTTGTTAATTTCTAGCTTTTGAATTTTCAGGTCTGTTCAGACTCATTTTTAGCATACAATTTTGGGCGTTATTTCTAATTTGATTCCATTTACTTTTAGAGCTTTGTTTTACATTTCATTTGCACCAATTTGCAAGCAATTTGGGTAAGGGATACAAACGTTATTGCAATTCTCCCAAAAGTTGTCAAAATAGGTGATTACAAATTTGTTTTTAGTTTGTTTGAATTTTTCAGATTTGCTTTGAGTATTTCATCCTATTTTCTTTACACAGTCTATTAGATCATTGTCTTAGTTTTAATTTGATCCATATGGCAGGTCATTTGGATTAGTATTCATGACAAATTTTGATTTTTTTCTTCAAGAACTTCAGACCTGTTCTATTGTAAATTTGACCTATCAAATTACTTCAATCATTGATCTGATACTCTATCCTGATAGAGCTTGTTCTTAGCTTCTCAGAGGTACTAAGTTTGTGTGATTTGGATCAATATTGAGAGAGTTATGATCAAATCAGTGAAGCTGGGTCAGATTTGCTAGAATTATGGAAATTTTCTTTTGTATTTCTTTGTGAGAGAGAAGCACTTCAAAATTTCAATTTTGAAGTTTCTTTTTGCTATAGTTTTTTTTTAGTTTCTTCAATTTGAAAGGTTCGTAAGCCTTTTATGTCATTTTTTTTTCAAAAAAAAAAAATTAAATTAATTTTTTTTTTTAATTTTTTTTTTTTTGCAATATCGCTTTCAAGCGTGGGTGGACTATTCAAAAAGTTTGGCTAACCTATTTGCGCTTAAAACCGATATCCGAAAACAAAAAAACTTTGTTTTTATTTTTTATATTTTTTCTCCAATATCGATTTTGAGCGCGTTTTTTCTACTTTGCTCTTGTCCTAGTACTTTGTGTGCGCTTGAGTCCGATATCAAGTGTACAAAACTCTTAACTTGATATTATATCCATAACTTTCTTGTTTAAGTTCAGATTCTAGTGGTGTGAATACGAAAATTGATCAAAACAATGAGCCTCACACTACTAAGTTATTGAAATTTGTAATTATTATTTTTCAAAATTTTTTTCCAGTCAAACTTTCTTGTATTTTATTTGTGTATTTTCGATCCTCATATCATCTTCGTCTGGGTTCGGAATTGAACACTGTAAAAACAAAAGTGCTCAATTGTATATGAACTACAACTTTCTGCCATTCTCAGCTTCACTTATCGTAGAACTCTAAGTTCTAAGTGGGTGGAGAAACTGTCAAGAGTTTTTTCTTTGCAAAAATCAAACTTCGCAATTTTCAGACTCATATTCTCCCTTGATTTGTCAAAATGGATTTGGATTCTGATTATGAAGTGGAATTTGATTATCATTTTGGATCTGATGACCAATCATATTGTGATTATCAATATGAGGAGCACAATGATAGTAATTCAGATCAATACGAGCAACATGACTCATATGGAGACTGTTTGAGTGCTGATGACAACTATTCTGACCAAAATAAAAACCATGAGCTATACCAATCAAATCAATCTAATATTGATGGTGGTTTTTATAGTAGTGATAATGATGATGAGCTATATTCACGATAATCAAAACATCATTGCAATTCACAAGGTGATGAGCACGCGGGAGCTGATGAAAGATGTCCAGAGAATTGACATAGACAAGGGAAAACAGGTATTACCGAGTCATACAATATTCGGTTGGACTTGAAATGACAGGAGAACGTTGGAACAATGAGCACAACAATCTATAGCAGCCAGAGTTGTGCCAACAAATGTTCATCAAAATGTCCAACAAAGAGGTGAAGCTTCAAGGATTCAATATTTTGAGGATGATGAACAATCTGATAGTGAAAGTCAGGACTTGAATCAAGGAGAGCACAATTGGGAATCCGCTACAATCATGTCTTGGGAATCAGAATAGTAGTGATCAAGAGGAAATGCCCAGTATGGAAGATCCAATGCAGGAAAGCAATTCAAGAGAATTTGATGATTTTTCATCAACATCATCAGAGGATGAACCAGAAGAGCGAATTGATGAAGACAAACATCTATCCATGATGGAAATGCCTATTCAATAGGTCAATCAACCAACTTTATCAACAACTCTTGATTTTCCATTAAATTCACAAGAAATGGCCAATCAACATTTATGCACTGCTATGGAGTGTACACAAGATAATTGGCAACACCAATATAATTTCCAATTTGAATCGACCTAGAAAATTCCAGTTGCAAATACAACGTCAATGCAAGTACATCACAAATCAGTTGGTGATAATAATGAGGACGATGCGGAGGAATATGAGGACAATAATTTTGTTTTCAAATTTGATCTGCAATTGAGCAATATAAAGGCCAACTCAGGCAATGAAGCTGTCAATGAGACGATTCGCTCAAGGACCCCAGGAACATCAACGTTGGAAGAATCCATGCTATGTAAAATAGGATGAAATGACATAGATCGTTTATCGATGGTTGCTTGAAATCGTAGTATGTATGTTCTTGAGATATTACATTCCTAGAGACAAATACTACATTGGTGGATGGATCATAAACTTTGTAAGCTTTATGTTCATCAACATAGCCAATGAAAATACATTTATTTGTGCTATGGTCCAGCTTCTTCTTAAGTTATTTAGGACTGTGAACAAAACATTAGGAAAAATATGGGCCCAAAGAGGGCCCTATAAGAAATGCCATGTAGGAGAGAGAGAAATAACTATAAAGTAATTATAATATCATTTTCTAACTTCTTTACGCATCTGCCTGCACTACTTTCCATGTAAATGAATGCACCTTAGTTTAATCACATCAAACTTCACTGGTGTTTAACCACAGTTAAAATATAATTTTTTAAAATGCTGAAATATTCCCTCCCAATAGTTGGGAACACTCAGAAATTTGAATTAGGAGTGACATTTTTGAAAAAAGCCTACACCATCTCTATCTCCAGCAGAGTTGTTAGCGCCATCTCCAGCTTGTTATTGTCATTGTGTTGTTTGTTACTACACTACTGTATTGATAACAAAGCTTTATCATCTTTATGTGGATCTGTCACCAGAATATGCTCTGCTCAGGACGAGAAATTCAAAGCAACCCAAATTGTCAACTTTTGATATGGTCCGATACAGGGAGGAAAAGCTAAAACATGTAGATTTATGGTAATCAGGAACATTGTATCCTATTGATCCATGTTCATTGCAACATCCAGATTTTCATTCGGTGAGTCAGTTAATAATCTATATGTGTCATGGTAAAAATGGCCTTTTGGGTTACCCGTGAAAATTTGATGCTCTATGGGAATGCACATTCAATGCAAAGAATACATTATTTGGAAGAGGAATCAAGGAAAATATCAAAGGAGTGCGAAGAAAATCTACAAAGATGAAAACTTGTTTGGATGAAAATGAGATGCTCAAGGAGGAGATCCAAAGGTTGAAATCTTCTTTGCATCATTATACAACTAGTAATGATGAGATAAAAATTGCATTTCAATCCATTATCTCATATTTGTCTCTTATTAAAGATATGGATGTGCTCAACAAAAAGGTCCGAAGCAACAAGAGGAAAAGACTGGTAGACAAGGATATATGTGATCTATCATCCAGAGGAGGTCATAAAAAAAGACGAATCCGTGCATTCAAGTAAATTATAGCTTATTTGGTATTGAAAATTGCTTGAACTTTTTGATTTATTCATAATCACTAGTTTTGTTATTTATTCATTTAAACTTTCAGTTGCTTTGCTTATTATATATTGTTGTGAATACTATGAGTGTCCTAATTTCTACTGACATTTTCATGAACATTATGTTTGCAATGCAGATCAACATTGGTTGTTGAAGACCATTTGGCTAATGAGATTTCAATTGGAAACCACGAGGCTCTATCTTGACTTCTAAATCTATGAAATCAATATTGGATAATAACAAAATGAAAAAGATTAAGGCTAAAGTTACTGATAGCATTATGGATGAAGTTGGAAAAATATTAGACACTACATTGCTTCAGGGGGCATGTGACTTTTCTAGCATCAATAGGAAAGCATATGCAACAATGTTTAAGATGATAAAGGAGGCATTTGCACAGGTAAATATTAAAAAATTTCCAATCCCACGACCATTTCATCTTTAAAATAAAAAAGACATGTTAAACCATGGTATGCAGACAATAGTTGGTATTCCATCTCATATCAATGAAGTGTGTTGCTCGAAAGGAGAAAGTCTAGCATATAACAATTTCAACAATTTATTATTGACATTAATCAGTTATTAACATTCATCATAAATTTTTACGGTATTACAAATGAGAATGTCAATAACAATTTGATAGTTGTTCTCAGATTAGATGAGTCTGAAATTATAAAAGGACAAAAAATGGAAAGAGTCAATCTCACAATCATGAATGGAGCACATTCAAATTCAGAAGACTCAGAAGGCCTCAATTTCAGTGTTCAATTAGAAAATGATTTTGGTGCTTGGCAGCATTTCAGGTATAGCAGTTCCTTTGCATAATAAATAGGGATAATCATTTGAATATGGATTTCATATCTAAAATCTTCTCTGTGTTAATATTATGAGGCTAATCATGTTTTTGTATTCTCTTATAGGTGCTGAAAGAAGACCATAACATTCTCTCATGGATATTTAATAGAACATCATATCATGTCACCATAAAAAATCACATGGAGGAAGTTCCACTCAATATTCCTGGAATTGGCACTTTCAACATTGAATGGCATTTAGCAGGAGACCTGAAGACATTAAAATGTATGTTCAATGTATCTCATGGCGATAACTCTAAACACTCTTGTTTGTACTGCATAAAAACAACAAAAGACATGACAAGGAGTACATGAATATCAAGAGATCGAGAAGATCCTAATTGGAAACCTATACTACCGATTTCTCTACGAAATGTTTATATCTGTACATTGCATGCGGAGGTGTGTATTATAAAAAAAATAATATATCTTTACATCTTGTTTGTATGGAATTTCGAGCAAGAGGCCTCTGCAAAGGAAGCTATTTTCAGATCAGATGATGTGTTGTCCAAAGCAGGCTTACATAAAGGCCACGTTAAAATAAAAAAAAATGACAAGTTATTAGGTAAAACAAGAAATATTCCATGCAAGCCGAGCATTGGAGGATCTAAAACTCGAAGATTTTTATCAAATTATTTTAGCAAATAATCTAAGGTTCAATACATGGTTTGGAAAGAAATTATTGTAGCAACTCAAGATTTCGAAGAAGAAGGTTCTACTCGTATAAACAAAGTCAAAGTTTGAAAAAAGTTAGACAACATGGTGAAATACTCGAGAAAAGATAAATTTTCAAATAATGATGTTCAAATGATATAGAAAACAACCAATGAATTTGTGGATGCAGTTCAGAGTGCATGGGGTGTTAATCATATAACACATTATATGGTAAGATTTTGATTTTACACTAGCGGCATTTCATAAAAGTACACAACATGGCGGGACTAGCACAAAAAACAGCTATATACTGCAACTTTTCCAAAGGTTTTACAGAAGAATCTAAATTTGTCATAACACAAAATCTACGGATTATAAAAAATTTCAAAAAGCATGCAAATTTATACAAGCCAGTAGGCTATAGACACACAATAAAATTTTGTATATTAAATAAAAATATTTACAAAGTACAATTCAGCAGTATCTAATTTGGTTCCGATATTTTTTCCAATGAAAGTTGCAACTTAGAATCATGCAACAATTTTCTTCTTTCGTATGGATCCAATAGCTCATAATTTTCATGCTTACTCAGATCAACATAAGCAGCATACACTGCAAAATGAGATGATCTGAGTTTGGAATTCACTGGTCCATATCCTAAAATTTTAAATAGTTTTCTTTACAAAAATTATTTTATGCACCTTATTAACAGAAAATAGATCATCTTCTTTGTTGCGCATTTTCTCCACAACCATCTTTAAGCAATCTTTCCCTGAATAAAACTTATCATTATGTACATCATCAACACAAGAGAGATGATCATCAACATTAAAATCAATTATATCCAAAAATTCATCAAGCTCTTTGTTCAAAATGCAAAGAGTCTCAGCTTTAGTGAAGTAAAAAAGATCCGATATTGTCAAAAAGGAATTATTATCTATAATATAAGTAGGCAAAGTGATCAAAGATTTATCAGAAGGAGAAATCCTAGTGGGTGTTCTAGGGCCTATAAAAGTAGCCCTATTTTGAGCAGGATCAAAATCAGAACAATCATCTAAATGAACACTCGTGTCAATAAAAAAGGTATCTATATCTACAATCTTTGACTTTTCAGACTTTGTACCACTAGAAGAAGCTAACTAAGAAGTGGAGGGCAAAGAGTCCGAATCGTCAAAAATATTTCACAAAAAAAAAAAAAAAACAGACTGAAAATCAACAAATCTACATTTTTTATTATGAATTGGGCACTCATCTACAGACTTGAAATCATTATGTAATTTGGTAAACATTCTGTCAAGCTTAGCTTTGTAGATATGCTTGTCGAGTGCCACCAGGTCTTGATAATGAATCATGTCTTTATTCTGAGACCTGAATAACAGAATACTGAGTAGGGACTTAAATCTGAGATATATCCCAAAAAATGCCTCCACACCAAGACCCTCCATTATAGAAGGTAGAATAAAAAGAAAAGGAGAAAAAAGAGATTTGAAATAGTCCAACCTATCAGTAACACCAAATTCATTAAAAAAAGAAAACAAACTGGATTCAAAATTAGACATTTTAAACAAAAATAATAGAACTGAAGTTTCAAATATCGCTCTCAGACGCAAACCCCAGGTCATACAAGCACGTCAAGACAACGTGCGCTCGAGAGAGATATTGGAAACTAGAGTATCGGATCCGAGCGCAAGAACAACAAGCAGGAAAAAGAAAGGATACGAAACATGCTTGAATGCGATACCAGAGGATGCAGTATCGGATCCAGGCGCATAATAGTCAATGACACGTAATGAGATCAAGTGGCACGCTTGAAATCGATATCCGGCAAAGCAATCGTAAATTTGCGTGAAAATCCAAGCCGAAAAGACCTATTTATATAAAAATTTTTGCACGTGTGGAGGAGTGGCGAAGGAACACGTGTCGACATGTGATTGGCCAAAATAAATGCGTCGTACTTTGAATGATTGATCGAGAATGACACGCGTCAATAAAAGATTTGCACACGTGTCTCAACCCACGTGTCCCCATAATTGGGTCATCATTATCAGTATAGAATTTCACGTGGTCTAGTCATCTGACGACACATGTCTCGGCCGTCTTTTCACACATGCAAAAATTTGCAAAAATTCATTAAAAAAAGAAAGCAAACTAGATTCAAAATCAGACATTCTAAACAAAAATAACATAACTAAAGTTCCAAATATCACTCTCAGGCGCAAACCCCAGGTCCCTCAAGCACATCAAATCAACGTGCGCTCGAGAGAGATATTTGAAGTTGGAGTATTGGATCCGAGCGCAAGGACAACGAGTAGAAAAGAAAAGGGTTGCGAGACGCGCTCGAATGCGATACCGGACGATGCAGTATCGGATCCAGGCGCATAATAGCCAACGAGATGTAATGGGAGCAAGCGGCGCGCTTGAAATCGATATCCGACAAAGCAATCATGAATTTGCGTGAAAATTCTAGCCCAAAAAGATATATTTATAAAAAAAAATTTGCACATGTGGAGGACTGGCTAAGGAACACGTGTTGACTTGTGATTAGCCAAATTAAATTTGCCATACCTTGTATGATTGATCTGACATCTGTCACGTGCGAGAATGACACACGTCGATTAGGAATTTGCACACGTGTCTCAGCCCACATGGCCTCATAATTGTCTCATCATTGTCAGTATGGACATTCCATGTGGTCTAATCATTTGACGACACGTCTCTCGACCGTCTTTTCACACGTACAAAAAATTTCGTATATATAAGTCCTCGAAATTTTCATTTTTTTTCACAAAATTTTCACTTTTAGCTCCCGATATCGCTCTCAAGTGCGCTCTTTCATCTTTCAAGCTTCCGCCCTCTCACAGTGCGCTCGAGTCTGATACCGCCTGCTGTGCAATATTGTTTTCGAACGTGCATCTCTTTTCTGCAAATAATCATTGTAGATCTTGAGCTCAAAATCAATATTCAGTGCTGGTATCGATCTCAAGCGTCCTTTTCATCGCAATTTTTTTTGTTTTGTTCAAACTTCTTTTTGTTAATTTTCTTCTTCCGAGAATGATGGCCAGCCATCACCACTGTACAACCATCCCATTCCCGTGTTCCCCCTAGTACTGGTCGTAGGCATGGCAGGAAGCAGGTCTGGCTGAGGGAGATCAGAAAACTCCAGAGATCAACTGAATTGTTGATCCCTAGAGCTCCTTTCGGTCGATTTGTACGTAATGTCACTTTGTCACTTGGGCTAGATGTTTGTTTTGCCGTGATAGCTATGCAGAGTGCTGTAGAAGATTTTATGTCCCAATTTTTTGAGGATACTTGTTTTTTGGCAGTGCATGGTAAGCGTGTCACCATCATGCCAAAGGATTTCGTCATTCTCAAAAGGTTTCGGGATAGATATTCTGGTCTGCATGTTGATAATGCCAGCACCTCCAGAGACCTGCCTCTGGATGGAACCAACGTGCCTACTACCTCTAGGAAGAAGAGAAAGCAGACTGTCCCCAAGAAGGCTAAATCTCGAAGGCCAGCTGCTTCCCTTCCTCCTAGATGTATCTCGGCCAAGAGACCCCGTGTCTTACTGAGCTCTGAGTCAGATGATGGAGAATCTGACTCAGATCGAGAATCTTCACCCAGTCCTCCTCCTGTTATTTGTCCAGCTCCTCAGCAGGTTTCATCACCAAAAGTATTGATTACCCAAGAGGAGCTAGATAGAATAATAGAGAAATCTGTAAATATTCTTTTCACTTCTGTTTCTGCTCCTGTACATAATGTTTTTGTGAGAATTCCATACGATCCAACCCAACTTTTTTTTTTTTATTCTGACCATTATAATCAATACGAGGCCTACCTAGCTAACAAAATTGATCTTCTCGACAACTTTTTTGATTTTTTTCTTCCAGATACACGTAGAAGCTTTAGATTAGGTCCCAAATTTTGTGCCGAGCTAAAAGATAAGACCTCAAAAATTTCAGATGCAATAGTAGAGGCTGGAATTTCTTTTTTGCAGAATAGTATTAGTTTTGATTCCCATGGTACAAATTTTGTAGTTAGTCCATTTTTCATGGGAGCGATAAAGACGAAAGAAGCCAATTTTGAGAAGGCTGTCTATTTTATCAAGTGCCATCCTTTAGCGAAATTTTATTTGATTCCATATGAAAATAAGTAGGATTGCTCTTTTGTTTTTGTTGCTTTAATCTGGATTGTTGCACGCCTCATTGCTTTAATAAGAACAGAATTTTTTCATAAATATGAATTTAACGATATTTGTATCTTGGTTGTTGCAATTGGCATTGGAGCCTAAACATTCTTTTTGTAAAGATAAATAAGGAGGGAGTATCAAATTTTCTATGTGTAAAATTAAACTCGGCTGCAAATACACATAGAGAATTTGATTCTCTACTTCATGATGCCGTTCAAAAAATACCAACAACGACAACTTCAATTGGAGATATAACCATTAAATCGCTCAAGGTATATTCAAATTATCTCTGATATGCATGTATTCTTTTTTTAATTCAAATGTATCGTCATAGCATAAATAAAATCTCTATCATAATATTATTAATTTTCGTTCTATATATGCAGTGTGTACAACAAAATGACGCTTTTAGTTGTGCATGGTTCGTCCGATACAATACAAAGCTATTTTTTGAATGGTATAATTTACAAACGAATGTAGATATTGAAAAGGTAATATTCTATTCTTTTGTAGTTCATTTCATTCTATTTCATATTTTATTACTATCATTGTTTGTCATTTGTTGATTCTCGTGTTTTGTGATGACAATTCACTCTTGAGCCGTATACTCCTGATGATCTATATAGATTTCGGCAAGAGTTGATCAGAACCTTTGTCCAGTACAGTGTAAGCCTTGCACCTGCAATCGAGGGCCCTCAAAAGGAAGCTGCTCCTGCCTTAACAGCCTTTCAGGTTGTTCAGGATGTTATATGATCAAAAAGGAATAAAAGTCCTTTCTAATATAGAGGAAGACAATTTTGTAGCAGATATTCCTCTTGTCTTAAAAGGCATTGAGGCCCTTTCCAAAACAGAGGAGGACAAGATTATAGAAGGAGTTGTTGCTTTATCAGTTCCTAATACTGATATAGAAAATATAGAAAAATTGATTGAATAGAGATCTATTTGTAAATAGAGAGACATAAAAAAAAAGATACAATCATTTTACTTGTAAACAACCCGTTTATGGGGGCTTTTTATTGATATCACAATAGATTCTTACAATCAGCTTGTGTCCATAGTCTAATAATGGAATGCAATTTTTCTATAATGATAAAACGACATTGGCATGTATTTGCTGATAGTGAATCTCAATGTTCTTCCATAAGAGAATTAGTACAAAGTTTGTATTAGAAAGTTTTGATTGAAACTATTCATAAAAGATCGAGTGTTTACAGTTATTTATGAGTTTACCATTGAAAATGAATCTGAAGTTGTCAAAACGACATCATTGTATATAATTTCAATATTTTTTTTGTTTTGAATGTCCACTGGCTTCCAAGTCTTGATCGAGTGGCACCATGCAATAGCTTGTGGTTTGTACAGCTGAAACTACGACTTTCGCTTTCAAAAATGTCGCTTATTATCTTTGTTCCTCAAAAATTGAAGCTCTTTGATACGGATATATTCGAGAGCATACATAACCAAAGCCTATGTATAACTCTGTCGATCCGAAAGGTACAACCTGGAGTTTACCCTAGATTATGCCCTAGCAAAGACATCTTTTCTGTTCGATAGTGAGCTGGGCCCATAACAGGAGAAAGTCGTCCTTCTCCCACGGTCACTTCCAATTGTCGAAGGCGATGCCTACTGCGCCTGGTAGCATTATGTAATCCACATGCCATTGCAACTCAATATTAAAAGCATGTAGACACCATTTCCAGAAGCGTTCAACAAATGCACAGAATCTGTCAGCACATACCTTCGACTGATTTTGTCACATTCGCTTTGGCTGTGTAGATGTAGTTGCCAGATCCTGAGTTTGCAACTCAGTAGCTAGCTTCTGATCTTCCGTTTGTTGCTTTTGATTCGACAACTCCTGTTCGAACTGGTCAATCTTCGCGACAACCTCCAAGAAATCTGGATGGTCTGAGGCTCCGGTGCAAGCAGGCACAGCTTGGAGTTGTTGTGTAAGTTCACCAATTCGCAGTAGGGCCTGAAGATAGTCATCGTGTGCATTGGGCCCGCTGCAAGATAGGGTGGCATCATTGTAGAGCTCCTTCAGCTCCGCCAACTCTTCCTTGACAAGAGCCTTCGCATCCTCGAGCGGTTGTAAGAACTCGTCTCAAAAATTTTCGAGCATCTGGCCTTGGAGCTGGTTTAGCTTTGTGAGATCGATAGTGATTGACCATGCAGTGGTTCTCAAGGACAATGCAGCTTCTGCCTTTAATCTTGTCATTCGCTCCTCTTGTAGATATTTCTGGAGTGCAACATTATGCTGATTTGCAGCCAAAAGTTGTTGTTTCAAAGAATCATTTTGAGTTTGAAAATTGTCAGACTTGGCCTGAATCGCCTTATTGGTCTGCTTCAAAGAATCAGCTTCATTTATTAAAGTCTGAAGCTGTGTTTCGAGAGAACGATGTTATTCGATCAGCTTCATGTTTCTGATTCGAGCGAATCGATCTTCTTGAAGAACTCCTTTAGAGAGTCGAGTGATTTTCTCTCTAAGGTGATAAGCTGAATTGTGAGTTGATGGTGGTACTTGTCGAACTCATATACTTCAGCCACAAGGTTCTTGGATTTCTCTGTCATGGATCGAAACCACTTTCCAAATGATATTAGAGCTCGAATCCGATCCGGAAGTCATTATTCGAATGTTTAACGATAGCTTCGTAGATCGCAATAGTTCGCAAAAGAGTGCTTTGATCGCAAAGAGCAGGTAGAAAGTGTAAAGAAGAAAAATGAAAAATAACTCGGATAAACAGTAGCGGTGTGGAAGCGATGATGACGTAACATGGTGACTTGACATCTGTCACTTCCATTTATGGAGGATGTGCATGGTTCAGTGTTTGAAACTATAATTTGCCAGATCGATCTTTAATGACGAAAGACCGTTTGTGCAAATTTTTTTTTAAAGAGAAACAATATCTGTGAGCGTACACACGTGTGAATAATGATGATCACGTGGCCATCATCTTTAATGGAGGGATACAAAAAGTAGGTCGAGAGATTCTTGAAAGATTCTCAAAAATATGCTAGAAAGATTCTAGAAAGTTTCGCGAAATTTTCTCAAAGAATCTTTAAAAAAAAATGTTACAGAAACGCACGAAAATTTCTCAAAAATTTTAGCAATCATACTAGAAATTTTTTCGAAAAACTGGATATAATGCTAGAAAAGATTCTAGAAAAATTCTTGAAAACGATTTATGAAAATTTGATTAACAAATTTAGTGTCACGAAAAAATCTCGAAAATTTCTCAAAAATACTTTGAAAATGATTTTGAAAGATTGAGAGAAGTCAAGAAAAAATCTCGAAAATTTCTAGAAAAAATAAAAGAAAAGTCGCGAAAAAATTCAGACAAAATAAAAGAAAATTTGTGATTAATTTCAGAAAAATACTAGAAAATAATAAGAATAAAATAAAAAGAATAAAAATTCTGGTCAAAGGTAGTATTTCTTCAATCTGGACCCGTTAATACGTGTTGGTAATAGTTCATCTTCAAGTGATTGAAGTTGCACAGAACCATTGTCAAACACCTCTATGACTTTATACGGAACAAGCCATTGCATATGGAGTTTCCCAGGGAACTTTTGATGGCAATTGTCATATATCAACGCATAATCATCAGCTTTAAGATCACATTTTTTTATATGACTGTCATATTTCTTCTTTCTTTGTTTCTGGATTTCTTCTGTTAATTTCTGTGAAGTCTCTCGAGCTTCAGCTAGTTTTTCAATATTAGTCAACCTTTCGTTTATTAATTCTGCATCTGTTCGTTGAGCTTGAATACAAAAGGTTTTCACCTCAGCGTCTGTCTGATCAGAGAGTAATTCATGAAATGCGTTAGAGATTGTTAGCAGACTCAAGATCACTCACACTCAGATGTGCGGAGAATAGAGATAAGAGAGAATAACTCACAGATTTATATTCACTTCGTCAATCTCTTCCATAAGCATAAACTCTTCTCTCTCGATGATTGAGACTGAAGTGTAAGATCAATATATGTTCTACGGGGCGAAAAAACACACCTCTAAAACAATAGGTGCGTCGCTCCCGCGAAAGGGTCTGGTTAACAATTAGAGTAAAAATACGTTCAACTATACCATAGCAGGTATACTTAACTATGAGTTAAAGTTACTCTAGTTTATTGTGTCTTTTTGTATCTAGTCGTTTCGTATGGACGACCTAGTAAAGGTTGTCCAAGACAATGTCTTTTCTTTTTAAAGGTCTTGTTCTTAATTACAAGGCAAGTACTTAGGAGATATATTTTCGAAAAATGACTTAGGCCTCTTCATGATACTTAACCGGCTCATATCTTCATTTTCGAGTATATCATGCCATATTTATGTTGATATTCAATATTTAACACTTTCGTGGAATCACACATAATCCATTATCATCTGTCTTGTTGAATAGAAGCACAGAGTGTGAAAAATTGTCAACTAGTAGTATTTTCCTAACTTGAGATTTTGTAGGCCTATGGCCAAATAAAAGTTAGAGATAGGTTCATACATGTATGTAGAGGCCCAAAGTATGTGTACACTACTTTTGAGGTCACATTAATTAGAGGAGGTCGAGTGTGGAGCTCTTCTATTGGCTCATAATTTGGTGCATTCCTATTTGACCAAATTTCTAGGTAGATGGGTGAATCCTATTGGACCCCAATTTTAGCCTATCATAAGACAAGTGGCCAAGAGGCACTATGGCTGCTATAAATAGCCATCTCCACGAGTATGTACACATCTCATATTCATTCTATTGAATGAATGTTATGCTCTTTGAAGATCCATCTTCTTCTCTCTCACTTTTTTGTTCATATCTTGCATTCTAGCCACTAGAATTGTGATTTCTTTGTTGCTATGGCTTCACACGTGTGAAATGCAGGTTGTAGGCTCTGAAGTACGGACAGGGACAGCAAGTTTCTGTTTGTGGAAGCTTATGATCAGATTTTGATGTTTAGTTGATGTTTAGTATGCTTAACATCACAATTTCTATCATTTTTTCAATCTAGATGTGCATAACTTCCATGGCCAAGATCTTTATGAAACTTTAGCATCTTTTGGATCTGAGTTTTTCACATGGTATCAGAGCATTAGGCGGCCAAATGTGCAGGTTTTGCCAGATTTAGAAGAGATTTGTGGGCGAGTTTGCTTTTGTAGCATTCCAATCAAGTTTCTAGCTAAAAATCTTGTTGATTTATGTGTAGAAATTGGATCTTTGTGATCAAAACATCATTTGTATGCATTTCAATTGAAGTAGGGCGAATTCCCTCTGTACTTATCAGAATAAGGAGACAAAATTTGTTTTAGAAAGAGGGAGATGCAAGATCCAACAAGATCCTATTAGTTTTCCATTCTAGCATATAGTTTTTTGATTCAATTTCTTGCTTCTTCATGTCAAAAACTTCAAAATTGATGTAACCCTCTGATTTTCAGTTTGCTGAATGATTCAAGAGTGTATTTCAATCTTAGGAGTGAGGGAAAAGCAAGTATATTGAGGTTTGGTCTTGGTTTGATCAAGAAATCATAAAACTAGTGGCTAAAATTGAGGAAAAAGTGAGGAAAAAGTAAGGTTTTAGGTTCCAAATCTTTGTGATTTCTTCTTGTGTTTCATTTGTTGATTCAAGAGAGTGCTTAGTGCATTGGAACAGGTCAAAGATCAGAGATCAATCATTGCAACATGGCTACAAATGGAGGCTACATGTTGGAAAGCAATGATAGGCTTACCTCCCTCAACTATTCTACTTGGAAAGTAAGGATGGAGTCTTTGCTTGAGATGAATGAGTTGATGGATATTGTTGTAGGTGTGGAGGAGAGACCTTTGGCACCTCAAGAACAATTGAGGTATGACAAGAGGGCAAAGAAAGCCCTTCACATGATCAAGATGAATGTGACAAATGAGCTTATCAAAGAGGTTGGTAAGTGCACATCATCTAGTGAAGCTTGGGAAGCCTTGAAGAAGGTTTATGAATCCAAGTCTACTTCTAGAGTGTTGACTTTAAGAAGGCAAATCTTTTCTTGTATGCAAAAGAAGAGTGAGAGTGGACATGCTTTTGTTTTGAGAGTTAAAGCATTGAATGATGAGTTAGCATGCATTAATGATGGCATAAATAATGAGGAGCTTGTTCAAGTGATTCTCAATGGCTTGTTGGATGATCATGCTAATCTTGTTCAAAGTTATGCTATCCAAAAATGTTTACCAAGTGTTGGAGACTTGCAAGAGGTCTTGTTGGCTGAAGAATTCAGGTTGCAAGCAAGAGTGGGAGCATCTTCTACATCTCAAGGAGGAGAAGAGGAGGCAATGTTCTCTAAAGGCAAGTTCAAGGGCAAAGGTAAAAGCAATTGGTCTAAAGGGCAAGACCAAGGTGAGCACTCTACTTTTGGCAAAAAGAAGGATAGATCTAAGCTAAAATGTTTCTATTGTGGAGTCAAAGGGCATTTTGCTAGTGATTGTTTCAAGAAAAAGAGGGATCAAGGGGAAAAGCAAACCAATCTAACTATTGATGAGGGTGGGGATGAGCTTCTTTCAAATGATGCTTTTGTTATGTCATCTTGCTTGTTGGCTAATCATGGAGACATTGATCCTTGGTGGATTGATAGTGGAGCCACTTCTCATATGACATATCATAAAGAGTATTTTTCATCTTTAATGGCATTTGATGGTGATAGGAAGGTAATCTATACCGCAAATGATGGTGAGTGTACAATCAAGGGGATTGGCACAATTCCTATTTCACTTTCTACAAATAGGAATATAGAATTGAAAGATGTTTTGCTCATTCCATCCATTACCAAGAACTTACTTAGTGTAAGCCAAATGCTTGACAAAGGATTCAAAGTTGAGTTTGATGGTGATGCTTGCTTGATCAAAAAGGGGTGTAGTATCATTGCAAAAGGGAAAAGGCAAGGGAAATTGTTCAAGCTTGATGCATGTGTTGTTGCTAACCAAGTTGGATGCATGGCAAATGAACAAATGTCAATTCAAGAGGTATGGCATAAAAGGATGGGACATCTCAACTACAAGGCCTTGGAGGTAATAGCCAAAAAGGAGGTAGTAAGGGGACTTCCCAAGTCTCTTACTTGCTTGAATCATGTTTGTGAAGAATGTGCTTTGTCTAAATCACATAGATTGCCATATACTAGATCTATATCTAGATCTAAGATGCCTTTTTCTCTCTTGCATTCGGATATTCATGGTGTTACTACAATTAGCAATGGAGGTGCTAAGATGTATGTAACTTTCATTGATGATTTTAGTAGATTTTGTTGGGTTTATCTACTAAAGAGCAAGGATGAGGTGTTTGATGTGTTTGTCAAGTTCAAAGTTGCTATTGAGACTCAATTTACAACCAAAATCAAATGCTTGAGGAGCGACAATGGTGGTGAATACATTTCTAACAAATTCAAAGCCTTTTGCGATGAGCATGGGATCAAGAGGGAGTACACATGTCCAAGAACACCACAACAAAATGGAGTGGCCGAGAGGAAGAATAGAACCTTGTGTGAGAGTGCAAAGGCAATGAGATTGAATGCTAATCTTCCTAAACCTTTTTGGAGTGATGCTTTGTTGTGTGCAAATTTCCTATGCAATAGATGGCCAAGTGTTGTATTGGAAGGAAAAACCCCTTTTGAAGCTTTGTTTGGTATGAAGCCTAATGTCAAGTTTCTAAGAACTTTTGGATGCATTTGCTACTTCAACATTACTCTTGATGATAGAACTAAGGAGGATCCATCTTCAAGAAAGGGCATTTTTGTTGGTTATAGTGAAGTAAGCAAAGCATATAGGATTTATGTTCCTTCAATCAAGAAAGTGTTCACAAGTAGGGATGTCATTTTTGATGAAAGTAACATTCCAAAAGTTGTTTCAAGTGATGATGGTGTTGTTGCAACTAATGTGCTTGATGACAATGGAGTTGATGACACATTGGATGTGGATGTTGAAGAAGCCTCTTCAAGTCAAATTCCAAGGAGAACTCCAAGGCATAAAGTGAAACCCTCAAGGCTCACTTATGATGACAAAGGTAAGCAAGTGGTGGATGGATCCAACTATGCTTTCCTAACTTCTTTTGATGTACCTTCATGTGTAGATGAAGCAAGGCAAAAAGAGGAATGGATCCAAGCAATGGATCTTGAGTTTGAAGCACTTATGAAGAACAACACATGGAGATTGGTGGAGCTTCCAAAGGGCAAAAGTGCAATTGGATGCAAATGGATCTTCAAGGTAAAGACAAATCAAGATGGATCTATCAACAAGTTGAAGGCAAGGTTGGTGGCTAAAGGTTATGCTCAAGAGCATGGCATTGACTATGAGGAAACCTTTGCACCCGTGGCAAAGATGGTGAGCATAAGAGTAATCATTTCCCTTGCAACTCTTTATGGATGGGATCTTTGGCAATTAGACATTTCTAATGCTTTCTTGAATGGTGATCTTGAAGAGGAAGTCTACATGGAGCAACCCGAGAGCTATGTTTCTCATAGCAAGCCTAATCATGTGTGTTTTCTACAAAAAAGTTTGTATGGTCTTAAGCAAGCACCAAGGAGTTGGTATGCTAGGCTTAACTCTTTTCTACTTTCTCAAAACTTCACTATGAGTGAGTATGATCATTCACTTTACTTTAGAATTAGTGCTAATGATGTTACAATCCTTCTAATTTATGTGGATGACATTATTTTAAGTGGAGGGAACAAGGAAGATATAGAAGATATCAAGAAAGCACTAAAAAAGGAATTTGAAGTGCATGATCTTGGTCTTTTGAGCTATATCTTAGGAATAGAAGTAATTAGAACTTCTCAAATCACTTTTATTTCACAAGAGAAGTATGCTATTTCTATTCTCAATAGATTTCATATGGTAGATGCAAATCCTATTGATACACCTATGGAATCACATGTAAAGCTAACTATAAGAGGTAATGAAAGATCCTTCGAGGACATTACTCTCTATAGGAAGCTAATAGGTTCTCTTATATATCTAACCATCACAAGACCTGATTTATCTTATTGTGTTGGTAGATTAAGCCAATTCATGCAAGATCCTAGCATAGAACATTGGAAACTAGGAAAGAGGATCTTGAGATACATCTCGGGAACAAAAGATTTTGGCATTGTTTATAGAGGCTCATCACCTAACTTATTTGGTTTTTCAGATTCAGATTTTGCAGGAGACCTTATGGATAGAAAATCCATAAATGCACATGCTATTTTCATAGGTGATGGAGCTATCTCATGGATGTCGAAGAAACAAGCAACTATATCACTTTCTTCTAGTGAGGCCGAGTACAAAGCTTTGACATCATGCACAAAGGAGATGGTGTGGATCAAGAGGATGATTATGGAGCTTCATTTGCTGGATTTTTCAGAGAGTCCAATCATCTTTTGTGACAACCTTTCAGCCCAAAGTCTAGCAAGCAATCCGGTTTTCCATGCAAGGAGCAAACATATCGAGGTGGCTTACCATTTTGTGAGAGAACAAGTGTTGGCAAAAGAGATCAAGCTTGAACATGTCCCATCAAAGGAATGTGTGGCTGATATCTTTACCAAAGCATTGGGAAAGGACTTATTTTTCAAGCATAGAACAAGTCTTGGTGTACTTTCTAAATCTATGCTAAAACTAGTTGAAGAGGGAGTGTGAAAAATTGTCAACTAGTAGTATTTTCCTAACTTGAGATTTTGTAGGCCTATGGCCAAATAAAAGTTAGAGATAGGTTCATACATGTATGTAGAGGCCCAAAGTATGTGTACACTACTTTTGAGGTCACATTAATTAGAGGAGGTCGAGTGTGGAGCTCTTCTATTGGCTCATAATTTGGTGCATTCCTATTTGACCAAATTTCTAGGTAGATGGGTGAATCCTATTGGACCCCAATTTTAGCCTATCATAAGACAAGTGGCCAAGAGGCACTATGGCTGCTATAAATAGCCATCTCCACGAGTATGTACACATCTCATATTCATTCTATTGAATGAATGTTATGCTCTTTGAAGATCCATCTTCTTCTCTCTCACTTTTTTGTTCATATCTTGCATTCTAGCCACTAGAATTGTGATTTCTTTGTTGCTATGGCTTCACACGTGTGAAATGCAGGTTGTAGGCTCTGAAGTACGGACAGGGACAGCAAGTTTCTGTTTGTGGAAGCTTATGATCAGATTTTGATGTTTAGTTGATGTTTAGTATGCTTAACATCACAATTTCTATCATTTTTTCAATCTAGATGTGCATAACTTCCATGGCCAAGATCTTTATGAAACTTTAGCATCTTTTGGATCTGAGTTTTTCACACAGAGTCGATTGAGGAGCATGGCTTCCTTGATGGCGCCATTCGTAATTTGCATGCAAAAATCTGAAATCATGAACTATGAATATGAAAATTTGCGTAGACAAAAAGCCATGAATCTGAGAAAAAGTGTTGCGAAAATTTGAAACACTGATCTATTTGGTGCCACAAATTAACTCTGGTTATCTCTGTTAACCATGGTTTGACAATGCATATACATTAACGGTACATCAATTTTCTCATCTCAACCATCTGTCATATTCATTTTCAATATTTTTGGGTCTCTTCGGGCAGTGATGAGCTGGAAGGGCAGGCCTCATCAACCAATAGCATTTTCACATGCTGCCCAACGAAACAACAATATATTTAAAAAGTTTTTATTTTATTTATATTTGGAAAATTCTACGTTACGTAGAACCCCGAAGCCAATCGGTCCACATGGCAACGAAAATAAAAAATAAAATAAAAAAGCATTTTTTTCAAAGGCCCTCGTCGGGCTCTAAGTTTCTCTAATGCATATACTGTTGGAAAGAGTTATGTGAAAGATAGGTCGAATAAGAAAAAAGTTTGAACGACAAGAAAGAAAGTAGTTTGAACTACGCCTATCAATTTAGAACAAAACAATAGTGATAGAAATCATGTTCAATCTTATAGTAACTAACTTTGAAATCACCAGTAGTACAATGATTATGTAGCCAAACAATAATGCATTGATTTATCAAAAAAATAATTAGTCGTGAAGAACTACAGAAATGCATACATTTTGAGACGAACCTGAACGCAATGAAAGATAGTATTGATTCAATATGAAAGCGAAACAGAAGTAAATGAGTATAATAAGTTGCAGATCGAAGCTGTATACTCTAAGCTATCTCTGAGCGGTTGCTGATAAGCAGTAAGCGCAATAGCAATCTCTAAACAACTCTAAGAAGTGAGCTAGAATGCTCAGGAGTGTTTAAGCTTGCAAACTTGAGAGAGAGAGAGAGAGAGAGAGAGAGAGAGAGAGAGAGAGAGAGAGAGAGAGAGAGAGAGAGGAGAGAGAGAGAGAGAGAGAGAGAGAGAGAGAGAGAGAGAGAGAGAGAGAGAGAGAGAGAGAGAGAGAGAGAGAGAGAGAGAGAGAGAGAGAGAGAGAGAGAGAGAGAGAGAGAGAGAGAGAGAGAGAGAGAGAGAGAGAGAGAGAGAGAGAGAGAGAGAGAGAGAGCTAACTATTCAATACTTGTTGATCTATTGATCAAAAACTTAAAATTGTAGGAATATGAACAACTATTTATACTAAGCAATTAGGTCGTCAAAAGCGTCATCCAGTTGGTTGTGATGTGTTGGCATCCATCCAGTTAGGACTTCTCAGAAATTACTTGCTGACAGATTAATGCAAGTCGGTGGCTTTAGGTCTTCACCACAGTCATTTTCTTAACTTTTCAGACATCTGACATTTTGTGAAAAAGCCTAAGTGAGAGAAAATCCTGAAAGACGACAATCCCAAAAATTTTGACACTATGAGCCATTTTTGAGTAGTTATGCAGACTGTGTAAAACCACAAAGAAATCTGCAGGTCTGGATAATGAGTTGGACGAAGATTAAAATGTCAATTAGTAGGAGAATAATCCAACACTCCCTCTTAATCTGAATCCATGAATGCCTTGACCTTTAAACTTAGTTCTGCACAAAACTTTCTGTGTGCATCCAAGCTTAATGCTTTAGTAAAAATATCTGCTATCATATCTTGCGTTCGACAAGATATGACAGCAGATAAAGCAGTAGCACTTTCATTATCACAAAATAATAATGTCGAAGCATATTGATTCAGATTGATATCCGAAAGTAAGTTTCTCAACCAAACTGCTTTCTTAGTTGCTTGTGAGGCTGCGATATACTCTGATTCTGTAGAAGATAAAGCTATCAAAGATTGCTTACGACTGTTCCAGAAAACAGGACTATTGTTGAGGAAGAATGTGAAATCAAAAGTAGATTTTTGAGTGCTTACATATCCTACCCAACTTGCATCTGTGTAACCACTGAGTAAATTGAGTTTGTCGTCATTGACTACTCCATAACAAATGCAAAAGTCTATAGTACCTCAAAATATCTCATGACCCTGATAAGAGCCTTCCAATCTGTTATACTATACCAAGGTTAGTCATAAGCTGATTTAGGAAACTGATTGCAAAAGCTATGTCTGTTGGCCTGGTACAGATCATTGAGTACATAAGAGATCCTATTATCGAATGATACGGATACTCTCGCATATGTTCTTTCTCTTTGATTGTTCGGGGACACTAGTCCTTCGACAATTTGAGACCTGGTTCCATTGGTGAGAGAGCTAACTTGCAATTAATCAAATTATATCTGACTAACATATTGTAGATGTACCTCTGCTGAGTAATGTAAATCAACTTTCGATTTTTGTCTCTATGGATTTGAATACCAAGGCAGAAATGAGCTTCGCCCAGATCAGTCGTCAAACTCGGAAGATAACATTAACTTGTCTTCTTTTATCAGATTGATATTGTTGTCGAAGAGCAATGTGTCATCCACATACAAAGTGACTATGATAAAAGACTACTACATTGTCTTGAAGTAAACATTAGAATCTGAAGAGCTTGGTGTATAGCCATGATCAATAAGAAAAGTATTGATTCTTTGAAACTGTCATGTGCCATACCTCTCAATAGTATTATTTAATCTACATTGGTCTCTTAGTGGCCTATTATCCTTATTAATTACTTTGAAGGGCCTAAAGAAGGAACCACCTTGTTCTTAAGGCTAATAGCTCCTTTTGGGCCTACAAAGCTTACAATGGATATTATATTGCCTTGAAAAGCATTGATGTACTAAAAGTACATGACACTCCCCCTACTTAAATATTTTTGTCCTAAAAAATGAAGACGCTTGTCTGATCAGCTTGATCGCCTTGGTTAAGTAGTCAGGATTGATGAGGATGTGTCGTCCACAAAATTATTGCCTCATTACAGATCCAAAGCTGTCGAATTAAATCCATTTTGTTAGCTTCAGACTATAATCCTTGTTCTCATGAAGGAGAAAGATGGCCGAAGAAGAGATGGATGAAAAATCATATTGCCTTTTTGACAGTCAAATCGCAATATCCTCGTTTGTCTGCTTCTTCGACATCGTAATAAATTGGATGATTTTTATAGTCACTTTGTTGCTCAATCCAAATGCTTTGATGATAACCATTAATCTTGAATTTGAAGTGTTAAGATCCCATATGGAAGAAATATCATCAAGATCACAATCCAATATAGAGATAAATGAGATTGGACTGATCAACTTCGAAGATGACAAATGATATTCAAAATGAATATTCATTTCCAACAAGATAAAGTGAATGAGGTGTTGGAAAAGAGTGATGACATCTCTTTCATTCCAAGTCTCTACGAAAAATCTTTCATAGATTACATTATCATGTTCAAAAATATTGATGTCACCAATATTTTGGACCACAAACTGGAAATCGTGATATAATGGATCTTTGATTGTTTGTCCAATCTCATAGCTAGGACAATTTCCAGCTTGTATAATACAAGTTTCATCACATTCCGTTGTGCACTCTATATTGAATGTAAAAAATTCATATAGATCAGTTTTGTCTTGGTCTATTAGCTACAGAAGCCAAGCAACCAAAATACCTGTCATCAGACTAGACCAAGCCAGCTCGAGCAGATCTGGAGAAATTCAAGAAAAAGCATCATCGCATCCTAGTCAATCAAATGTCCGTAGATCCTCACGGACTCGAACAGCTCCTCAGAGGTATACAACTCAATCATTCTGGACTTCATCATAAGAACCAGAGACCCTAGCCAAAGCAATTAACTCCAAGGATGTTGTGAAGTGACAAGAAGCTATGGAAAGCGGTGCAACTCACTTTTGACGAACCATACCTGAACACTGGTTGACTTTCCCACTCACAAGAGAGCTATTGACAACAAGTGAATCTTCAAGAAGAAGATCAACTCTGATGGTTCCAATGCTAAATGGAAAGCATGGCTGGTGGCTAAAGAATTCACTCAAGTCCAAGGAGTGGATTATCAAAAAAAATTCAATTTTGTTATCAAGATGCAGTCGATTAGGACTCTGATTGCGTTAACAGCCATGGAAGACCTCGACATACACCAAATGGATGTCAAGACATCATTTCTCAACGACAACATCGAGGAAGAGCTGTATACCTTCCAACCGGAAGGATTTGAAGTCAAAGGCCAAGAGCACAAAGTGTGCAAGCTGCACAAAGCAATCTATGGTCTAAAACATGCCGCAAGAGCATGGGTTGATAGAATCAACGATTATCTCACTCAATTGGGTTTCGAAAAAAATTTAGTTGACTGTAATGTTTATTCGAAGAATATAGGCACCAATTCAGTTCACATAGCTCTTTACGTAGATGATGTATTTATCTTGTCTAACAACACTCTCTTCTGCACACTACTAAGAGTGATCTGTCAAAGAAATTTGACATGACTGATTTAGGAATTGTCCATTCTTTTCTAGGAATTCACATTACTAGAAATAGACTTCAGAAGAAGATCTATCTTAGCTAGCAGAAATATCTAAAAGGCATTTTAGAAAAATTTCATATGTCTGATTGCAAACCAATTGATACTCCAATGGATACAAGTATAGTATTGACTAAACCTACTTGTTCTGATTCTGATAGTGAAGTACTCGACTTAGCGAAGTACACTTATCATTCACTTATAGGATCTCTGATGTATGTAATGTTGTGTACTAGAACAAATTTAGCATGCATTGTTATCATGTTAAGTCAATTCATGTCCAGTCCTAGGATCTCTAATTGGAAAGTATTAAAGAGAGTGATGAGATATATTCAAGGAAGTTTAGATCACGTTTTATGATGGAAATGCTATCGAATCACTCATCCTATGAGGCTACTCCAACTCAAATTGAGGAGGAACAGTCTCTACCAGAAAATCTACCTCCGAGTTCTGTTTCATCTATCAAGGGGACCGATTTCGTGGAACTCAACAAAGCAGAAATCAGTTATGCTTTCTTCAACCGAGGCAGAGTACATCACAACGTGTCAAGCTTTAAAATAAGCTGTATGGATTAGGTTATTACTTCACGACTTACAGCACACTCAATTCAATGCTACTACCATTCTGTGTGACAACTTGAACTGTATTTCACTATCATTGAATCCCAGATTTCATAGCAAATCCAAGCACATAGAAATCTAGTATCATTTCATTCGGGAGAAAGTTTTCTCAGGGAAAAGTGATCCTTCAATACTGCTCCACAACAAAAATGGTTGTAGACATCTTCATCAAAGCGCTTCCTAGGATCAAGCATCAGAAGTTCTTCGACATGCTGAACCTAATGAAGATACCAAGGCACCAACCGTGACTTTAAGGGGGACTGTTGGAAATTAAGTCCATAGTCCTTGGTGAATGACTATTTCTATTTCAAGATTCTTCTTGCACATTTATTGATCGTTGATCTAGGGTCAGGTGAAACCAACTTTGGTTCTACTTCTGCTCATCTGATATCTGCAGGAATCATAACTTAGACAGCCAAATTATTTGAAAAATGTCTACAACGGGCTTCCGGCTGATCTCCAGCAAAGGGTAACCAATCCTATTATAGTTCAGATGTTAAGTTCAATAATTTGAAAATCAGTAAAGACTTGGCTATCTCGAAGAACTTCCACGAATTAGCATTTAGAACAACTCTGCAGAAATACACTAAGTGTCGCAACAGTCTACAAAAATACTCTAATTGTCGCAACAGTCTGTAGAAATGAACTGGTCAACTGTGCTTGAAAGAGATATCGGGTTGACCAAGTGTTGACCGACCAAAACTTTGATTGGCCATAACTTCTTCACCGTAGCTCAGAACAGGGTCATGTTCTTGAAAAGCTCTCATCGAGGGCTTTCTAATGGCACTGTAATCGTCTCAATGCGAGTTGTTGTTGCTGAGTTGCATACTATACTACAGATAAAATGGCTTATTTACGGGCTGCCCCCAATGCAAAATTACAATTCTTTTAAAAAGAAAAGAAAATCAATATGAAGGAGCTACGTTACGTAGATTTTAAATTTGAGTGTTTTGATTGGACTATGTGGAAGAAACTTTTGAGAAAAAATATAAAAAGTGTCTTTTTGAAAGGCTCCTTTTGTACTCAAATTTTCTCTAATGTAAGTTGTGATTATACTTAACATAAACATTCTATTAGACTATTTTTGCATCTAGCAACCCATTGCAATGGGATAGCTGTTCCGCAAATAATCCTGCTCTCTTCTCCGTTCGTGTTATACTCCCTTGCCCCATCAAAGCTTGTTCCAAGCTTTGCCAATCAAAAGACATTGCTAAGTATGGTGGACTTGCAAGAGGTCTTGGTGGCTGAAGAGTCTTTGTTACAAGCAAGAGGAGGACCAACTTCTACAACTCAAGGAGGAGAGGAGAAAGATGTGTTCTCAAGAGGCAAATTCAAGGGCAAGAACAAAGACAAGTGGTCCAAAAGGAAAGATCAAAGTGAGGCATCTTCTTTTGAGGACAAGAAGGACAAGTCAAAGTTGAAGTGCTTTTATTGTGGTATTAAAGGACACTTTGCACGTGAATGTCTTAAAGGAAGTGAGAGCAGGGAGAGAAGCAAGGAAATTTCACTTTTGATAAGGATGAACAAGATTATGGTGATTCTCTTTTGATGTCTTACTTCATGTCAAATGGTTGAAAAAGGGCTTGAAGTGAAATTTTTTGGTGATTCTTGTTTGATAATCAAGAATGGAACCTTGATTGTTAAGGGCAAGAGATAAGTGAGCTCTACAAACATGATGGATGCATTATTTCTAACCATGGTGGTTTGAAGGCCAAGGAGCAAGTTTGTGAGCTCTATTCAATGTCAAAGTCACATAGGTTGTCTTATTCTAGATCTAGCTCAAGATCTAAGATGCCTTTTCATTTGGTACATTTGGATGTGCATTGTACTAATGCTTTGAGTAATGGTGGAGCAAAGATGTATGTGATTTGCTTTGATGACTTTATTAGATATTGTCGAATCTATTTTCTAAAGAGTAAGAATGAAGTCCTTGATGTTTTTCTCAAGCTCAATCTCAGTTTGGAGCCCTGGGAGACATTTTATTGGTATTAAAGCCAACCAATGGAGACACTAGAGCAGCAAGGGTGAGCCGATTTGCTATGGAATTGAGGAGTCGACAATCAGCCGGTTTTCAGTAAATTGGTTATCATTTAAGTAGGCATTTCTCCTTCGTTTGCATGAATCAATTTGGTAAACTTTTTTTGTGATTGTTGATTCGAATCTGTTTTTCCGGCTTGGTATGAAATGGAAATTTTTAAGACTATTGTGGTCTTTGCTGGATTTTGGTTTGGATGGGCTTGGTGATTCAATCAATGGTTTGCATGCGGCTTTGAGTTTCTCTTTCTGATGTGGAATAGTGAAGTGTTGTTTGCTGCAAATTGATGTAAAATCTGAATTGGTACATTTGAGCATTTTGCATGGCATGCCAAAGGCAATTCTATTGATCGTATTCAAAAAGTGATGGAAGGCAGGCTTTGCACCTTCTTGATGGTCAATAGGAAAACTGAAATCTGAAGCTAACTAAACAATTGAATGAAAAGTATGTTTGCAATGTTCGCTCTCCATGCATGCTGCCTAGGAATGGTAAATGCCTTTAGAACTTATACTCATTGGACAAGCTCGTCATTGTCAATGAATGAGGGAAATGAAACAATGAATAGCAGGGAGAGAAGGGACAATTGTTAATGATCTTGTGATTGTAAAATTAGAATAACACAAGATCATACAATAGCTATATAAGGAACTGAACAAGCATCATCAATCGATAGAGAGAAAACTTGATCATCAATCGACATTAGACAGAGATCAAATGACCAAAATTGGTTTTTCAGTATCTGACTCCTCAGAGTTAGAGATCTTATAGCGAGAGTAAAAGTATTCAGAACTAGAGCAATCAAATCTCACAACAACTAAATCAAAGCACATTTTCTCTGGAGACTCAAGCTCACACAAAGTCGAAGGCCAAGGCTCTATTCGACTACAATTTCCAGATCATATCACTAGACAGTTAAATGGTGTACTCTATGTACCCGAATCAACAAAGAACTTATTGTCTATAAGCAAGATCACTAATCAAGGCTATAGAGCTTTGTTTACTGCTAGTCGATGTACCATTCTAGATAAAAATTCAAATGAAGTCCTCTCTGTACACAAAGAAGGAGATTTATATATCTTGAGTCACGATTAACTCATTTAAACATGAGGTCTATCTTGTATATGCATCATAATAGTATGGTCAAGGATATGAGTATTAATGTTGTCTCCACAAGAAATCAGTTCATTTGTGAAATGTACTTATTAGGGAAACAACTTAGAACAAGATTATGTGGTCCTATGAGCATGCCCGCTTTGGGTAAGACTTTATATTTCATCACCTTTATTGATGACATCTCCAGATTCACCAAAACTATGTTCATCAAGAACAAGTCTGACCCTTCAACTATTTCAGAGAATTTAAACAGTTTGCTGAGACTCAAACTTGTCATAAGATCACGACCCTACGGTCCGATTCAGGGGGAGAGTACATGTCTGATGAAATGGTGGACTATTATCTTCATGCGACGTGCACCATTAGTTCACTGCCAGCTACACTCCACAATAGGATGGCATGGCTGAAAGAAAGAATCGAACTCTGTTGGAAGCAGCACAATCGATGATGTCAAATGCTCTATTACCCAAGAAATTTTGGGATGAAGCAATATCTACAGCCTACTATCTGCAAAATGATTTCAAGCAGAAGTAGCAAATGTAGGAGCTTGTTCCAACAACTCCATTAACCGTCGATAGGCCCATACCTGTGATTGTTCAACCACAATTTGAAGATATCTCTGTCATTCACCCAAGAGAGTCAAGTACTCAAGATCCTGCAGTTCGAAGATCTACCCGGACAACGACAACAACAACAACAACCTGATTGTTTTGTCCATCAGGCATTTATTAGTCATGATGAACCTATTTCTATTGCAGAAGCATTGTCAATGTCAGATGCAGACAAATGAAAAGCTGCCATGGACATTGAGTACAACTCATTGATGAAGAACAAGACCTGGAGTGCTATTAAAGAGAAAGTTCAAAATAAAGATGCTGTACAAAGTTACTGTCATACAGACAATATGTTGGCTGACTTTTTGACAAAACCATTGCCAAGAGAGAAACCTTCTACTTTGTTAGGTATGTTAAATCTCAACTTAAATTTAGATTCATAGTAGTAAGCTTAAGGGGGAGTCTTGGAGTTAATCTTACTCCTACTCATCCTAACTACCCTCCTATTCACTTAAGGAAATCACTCTCTTCAAACAGTTTGCAGAAATGAATAGTTTTTTGCAACAGTCTACATTTTAACATGCAATCTTCAACAGGCGAAAAATGCGAAGACTACGACAAAGTCTTCTACTTAACATTTTGAGCACCTGATAACAAAAGGTTTCTGTGAGGAATGTGACAACAGTGTTTTACTCAGGATTTTGTGCACTCGAGAATTGCCACATTTTTTCAACAAATGCAAGGAATACGACTTTTTTGCAGATTTACACGAGATTTCACATACAGCCTATCCATGTCGTCACACTCTAGCTAATAACCAATCTATTGATCAATTAAACAGTTGTTAATGATCTTGTGATTGTAAAAGTAGAATAGCACAAGATCATCCAACAGCTATATAAAGAACTGAATGAGCATCATCAATCGATAGAGAGAGAAATTGATCATCAATCAAAATCAGACAGAGATCAAAAGTTTTCAGTATCTGACGCCTCATAGTTAGAGATCTTATAGAGAGAGTATAAGTATTTAGAGCTATAGCAATTACTTGTCTTTGTTAGAAGGATCATGTGCTTCACGCGATTGTCTTGTGATCTAATAGTTTTTACTACAACATTGATTATACAGAATCACTATTGTTCTATCTCATTGCACTCATGCTGAATGTTTAATTAACTCTCACTCTTCTTCCTCTACAGTTACGAGTATTAGTAACGGAGAAATGCATGGCTATCTTAGATGCCTAATCATCTAGCATTTCTTTATGGTTGTCTACGACACCTACCTTGATATTCAGTAACAACACATATCAAAATAACTCTATCATTTCAATCTCTAAGTAATCCAGAACCTTTATCAGTTTTTTTGATTGTCCGTCGCCAAGACTCTTAGTAGTCGTTCCACCAACAGAGTGGTATTAGAGTCAGTTGTCCCCACCCCAACACATGATTTATAGGTTGAAGAATGTCTCGGCCTTTCAACCTTCATCCCAATAAATCAGGAAGCTGCAAATGAAACTCAAAGTCGTTCAAGAATGAAATAGCCATTTAAATCTATGTAGTATATCGTATATTGATTTTTTGAATATGTAACATGTATAGAAAATTAGTTGCAGCCCAAGCTGTGGGCTGTTCAGATCTAGTCTGTAGGGGGGTCAAAGCGGTATAAGTACCCTTCGACCTCAACAAAGTAGTTCACTATTCACAGATTCATTGAATCTATGAACATGGTTTTGTTTCTTTTACTTCTTTTTACCATTCTTTCTTCGTTCTTATGTAGTTACGGTTCTTATGGTTTGCTCTTCTTATTAGAACAGTTACCGCAGAAGTGTTTTCTCAATTCACAGTAAGTATTTCCCAGCCTGTCAGTGGGGAGTCACGGATCCGATACTTAGCTACATGCATAAACCAACCATGTAACCAGACTTAGCTCAAGAAAATCAACGTTCTGGAATAGGGAGCAATTCTACCACTATCTACTAAATCAGAAAGCAATCAAGAAGAAGATTAACTACTAAAACAAGAAACAAGAAACAAGAAACTAGATTCCTAACAACATTTTGACAGTCCAAGAATCAAGAAACACTCATCTCTTGATGCTTAGAATGCCCAAGAACAATCAAGAACTGGAATGTAAGAAAGTATGCAAGATCTACACCACAAACCAGCCTATTTAGTTTACTTGCATGCCTATTCCTACCTTATTCCACAACAAGAAATGAATTCTAATCCACAACTAAGAAAGGAAGAAAACAAGAACCTAGTTAATCCACAATACAAGGGAATCAAAGCATGCTCATTTGAGTTCGACGAACGTTATTATTAACAGGATCTTGAAAAATCTCTATCTTTACTCTCGTCAAACTACAAAAACCGTACCGTTTGTCCATCAGAACCTTCGCCAATTCTACTCTAGTCTTATTTGAGTCAGATTTACTCTTTGTGAATTCGACGAAGGTCAATTTTGTTAGATTTGTCAGAAAATAGCCAGATCATAGGCTTTTTACTCAAAATAGCACTGAAGAACCTTCACTGAGTCAACCTTCATCCAAGGATCCTTCGCTTGTACTATTTATAGGTTCTAATTTTTCGAATCTAGCCTCTGACTATTACAGTTTGATTCTGATTCTAAGAAATCACTATACTTAGAAGTGTCGATCCCTCGATTAAAATCTAATCTTCAAAAATTAGAAATCTGATTATTTTCAAAGGATAAAAATTATAGATTGATCTGATCTGAAATAAGATAATATTAAAAAATCTAAATCCAATCTCATTCTTTGATTGAAGTAATTTGGAATTATGGCTGAACAAGGACTTTTGAACCCACCACCAATTATTGTTAGAAGATCTCCTTGGTTAGATGCACCAAAGTACAATGGCATGTCTGATCCCATCAAATTTCTCCAAATCTTTTCTGAATCATGTAGGATTTATGACGAAGTTTTTCCACAAGATAAACTTCAATTATTCTCTATGGCCTTAATGGGAGCTGCTCAGGATTGGTTTTATAACCAAGAGAAAGCTGAACGCAAGATTGGGAAGTGGTCAAAGCTGCTCTCATTACAAGATTTAAGCCCAGAAAATTATGGAAGATCTCTTTCTCCTTTTAAGTAAAATTAAAATGGGAAAGTGAGAATCAGTACGTGATTATATAGAATGGGTTAAACACCACAGATATAAGTGTGATCCCGATCTAATCAATGAGGATGCTTTGATTATGTGGTTCCTAGCAGGTCTACCTAAATGGATTAGATGCGAGCTAAAATGCCATAATGAATATGCTATAATACAAAGCACTATGGACGATGCAATTTGTGAGGAGAATGAAGATTCAGATGACGAACCAAATGTTGGAATGTTGTCTTATACAGCAGGGCAAACCACGACAACATCCACCACCATTGCGTCAACAAATATCAATGCTATTGTAGAGAAGATGATTGATGAGCTCGAGAAACTTGGTCAAAAGTAACAGATGCAGTTGGAAAAGATGCAGTCTCAACTTGATGAAAAGACTTAAGCCTTGGAAGAATTCCATGGTAAAGCGAACAAAGAACCAGTAAAAGTTTGCAAAAACTTTTCCTAGACGGAAAAATGTCTGGTGTTCAATTTGTGCAAGCAATCACACTATAAACGAATGTCAAACATTGAAATAATGAATGACGAATACTATTTTTCATTTGTGTAACTCTATGGGACTAATGGGAAGCCTTTCAATTTTGCCCTTGGATTTCCAGAACGACTAGCTCTGCCAGCTCCAACGGGACAGAGTGCTCCTCCTGCAAATCTAATGGAACTAGAATCTTATCTTTGTAATGAGCAATGGAACTACAGCAATGATTACGAGAGTGGTCCTTTAGAGCAGTATGCTATCTATGCTGCTGCGCAACAACAAGCAACTAGACAATGGTCCAAAGCACCACTTGGATGCAGAGAGAATCATAGAGTTGCTGAATGTCCAAACAAAGAGAAGTTCATACCATTTTGTAGAGAATGTGGTTATGGACACTGATATAATAAATGTCCTACAAGACCCAAACCATCACCGGATACTGCTCTAGTGAATACGATTACGATCAAGAAAAGGCCAGTAGTTCAATTTGAACCAACTGTAGCCTTGATGGCTGTTACCAAAACTCAAAAATAGAAGGACGTTCTAGTTGATCCAGTACCTGTTTAACTTGCACCGACTATAGACATACCTACCGCATCAGGAGTGTATCCGAATCTCAAAGCAAAAAAGAAAAGATATCAAGATATGAGATAGTGGATTAAACAGTTGCAAGAAGAAGAAGCCTTAGAAGCCGCTAAAGCAGCAGCCGAAATCCATTCTTCATCTATGCCACAAGCAGATCCAAGAACGAATGTTAATACATAGTTGCACCATCATGAAAGACCTTTCAAGATGACAGAACCAGAAGCATCGCAAACAAAAATGATCGTAAGTATTTAGTCTAGCAAGATGGATATTATACTAGAAGAATTTCTCAAACTGGTGTCTAAAGCAAAAGAAGTATTAGCAGAAAGATTGACTCAAGAGGCCACTTTTTTGTGTCGGGTTTGAAGAAACGAACGAAATACTCAATGTAAGAACTGCCTGGGAAAGTGAGCAGAAAAACATCACCTTGTCGATACAACATAGACAATTTGAAGCCTACCACTTTTGCCATTAAGCTAGCTGATCAAACAACAGTCTGTCCAAGAGGAATGATTGAAGACGTACCTATCAAAATAGCCGGAGTGCAGTTTGTCATTACTTTTGTAGTAATGGACTTACCTGACGCACCAAATGTATATCAAATGTTATTGGGACGTCCATGGTTACGAGTTGCGCAAGTAATTAATAACTGGGGCACCAACAAAATTACTTTTGAGAATTTTTAGCACATGGTCAAAGTAGATCCAATCACTTGGACTATCAAGCCGGTAGTCCAAAGAGGGGATGATGATTCATCAACAATTGATCATACTGGTGATCGACAAATGAAGACTTTCGAAGCCCATTATGACTCTCAAACCGACTCTGTCAATTGGAATCAAGCTCTTGCAACAGTAGTGGATTGTATAGCAGGCTATGTGTGTCAACAAGATAATTAATCCGAATTGACCAAAATTTTCTTACTTGATCGAACTTTGGATACGCCAATCACTTTTCCATTGAATATGATGAATTTAGCTTGGATAACCATTGACTCGATTCCAGATCCCATTGAAAATGATCTAATACATGTTAGTCATGCATTGACTTACAATGGAGATGCAAAACTTACCGATGAGCAGATCTTCAATCACATGGATCCTACAAGATTTGGAGTTTGAGATATTCCGGATGCATCGACAATAAAACTGCCAAAAGCAGTTGAAGAAAGAAAAGATGGCAGAACCAATGACAAAGAAACAAGCTAAGCAACACTACAATACGGTCCTGAAATTGAAAAAATTCTCTCGAAAAATTGATTCTAAGAATGTACCACCTTTATTAGATAAAGGAAAGGGAAAGGTCAAAGATGATTCTTCAAGTCAGATTTCTTGCAAAAAATCACCATCAAGAAAATTGTCACCTTCAAAGAAGAGCACATCTTCTAGGAAGTCTTCGCCTCCACGATCAATTCCTGCTAAGAAGACTAAACGAAGATCAAAGATCAGCCCTTATGGAAAAGAACAATCAGAGGAAGTCCAACATTATATGTCAGAGCATTTCAAACGCTATATTTTGGATGATGTTGTGATCATGTTACCCAAGGCTCATCGTGAACCAGAAGAGCAAGTAACAGAATCAAAGAAAATTTATGATGGACCAGCTAGGACTCAGCCAATGAATCTTGCTGAACCACCCAGAGAAAATTGTCCAAGTTGGAGCACAACTTACTCCTGAAAAATTTCAAGCATTAAAGATGTTATTGATCAAGTACCAAGATTGTTTTGTTTGGACGTACAAGGATCTCAAGGGAATTCGTACCTCGTTTATTGAGCATACGATACTCTTAATGCTTGATGCAGTTCCAAAGGTCACAAAATTTTATCGTTGTAATCCAAACGTTACTGAACTTATAAAGAAAGAGTCACAAAGTCTACTTGAAGCTGACTTTATTTACGAAATTGAACATATAGAATGGGTTTTGCCAATTGTCGTTGTTCCTAAGAAGAATGAGAAGATGAGAATTTGTGTGAATCTCCAAACTTTGAACAAAGTGACATGAAATGATCACTTTTCGTTACCCTTTACTGAAAGCGTTTTGGACCGTCTTGTTGAAACAAAAGCATATAGTTTTTTGGATGGATTTAGTGGTTACAACCAAGTCAAGATCGCACCTTCGGATTGTCATAAAACAACTTTTGCAACAAAATGAGAAACTTTTGCTTATAAAGTTATGTCGCTTGGATTTTGTAATGCACCTAGTTCATTTCAAAGAGTAATGCAGTTCACCTTCAAAGAGGCTAAAAGCATGTTTTGGTGGTAGAAAAAAAGAACCCATTTTCCATAGTACCTCTTGGTAGTATATGTCAAACTTTGTGGATTTTCTTACCCACAATTTAGATTTCCAATACAATACTTATGGTTGTACATTTCTCACTTGTTGGAGGAAGTGATAGGTCCCATGAGTTAATGCAATGAAGGCGTCCTTGACGATCATCACCATACTCATCACATGGGACTACTAATCATGGGCCTACTTTATCTAATTTGAATTTGGATATTCTTTCTGCTGCTATCAGTGAACATATCGTTGCTTTCTATTGTGATCAGTTCACGTTGCTATCTTGCTTCATGCTATCAGTTCATTTGCTATCTTGCTTTCTACTATGATTGCTTTTTGCCATCAGTGAACATATCGTTGCTTTCTACTATGATTGCTATCTTGCTTTTTGTTATCAATTCATATGCTATCTTGCTTTCTGATATCTTGCTTTCCGCTATGATTGCTTTTTGCTATCAATTTACTCCAATCTGCTTTCTTGCTTTCTTGTTTTTTTTTTTCGGTTCATTGCTTTCGTTCCTTTCTGCTCTCACAACATCTCTACAATTGCTTTCTACTATCATTGCTTTTTGTTGTCGTTGCTTTCTCGATCATCTATTGTAAAAAATGAGGACACCTACAAGGAAGTGCAAAGCCGCCTCTAAGGCGAATGCTGAAAATCCTAAGACATCAAATGTACCTCCCAGCACACACAAATGGCCATGGACCAGCTACCACGATGGATCACCAGCTAGGATGGGTGCCATGGATCAATCCGAGACCACACATTCAAAGCTTGATGATTCGTTTGAGAGGATGGCTGCTGCAGCCGATGATCGTTCAAGCCACAAGAGAAAGGAATGTGGTGGAAATTAGCTGCTTTTGGTTCTTTATTTGGTACTTAACATGTACTTTGTTACTTAGCTAGTACTTTGGTACTTTAGCTGATTTTGGTACTTAAGTAGTACTTTAGTTACTTTTGGTATTTAAATTGGTAGTTCTGGTAGTAATTAGCTGCTTTTAATACTTTATCTGATTTTAGTAGCCTGGTACTTTAATTGCTTTTAGAATTTAGGGTGGTACTTTAGCTGCTTTTGATACTTAAGTAGCACTTTGTTGCATTTGGTACTTAGTTTGGTACTTAGATTTGAACTTTGGTACTTTATCTTATATTGGTGCTTACTTAGCTAGGTACTTTATCGCTTTTGGTACTTAATTGATACTTTAGCTGCATTTGGTACTTAAGTAATACTTAACTTGGTACTCTTACTAATTTGGCACTTTTCCTGCTTTTGGTACTTTGGTTTTTTGGTACTTTGGTACTTTTGATATTATGGTAGTAATCAGCAAATTTTGGTCCTTAATTTAGTACTTTTGGAACTTTAGCTGCTTTTGTACCAAAGCTTTTTATTCTACATAACTTTTAATTTTAGAAAACTGCTTGTGGTACTTAATTTGAAAGTATAGCTTCTTTTGGTACTTTATTTAGTTATTTGGTACTTTCTATGAAAGGAATTTATAGTGAACAGTTTGTGTTAAAATTAACAATCTGTTTTGTAGGAAAAAACAAAATGGATGAGTACTCGATCTTAAGGAAGTTCTGCTACTCAGCCGAGGAGCTTCATGAAGAGTATGGCTTGAGCCTAGAGGGCAAATTGGCAAAAGACCTGCTAGACATTGATCTGCCAGATAGTTAGTGGCTAACGGTCTTTAGGCTGGGATACAAAAAAAATGTTAAGATATATTTTAACCAGCTGCATCCAGAATTTGTGGATGACTGTCGTCTGTTGTTCTACAAAGTGTACCAAGCTCCTCCATCCTGCGGCAAAATTGGACCCTGCCCCCTCACTGGAGGCAATGAATCAGAGAGTCACAGAAAGATCAGGGTGGACGCTTGCAAAGCTGTCAGAATTGAAGGACATCAATCAAAAGAAGAAGAAGAAACTGCTGGTCAGGTAGGGTGAAAACACAGTTGTCCAAGTAATCAAGGACGAGATTCATGAGCTGGAGAAGTGCCTTCTTGAGCTTCGGACACACACTCCTCCCAATGAAGAGGAGATAAAAGAAGTGGATGATGAGCTCATTTTGACAAGGTGCATGCCCAAAAAAGTTGAAGTGCAAACGGATGTCCAGTCCCTCGGAAGATGCTCCATCAAAACCGTGAGAGTAGTTTTTGGTAATGTCTGATATTTACCTTTTGTTTCTATAGATATTTTTCTCCAAAATAAGATTGAGATCTGGCGTGAAGACTTCAAGGAGATTCCTTACGTCAACGAGGATAAACTTGGGGTGCCAGTATTTCTGAAGAACCTGCGAGAGGTATAGAAATTATGGCCAGAGTTCGACACATCCAACACCATACTTGTAGACGATAAACACTGCAAGTCGTTAAAAAACAACTATGAGAACTATTTGGCCTTAAAATATTTTGACCCTTCCGTAGAGTGCAATGCTGAAACGGCCCCCTGGTATTTGAAGAAGGTTCTGTACCCGTGGCTCATGGGCTGGATCCATGCGCGAATCTCTCTCACCTTTACTACTAAAGAAACCCTTTGTCCATCGACTGTGAGGACGATATGTCCCCTCTTGTTGTGAATGTTAGCGGATTCCAGAGAATCCCCAGATGCCGAGCCAAGCTTCAGAGGAATGAAGTCATTTGTATGAATTAATCCACTTCAAACATATGAAGTAAAATACCACCACGATCCCTTAGTGAGATTTGTATCACTTGATTACTTATTTTGAGGGATGAGTTTAGAGAATTGGTGAAGAAAACCCAAAGGCAATAACATAGATCAAAATTTCAAAGACGCTTTTTAGTGAAGGTAAAAGTTCTTTGACAAAGCATTCAACATATGACTCAAAATTTGTTGAATCTTCTTTCTCATGTATCTCTCATAGAACCAAGTCTGCATGTATCCTCAACAAACTTAGTATGTGGGAAATGACAATGTGAATATGAGTCAACTCCGTTTTATTTGCAAAACTTCTAGCAAACCCAAATTCTATCATGCGTCTTGGTGAAAAATATCTAGAACCATGCCTTTAGGGCCAACAAGATGAGTTGCATCAGAGGAAAATTCTTCTATGTTGATGTAAGTTTGAACCCCACCGGTTGCTCCATTGACATACTTGGGGCTTGGATCCTAAATTACGTTCAACCTAACATTGTACACTTGTACATAAGATATTTAGTTGTGTAGAGATGCCTTCTGCACTAGTTTAAGAAAGAATAATCTAACGAGAATATAATGGGGACCCTTCACCATTTCTCGTTAGAAAAATTATCATTAAACCTCCAAGTTGACTTGAATATATACAAGATTGCATTATAGTTTGCATGCGACAAGTCTCAAAAGCATGTTATTCTTGTATCTATTGTAAACATTTAAATGATGTCATTTTGATTGTTGTCATGGTGACCAAACAAAATTCCTAGGGTGTAACATGCCATTTATACTTTACGATTGTCTCTTAGGTTAGTGCATATTCCTAATAAACTCCATCAATGACAAACACAAATATCTTGTCTTTAGGGTTTCGATCAATGCCCTTGATTTATGCTTCTGAAACGTCACTCTTGTCCTCAATTGAAAAAAAATCAGTTGACCATTGTGTAATGGCTCAATATCTAGTTCAAAAAGTTGTCCTTTCCAAATTGACAACTTTGTAACTTCTTTGCGAAACTCTTCAAATGCAATAAAATCTTAAGGAAAAGTTTGTTTAGAGCAACCAGAATATTTTGTTAGCTGTATATATATGTATTTAATTTACATGAACTTCAATAATTGATATTTTAAATCCGTTGTCAAAGTGTCTCAACTCACAAACAATTTGACATGAAAGATCATGAATCAATAGCAACTCAACATTATTTGTTCAGTGTCTATTCAATATTGATATATAGTTTATACATACATCCATACATACGTACATACATATATTTATGTGTGTGAGTGTGTGTGTGCATGCATGCATGCGTGTGCGTGTGTATGGATGATTGATTATTGTGAATATAAATCTAATATAAAGGATAGTGTTAATTTATGATCAGATTCATGTATTTGTCAAGAGTTCATCAATCAATTGTTATTATCATTCTATGATCATTGGTTTATATTTTAGCATTCTCATAGAGAAGATATACCATATAAGTATAATAGTCAGGTATAATGGTATAAAGGTGCTTTTGGAAATGTTGAAATCATAATTTTTTTTCTTTTGTGGTAGAGGTAAGATAAACTTTTTGCTTTCTGTAGCTCATCAATCTAAGGGTGTATTTGAGAGTTATTGGAGCTTGATTTTTATTTTAGAATTTGTAAATTACATCATATAAAATTCTATGAATCTCCTCTCAATCACAAGTTTCTTAATACTTATTCAAATGACACAATCTATTTATTAAAAACAATTATCTCTAAAAGCTCTAAAACCTTTCAGTTCTGTCAAAGTTGATCGAAGATTGGTTTGACCAGAATTTAAAAGCCACCAGCAATTTTTAATTCAATTTTTTTTTCTCCCTAGAGTTTATGTTAGATTGACCTATAATTCATAGTATACTAAATGGCTGGACATATCCTCTCTTATGTAGATGTGAAAGTCTCAAAGGCAGCCCTATTGTGGCTAGCGACAACATGCACAAACTATTCAAAAACTAGTTAAAACCCTAGTATGATGTATCTATATAATATAAAACTATTTTAGAGAGAGTGTGTGTGTTTTTGCCATAAAAAATGTCACGCTATGCTGGTGAAAATGTCACTCATTGCCCATGAAAAAATGTCACGTTTTTGCAAAGAGAAAGACTAAAAAACGTCGTTTCAAAAAAAATGGAAAATGGTGAAAAAAATAACACATGTAAGCCCTATTTTTTTTTTTTTTTGACACACACACATTTTAAATTGTTTTCCCCCCAAAGCGTGCGCTCTCTCTTTTTCTAGATCAGGTCTCTCTCTCTCTCTCTCGATCGCGAGCAGGGATGCGGGTCTCTCTCTCATGATCGGGCCTCCTTCGTCTTCTTACTCTCTTCTTTTTTATTGTATTCTAACATCTATTTTGTTTTTTTTGTGGCACATACAGAAAACAAAATACGAGACCTCACCGACAGCCAAATTTTTTTCCTTATTAGTTATGGTTCAATAACTTTGCCCAAAGTTTTGGTGGTGCTTATGTAGTACACATTCCAGAAAAATTGAACCATTGTCTAAGCAAAAAAATTGAAGCTACATTTATTGAAAAAGCTTTTTGTCTGTTGATGATGCCAATATTCAATAAACCCTTTATGCTCAATGTTTTGGCATGAGCGCCAATATTTTATGGTGAGAATTATAGTTTGACCGTTTTAGCACATATGCCTATGCCACAAAAGATTTTTCTGATTGTCCTCTTAGAATTAGGCTAAAGTTCTTGATGATCAACGATGTTGGAATTGGTGGATGACAGTCCTTTGCTATGTGATAGATCCAATGAAGGTATCTACAAACTGTCTCTTGACGTTGCATGCTAATGTTTGATAGCTGAGTAGTCGACATGTCATTTGTGGATGGATGGATAGATGAATTTCTATGTAAGATTGCTCTTCAAGAGATGACTGATGATGCACAATGTTCCAAATGGTGGTTTTGTTTGGCTTTGCTTTCTCTCTCACTGTTCTCAAGAGTAATCTTCTCAGTGTCACAGTCAAGTCTAATTGTTTGGCCATTTTAAGCCATGGTCTTTTTAACCATAAGTGACAGGAGTTAGGTGTATTAGTTAAGTATATGAATGTAAAGGATATCACAAATTGCAATCTAGTTGGCAAAGTTGGCCTATCTCAACCACTTTACTTTTTTTAAAAAGTAGAATTGAAATTGTCGCAAAGCTGTTGCGCACTCGACACTCGAAATTGTCGCGAACTCGACCCTCGACCCTCGAACCTCGACCCTCAAAACTGTCGTGCACTCGACACTCAAAACTGTCGCGACACTCGAAACTGTCACGAAATTGTTGCAAACTAGATCCTCGACCCTCGACCCTCGAAACTGTTGTGAATAAGACATTGTCACGAAATTGTCGCGACACTCAAAACTGTCATGAAACTGTCGTGACACTCGAAACTGTCGCGAACAAGACACTATCGTGACACTCAAACTAGAACTCAACACTCGAAACTGTTGTGAAACTCGACACTTGAAACTATCACGAAACTCGAATCTCGAATTTTTTCAACTAGTCGAATTTTGGATTGCTATGATGTTGGTGGTGCCGACATATGCGTGAATTGCTTCTGCGTGAACTGCATCGCGCCAAGGTTGAGCGAAATATGTGACAATATGTGACGGAATCTCGACTACCACCGCTACCTGGTGGAATTCAAGACTGAAGCTGAGAGAAAAGATGCAGCTGAGAGTACGTTTGTTACTCGCTTACAAAATGGCACAAGTAAGGCAAATTCCCCTTGGCAACTTCATTTTCAGTAAGTAACTGTTGTTACACAATGTTTTTATTCGAAGTTGAAGGGTTATGAGCATACAAGTTATTCGCCCCTCCCACCCACCCCCTCCCCCCCCCCCCCCCCCCTCTCTCTCTCTCTCTCTCTCTCTCTCTCTCTCTCTCTCTCTCTCTCTCTCTAAGCATTCATTGTAAGAAAGACTAACATAAATAGACTTTTAATTTGAAAATAAGAGCAGCACATAGAGTAGAGAGCAGAGAAGATGAGATAGAACGAATTAGGAATGATGAATGATGGCGTTTTCTTCTCATGGCCCAAGTAGCAAAGAAGTGGTCATTGCTTTTGATTTGATTTTTTTGCTTTTGATTCAAGCAGCAAAGAGTATGTAGCCATTGCATTTGCTTTTGGTTATTTCCTTTTGATCCGAGTAGGAAAGAGTACATAGTCATTTCATTTGGTTTTGATTTTTTTCTTTTGATTCGAGCAACAAATAGTATGTAGCCATTGCATTTGCTTTTTGTTGTTGTTTGTTAATCCAAGCAGCAAATAATTCGTGGCCATAGTATTTGCCTTTTAGAATAAGCATGTTTTGTCTCCATGTTTTGACTTTCTTGATGCTATCAGTCTCTCTTTATTCAATGCCTTAGTTAATAAACTTTTAATCATTGTTTTGGCGTCAATCGGAATTAAGAGGGTTGTTTAGAAGTATTTTAAACACATCAGGCCTTGAATTTTGAACACATCAGGCATTGAATTTTGAACACATCCGGCCTTGAATTCTGAACACATCATGCCTTGAATTTTGAAGTATTTTTGGAGACACAAATTTTTAGAGATGCGAATTTTTGGAGACTCAATTTTTGGAGACTCGAATTTTTGGAGACTCGAGACACGAATTTTTTGAGACCGATTAAATTTTTTGTGAAGACTTGAATTTTTTGAGAACGACTTGAATTTTAGCGAAAATTTTTAACTCTCTCTCACGGAAATCGACGAAAACTTCTCACAAAAATTTTGCGAGAGAATTTTTTGTCGATTTTGGAGAGAGAGAGAGAGAGAGAGAGAGAGAGAGAGAGAGAGAGAGAGAGAGAGAGAGAGAGAGAGAGAGAGAGAGAGAGAGAGAGAGAGAGAGAGAGAGAGAGAGAGAGAGAGAGAGAGAGAGAGAGAGAGAGAAATTTCGAGTGGGGGAGAGGGGGGTTCTTTCTTAAAGGGGACTTTTTTTTGTCTCCTTTTAAAAAAATAAAACTTAGTTTATGGGGAGCCAAAAAGCTCCTTCACTTTTTTTGTTTCATGGGGAGTGGCGGTTGACAATTTTAAGGGGTTGTCTCTTTTGCTTCTGATTTAGGAGTTAAAAATAGTGAGTTAGGGCTTGTGTCTTTTGCTCTCGATTTAGGAGTTAAAGCTTGTGAGTTTGGGCTTGTGGCTAAACATTTTTGAAAATGGCGGGCCAAAATAGGGATTTGAAGGATTGAAAAAAAAAGAAGAGCAGTTTAAGGTAGTCCTTAACTTCAAACTTCAAATATTTGAATTTAGAAAAAGATATTTGAATTTAGTGAGTGTGGGAGGGGGTGGGAATCTTTTTGGAGTTGTCGTGCCAACGTCTCAAAGGGCGCTGGGACTTGAGCAGTTTTCCCAACATGCGCTTAAGTGTAACATTCATCCATCATGCACTTACGTAAAAGCCAATTTAAAAACGTAACAAACTTAACCATTCAGACTTCAAAAAACTGGAATCCCAATCAATCCAAAATCCAACTCAGAATCTGTCCCCAAAAGGTAACCAAAGGCAAAGACAAGCCACACATAAAACCCAAGGCATAATGATCACCAAACGGACCAAATGGCATAGCGGCAAGCCACACGTCGGTGACGTGGACTCTTAGGCGCCGACGACGCAAAAAAGTTGTAGTAAGGGTCCTCCCACTTGGACCAGTCCCGAAGGCGAAACAAAAATGATAATCATCCCCAAGGATTAACGTTATTAAATTTGGAAGAGGTTACATTCATACATAGACTGACTGGTCTCGGGGCCACCAACATGTGCTGGGCATAGTGCCTGGCTCACACTGGTAGATGGAGTTGAGACCTGGCGACTAGATTTCTGGCGCTGGTTGAGCTACCCAAGTTTCTGTCTGCCGGACTCCCCCTATAGTTCTAGTTTGATTCAGCGCGCCCCCTCTGTCCTGGAATATAGTGCTTTCTGGTAAAACACGTTTTATTGGACTTAGTTTTTATTTTGCTAATTAAGCTTGGCAAGCTTGGCAGAATCATTCTGGCTCTCGGACATGTTTCTCGCAGTAGAATCAACTTGGTCGAATTGACTGTGGTTCATGGCTCGTAGGGATGCTTGCCATTCTTTCCTTCCCGTTTCTCTATCCTTCTTCACCTCACTAAACATAGTCATCATTTCAGTTGATAAGTATTGACGCATCTTCACTTCAAAGAGGTCTTGTTGCGCCTCTGGTATGGGTTCATCTCTTGGTGTAGGTTTAGAAGGGACACCCATCTCATCTTGGGGAGGTGCCACTGTCGAGTGCATATGCTCTTTCTTTCTCGACTTGGATCTAGAGCCATCTCGATGCATGCGGAAGCCGTATTCTTGAACCTGCTCCTCTCTGTCTTGATGAATTCACACGTGTGGGATGCCCTACACATGTACTTTTGATCTCCTAAGCCCAATAATACCATAAAGATCAGACTAACATTGATTGACAATAGGAAAGCTGATCATACAAGAAATATTATTGTATTACACGCAAGATCTGTCAACAAAATATGAAACTAAGTGCAATAAATGTCTCAACTCGACTAGAGAGAGAATATGAAAGTAGAAAACTCGAGTAGAAAGAGAGAGCACAAAGAGCTTAGTCTCCAAATTTGCATTACACACAAATTTCATCATTTTCTCAATGAGAGTACATCACATATATATAGATCCATGGACTCTCCTCCTACTTGAGTTGAATTGGAGTTATGAATCCACCTCTCAAGCTATCTAGACTTATTCAAGCCACCTCAATATGTCTAATTGTGCCACCTAGTCTTTTCATGCATTAAATGTGGCATGCAAAGTACAAATGACAGTTCATATGGTAGCTCGAGTTTCTACTTCTACCTACTTTGAATATTTTATTCTAAGATGGGTCTTCACTAAGCCAAAAGAGCTCAATTCATCTTTGGCATTTCTAGGACCCCTACTTACAACATTAGATAGATTTTTTTAATATTTCAACACTCCACCTAAAAAAGCATCTAATGTGGATCAAGCATCAATCTTGAGATAAGACCAAGATTAGATCTATGCTTTGAGAAGGCACTTTTGCAAAGTAGCTTTGTGAGAAGATCAGCAATACATGAAGATGTGTCGACATGTTCCAAGTTGATTTCACCTCCAATGAGCTTTTGTCTTACAAAATGGTGTGCGACTTCTATATGCTTGCTTCTTGCATGAAAAATAGGATTGTTTGCAAGAGTTTGGGATGATATGTTGTCACACTTGATCAAGGGAAGATCATCCACTTTGATGCACTTTAGCTCCATGATTAACCTCTTAATCCAAAGCACCTCTTTAGTTGTTGTAGTGAGTGCTTTGTACTCGGCCTCACAAGAAGATAGAGATATGGTATCTTGCTTCTTTGAAAGCCAAGACACAAGATTGCCTCCAATAAAGATAGTATATGCATTAATGGACTTTCGATCCATTTTATCACTTGCAAAATCGGAATCCGAATAGCCAACAATGGTTAGATCTTCATTCTTGTAAAATAAACCATAATCTTGAGTAGAAGATACATATCTTAGAACTCTCTTGGCCATCTTCCAATGTTGGATCTTAGGATCTTGCATAAATTGACTCAATTTGTGCACACAATAGCTCAAATTGGGTTTAGTGATAATAAGCCAAATTAAGAAGTCTATAAGACTCCTATAAAGTGTGATGTCCTCGAAGGATCTTTCATCACCTTTAATAGGGTTTTTTACATGTTGCTCCATGGGAGTATCTATGCCTTTACAATTTTGCATATTGAATTTTCTCAACATAGAAAAGACATATCTAGATTGACAAATAAAAGCATACTCTTCATGAAAATCAATCTCAAGGCCTAAAATGTAATGGATCTCTCCTAGATCTTGCATTTTAAATTCTCCTCCTAATGCATCCTTAGTTTCTTGAACTAGCATCAAACAACTTCCACTAAGAATAATGTCATCTACATAGATTAGAGAAATGACAATATTACTACCATCAGACTTTAAGTACATAGAAGGATCATAGTCACTAAGCACAAATCCTAATGAAAGTAGAAAGTTGTTGAGTCTTGAATACCATGATCTAGGTGCTTGCTTCAAGCCATAAAGACTTCTAAATAGCAAACACACCTTAGATTTATCCTTGATAAATCCTTGAGGTTGTTCTTTGAAGATGAGAAGTGCACATCCGAGTGTATGAGCTCCAATGGATGTGTAGTCTTAATAGATGACTTTGAAAAAGGCTTCTTATGAGATTTAGATATGGCACAAGCCTCACATGGCTTTAAATTTTTGGAGATAAGATTGGGCAGGCCAATAGCTTTGGCTTTCTTGACCATGGACACCATAGAACTATAGTTAGGATGCCCCAACCTTCTATGCCATAGTTCCTCCAAAGAAATATGAGAAGCAAAAGCACCACCACAAGAGTTAGCATACTCTTTGGGATCAAGCTTGTAGATTCCACCATATCTAGACCCAAATGCAAGGATCTCATCATGCTTCTTGATTGTATATGTATCAACATTGAAATTCACATCTAGTCCACTATCAAGCAACTGCCCAACACTAATAAGATTTCTTGTTAACGTAGGAACAAAAAGTACTTTAGACAGAGAAAGAACTTTTGATGATAAAAGCTTTAAGGGAATGGTCCCTATGCCTTCAATAGCACACTCATGATCATTTGTTGTGTAGATGGACTTCTTGGCTCCTTCATAAGGTGTCATGGATGAAAAAGAATGCTTAGAACTATACATATATGAGGAAGCTCCACTGTCGATGTACCATGAACCATCCTTCTTGAAAGGTGATGAAGAAAAACTCGAGACCATAAGAGATCTCTCTCCATCACTTGCATGAGCATCTTCCTTCTCTTCATTGGACATGTTCGCTTGCTTGAATTGACTCTTCTTCTTGAAGCAATTGGTGGCATAATGCCCCTTATTGCCACAAAAGAAACACTTGATGTTTTTCTTCTTCTTCTTGGATGTGAAAGCTTGAGAGGACTCATCCTCTTCTCCTTTCTCCTTGGAAATAAGATTGTTCTTGCTTGAAGAGGGTTGGTGTTGATTCTTACTTCTTGACTTGTGCTTGTCTTTGGTAAAGAGAGCTTTACCATCAATGTTGAGAGACAATCTTTCCATTTTCAAGAGTTTATACTCTTGTCTTGATTCTTCAGAAATGAGCACACTTTGGAGTGCTTCCAAACTTGGTAGCTCCTCCTTAATGGCAAAACTCTGAACAAGGTTGTCATATTCCTCCTTTAACCCATTAAGTATGACTTGAACAAGTTCATTTTGGTTGATGGAGTCTCCTATGCATGACAATTCTCTATGGAGGTCTTTAACTCTCATTACATAAGCTGAAGCACATTCATCACTTGTCTGTGCACTTTGAGAAATTTGGTTTCTTAGTGTTAGAATGCTAGAAGTATTCTTTGCCTCATAGATGGACTTGAGAGTATCCCAAGCATCTTTGGCATTAGTACAATCACCAATTTCTCTTAAGATGCCATTTGAGACATTCATTTTAATGTAATGCAGAGCCATCCTAGCTTTGTTTTAGTACTTTGGAATTTCTTGAGAAATTTGTGGTTCTTTTTCAATTCCAAGTACAATATCCATCACATCTTGTAGAATTAAGACAGATTCCATCCTAACCTTCCAAATTGAGTAATTGGAGGTTGACAATCTTTCACTTGCTTCTAATAGAAAGACACCCATTGAAGTCATAAAGAATGATGGAACTAAAAAAAGATGGATGAAAAAATTGTTTATCTTCTCACTATAGGAACCAATCAAGGGTGAAAAACCAAATCCTATGTAAGACTAAGCAAAAAACTGTGAAATAGGTCTCACTAGTTTGACAATCTCTCTAAAACAAGATTTGAATCATCAAAAAAGATGAAGTATGGCAAAAGTTATGGTTCTTTGAGTTTCACACGTGTGAAATACTCCAAAAATGTCAAATTGACTCAAATACAATCTATTTGTATGAAACAATTTGCCTAGAACCTATAAATTTTGTCTAAATCACATATAGATGAGATTGGTTGTGTGTTTCACCTACCCACCACTCTCCTCCTCTCTCGAGTTCAGGATCTTTCTTTACTACATTTTGATCTGAATTATTCCATCCTGATCGATTGAGAATATGCTCCTTTCAACCCCACATCTACCACTTGTTGAATTCACACGTGTGGGATGCCCTATACATGTACTTTTGATCTCCTAAGCCCAATAATACCATAAAGATCAAACTAGCATTGATTGACAATAGGAAATTTGATCATACAAGAAATATTATTGTGTTACAAGCAAGATCTATCTACAAATAATAAAACTAAGTACAATAAATGCCTCAACTCGGCTAGAGAGAGGATATGAATGTACAAACTCAAGTAGAGAGAGAGAGAGAGCACAAAGAGCTTAGTCTCCAAATTTGCATTACACACAAATTTCATCATATTCTCAATGAGAGTACATCACATATATATAGAAGCCTTCCCACTATATCAATTTGTCTTGGTCGTCACTTTCATTTTAAGGAGAGTGAAGATTGTAAACAGGCTGGAATTGTGGTGTAGATCTTGCATAATCTAGACATTCCAGTTCTTGATGTTCTTGGGTTGTCCAAGAATCAAGAAATGTGTGTTTCTTGATCCTTGGACTTTCAATATGTTGTTTAGTAGTTATTTTCTTGTTTCTTGCTTTCAGTTCTGTTGATCTATAGATTAAACTGAGCATTTTTTGTTAGTTTTTTTCTAACGTTTTAGAAGTAGTTAGTATCAAGAACCGATTGGAATTCATCAATATTGCATGCAGATCTATAGATGAATGGTTTGAGTTGCATGTTTGATTGTGTGCTTGCAATTGGAGTGAACGCAACCCGAGTATCCCACTGACAGGTTGGAAAATATATTACAACGAAACCATATCCTTCTGCCTAATCTGGCTTTGAATTAAGAAAATCATATTTAAAGAGCCAACCGCCTAGAACGGGCAGAAACACCCAGATTTCAGAGATAAGGAATCAAGAGAAAAGCAATACTAATTGCTTCACAGATTCTCAGTGCAGAAATCTGTGAACATTTGGTGCCATTCCCATCAACACAGACACACAACCTACACAAAGCTGCAATCTCTGTGTGCTCCAAACGGATCTTGAAGTTTCACGCTCTACATCTTGATCGAGCCCGTCACTCTAGTTTTGATCGGGCCCTCCACATAAACTCTCGACCGATTCCTAACTTCCCATCTTGACCGAGTCCAGGGCTACAACCTCAACTGGGTCCTACTCATTAGATCTCGACCGAGTATCTGCATTACATCTCGACCAAATACTTCACTCAGATCTCGACATAATCCTTGCATCAGATCTCGACCGAGCCTCTAAGTCAGATCTCAACCGAGAATCCTTACATTAGATGTTGATCGAGCCTTCAGTTAAGATCTCGACAGAATCTCTCACTTAGATCTCGACCGAATTTTTCAGTCCCCGATCTTGACCAAATCTCTCACTTGGATCTCGACCAAATTTTTCAGTCCGATCTTGACCGAATTTTTCAGTCTGATTTCGACCGAGTACTTTGTCAACAAGTCTCGACCGAGCCCATTTTTTCAAATCTCAACCGAGTCATTGCATTGACATCTTGACCGAATAGAGCTCTACTTCAAAGTCAACTTCATATTTGACCAGACTTATACACTAGCCAATTGACACAAGTATCAATCAAATCTTTTGTATTATCACTACCTTGAATACTGTGACATTTGGATACACATATCACAATACTCTGATTAATATACCTTCATATATTTTACATCCAGAGTGTAAAAACCAAAAAAACAAAAAAAAGGAAGCCCAAACCAGACCAGCCTAAGGTACTCTAGACCTTCCACATGGATCATTCTTACGATCCTAATTCCACAGAGGATTATCCACCAAAGATGGTATCTCCTTCCACAGAACAAGCGAGATACAATCGATACTCCCACATGAAATCACTAGTCCATGAGCCATCTACAAACCCTTTTGAGAGATGGGAGCCTATGAGAGCTGAAGTTGCCTATGACCGACCACAATTTCGTGCTGTTGAGTCCTCTCGTGCAAGAGCTCACTTAAATGGGGCTTTTGCCAACCATGGTCCTCGTATTGAAAAATGCACACCCAAACTAGACCTTCCTAAGTACGACGGAAATTCAGATCCTCAAAGATTTTTTCAAGTCTTTGAGAATGCTTGCAAGTCTATGGTGAGACATCTCTCGAAGCCATGGTACAACTGTTCTCGATGACCATGATCGATCAAGAACATGAATGGTTCTTCAACTTGGATCATGAAGATAAACGTGATTGGTCACTCTTGAAAGAATCCTTCATCAAGCGACTCAAACCATTTCATTTGATAGAGAGTCCCTTTGTCAAACTAAGTAATATTAAAATGACAAAGGATGAAAAAGTACATGACTACATTGAACATTTTAAACGCTTGAAAAGTCAGGTACAAGAACAACCCACAGAGTCAATGCTCATCATCTGGTTTCTAGTTGGACTTCCCAAATGGATCAGACATGAACTCAGATCTAATGATGAATACACATAATTAAAACATGCCATGTTTGACGCCATCCGAGAAGAGGACGAGGGATCGGATGTTGATGAACCTAGAGAACGGAGAGCACACCGTGCTATCCAAGACTCTAAATTGAACGACGACACTTGAGAACAATGTGGAAATCTTAGATGGAGTTGCTTAACCAGCAACACCAACAAAAAATGGAAAAACTTACGAAGGAGTTTCAAAACACCCTAAAATCTATACATAGCTCCATGCCAGGTAAGTTACCCAATGGCCAGATACATCATAGACGTTATAATAAATGGTGCCCTCATTGTAGAGGTGCACACACGGGAAATGAATATCCATCTTATCAATCGGTACCAGATACCTCTTTGATTAAATGTGAAATATGTGGCTTCATGGGCCATTCCTCTTTTTACTACTACTACAATCCATGGAACCAACATCACAACCAATCAGGAGGACAATACCAGCCTCCTAGAAACCAATTTGTTTTACTGAACCCATCACATCAATATCCTCCACGAAACAATCCCCAAGTTCATATCCCGATCTGCCCAGACAACCCAAACACGAACCTCAACCTCAATTGGCACTCTTAGCTCCACCTCCAAGGGGCCATCCAGATGTAGGAGCACAAAAACATTGACCCCATGAAGAATCAACTCAAACCCATTTTGTCGATCACTCCTATAATCCATCATACAGTCAAGATGCCACACCCACTTTTGGTAGTTCCGAACACTATCATGAGGATACCTCATGCTCATGCAAACAAGATGAGTATTCTCCAAATCTAGAAACTCCAGGACTGCTAGCCATCCAAGATGGCTATGCCATTGCTCAAGGGCCTATGAGCAACAAGTGTTTCATCTGTGGCAAAACGGGCCATTTTATGGTCGATTGTAAAGTAAAAACCAATACCATGCCGAGTGTCCAGACTATGTTCGAAAACATAGCTTCAAAGATTTCTCAAAGCAACCAAATAGGATCCCACCTGCACGCCACATCCTGTTAGAGTCCTTACTAGAGCTCTGTGCCAAAATCAACAACAACAGCTAAACATAGAAAAACATGCTGACCATACGGGAAGCTCTTTAACAGCTTCCACATTATAAATTCCTCAGATTCCAATGAATCTGATGAATATTGGTGTTGCTAAGGGGACTAGCATCACCTTACCAATGCACTGCAAAGATTATCCAACAATATCTGCTATCCTCGATAGTGGATCAGGCGTAAACATCATGGCTTTGTCACTAGCAAGGTCATGGGGATTCAATACCTTAGAACTACCACGATTCAAATTCCGTATGGCCGACAACGAGTAATTGACTCTGTAGGTCACTTATCAAATATACCAGGTCGTATTGTAGGAGTCAAGTTTACCATAGATTGTGTCATCCTAGACCTACCTGATGATGCACAAACATATGAACTCCTTCTTGGCACACCCTGACTACAAATGGCAAGCGTCGTCCAAGATTGGAAGCATAGTAAAATAACCTTCGGCAACAATGAAAAACGAGTCATTGTTGCCTCGGCTGGACACATTAAGGCCACCAAGGTTTATGATGATTGGTCATCTACAACATATGACGATTCCAATAGTGTTCCAATCCAGTTGAAAGGGCACTATACAAGATCAACCGATATAATCAACTGGGGTCAAGCACTGGCCACTGTGTGGATTCCAATAGATGCTGGATAGAAACCGCCGCAGAAGACACATATATTCTACCATCACCTACAGACATAGAGATGCCCATCATTCCATTAATGATGATAGACCCAATTCCTATAGCTTGGTGCCTAGGAGAATCTAGAATCTCTGCCGCCCACGTTTCGGAAAACAGTATTCTCTCCTTGAATGATGAAGTCATGACTGACGACGAACATGCGCTTACGTATCTCGATCAACAATGTTACACACCAAAATTGATTCCAAAACAGATTAAGTCGCCCTCTGGATCACATGCAATTCACATCCAAAGTACCCAACACAATGGCCTATCTACCCAAACCTAATGTCTACCAATGGAATATGTATCCAGACGAAGTCTGGGATGCAATAAACGAAGAATTGATTCGAGAGGCAACCACACCGCCTTCTCCACTATTGAGAGACCAAAGCAAATGCGTGAAAAGCTTAAACAACCCATCAAGCCGTTGTCCGAACAACAAAAGAACCATCTTTCTGATAAAGTTTCGACATCTGGTAGCGCATCCACATCGATGATTTCCAAAGTTTTAGAGAACTTTGTGGAACTTCCTTTTGACCTACCAAGCAAATTCAAAGATTTCACACTTGATGTCGTGGTCATCCAGTTGTCGCAACTCCAACAGGAACCTACACAAGCTTCCCAGTCCTTTGAAGGACCCGCCAAGACCATAGAGCTCAATCTTAAAGATCCTGATGAGGACGTGGATCACATTGTTCATGTTGGAACCCACCTCACACCCGGTCAACTTCTTGATCTGGAGACTTACTACGCAAATACAGAGATTTATTTGCCTAGAATTATACTAAAATGAAGGGGGTCCCACCTGAAATAGCCATCCATACAATTTCATTACAGGAGAATGCTAAGCCTATTGGGCTAAGTCTTACCATTGTAACCCAGTTTATCATGAATGGATTGACAAAGATATTAAGAAGCTCCTCGATGCTGGTTTTGTTTATGAAGTCCAACACACGGATTGGGTATTCCCTAGAAAAACGGCAAGCTTTGTATTGTGTTGATCTCAAAAACCTTAATGCAGTTACTAAAAAAGACCACTTCTCGTTACTCTTAACGACACAAATACTCGAGGAAATGGTAGGAGCTGAAGCTTTTATCTTCTTAGATGGTTTTAGTGGCTATTTTCTTGTCCAAATAGCCCCTAAGGATAAACACAAGATAGCTTTTGCCACGAGTTTATGCTTATAACATCATGCATTTTGGCTTATGCTACGCCCCTTCCACGTTCTAATGCGTCATGCAAATGGCGTTCCAAGATTTGTTACATCAAATTGGCGAGATTTACCTAGATGATTTGGGTGTACATTCTTTTGTAAAAAAGCACCTCGAAGCCCGTAAATGGCGGTCGTCTACGAGCTACTATGCAGAGTTGTTTTTTGTTGACCCAATATAACTCCATCACTATTGTCTATATTTATGTTACATTGTTCATAAATTTTTTTTAGTTTTTATTTTTTACTTTTCACTTTTCACTTTTTCTTTTTTTATTTTCTATATATGCTTATTTTTTATATTTTTTTGACCGTCCATATTTGTACATACTGCATTCTTATTTCCCATATTTTTTTTTTCTCATGGATATCTATTTAGATTCACAAGGAGTGTTGCAGCTCAACATATGATGGTCTAGTTCACAAGGATAGATTTTATAACTTTTTTGATCTAGATCACTTTTGCAATTTTGATATCTCAGATTTTCCATCCATAGCACAAATCTGATAATTGAGATAGTTAATTTCACTGAGAACTTCCACATGTTTTGACATTGTCACATTTTACTTCATGAAGTTCTTCAACACCATCGTTGAGATAGAGTACTCAACAAGAACTTGCATCAAATCTCGACCGAGTCCTCTGGTTGGCATCTCAACTAAGTCCTCTGGTTGGCATCTCGACCGAGTCAGTTTGGTCAACGTCTCGACCGAGTCACCTAGTTAACGTCTCGACTGAGTCTCCTACATAAGATCTTGACTGGACCGAGTCCCGACAGTTCAACAAGGTTACTCCAGTCTAACCGAGCTTGTCACTTCAAAAATCTTGATCAAGCCAAGTCACTACAAATGGCTATAAGGAACTAAAGAACAAAGTCATTTGCACCTCAGTGACATGCAAACTTTCAGCAACTTCTGGTGAATGATTTCTGGCGATCTTCCAGCTCCCATCACCATTTCTGGCGCTCTTGCATATGATCAATCCATGCTCACTCACACACTCAGTTCCTTCCGTGTCATCCTCAACCATTACGCAACCGCAAAGAGCACCATCAAACATCACTTCTAAGAAAACCTAATGTGCCAAAAATCCAACTTTTTGCACAAGACATGCTGAGGGCTAGTGCGGCTAGAGCTCCAATCAAGCTCTAGTTTCACTATTGTGAAACACATTTACCATTACAATACCACCGTTTCCATACATCCTTATCATAATCATTTTTTTTTTGTTTTTTTTTTCATAACCATTGTTTTACACTACTATGTTCTCAACCAACTCCTTTGTTCAGTTCTCAGCTGAGTCCTCTGTTCAATTCTTGCCCGAGTCATTCCAGATCGGTTTTCATCTGAATACCATAGTTTGCATCTCCACCGAGCCATTTCATCAACTTTGGACCGAACATTAGAGTTACTATCTCGACCGAGCATTACAGTCATCATCTCGACCGAACCATTCCATCACCATCTCGACCGAACCATCCCATCACCATCTCGACCGTTGAACCATCCCATCACCATCTCGACCGTTGAACCATCCCATCACCATCTCGACCGAACCATCCCGTCACCATCTAGACCGAACCATGCCGTTACCATCTCGACCGAGCCAAGTCCCAACAAACTTCTGTTATAAATCTCAATCGAGTCTTATTTTTCAAAGAGCATTTCTAGTACAGTCCAGTCATGTCTTCTCACCAATCCTCTAGTTCTGATGACCCAGATGCAAATAAAATAGATATCAATATGGAGACCCTTGACATTACAAAGATGACAACCTGGTACCAGCAGACAAATACTCAAATTGAGTTTCAGATCCTTGTTCTCACTGGCTACTAGAGTCCCTACCTGCTGCACATGGCCTATGCTTTCCACAACACCACTGCAAGGTCATGTCGGTTTATTGTCCCTCCTAATAAGAACTATGTATATAACATATCTCTTTCTGGAGCAGACTTCCACACTTTCGACTTCCCTCGGGGACTGAATGCAATTACAAGTACCTTGCAGAAGATCAACAAGATCCGGCAGCTGAAGGATCTTCTGCGGCACAATAGGCTTATACCTCCAAGGCCAAGCTTCTTGAAACACGCCAACAGAGGACCAGGAACAATCAATATCAAATCAGAATTAGAGCAAATGCAATCAATCTTACAATCTATTCGTATTGAAAACTTACAATTATTGAAGGATGTGGAATTGGTAAAGAAGAAGGTTGGAAGTAAGAAGCAAAAGCGACAAAGTTACAAGGATATTCAAACACTTTCAGAAGGAGGTTATCGAAATAGAAAGATCCATGCATTCAAGTAAGCATATTCTGATTTTTGTAAGTTTTTCAATGACATTTGGATTTAATTTCAGCTATGGTGATATTCTATTAACTATCTATTTTTTTTGCAGATTTGAATTAATAGCTCCTCGGAATATCAAAGACAATGCCTCACTAGGAATGTCATTGGGCACAATATTGACAGGCAAATCCACTGAGCGTATCATGATGAACAATAGGAGCTCAAATGTAAAGCGTAAAATAACAGTCTTTGATGGTGGACATTCAAATTTTTTTAGATAAGACTATAGTTCAGGGTGTTGTGATTTTGCAGGTATTAGCAGTGAAGCATATGCAACAATATTTAAACTAATTAGAGAAGGTTTTTAGCAAGTTCAAATAAAAAAAGTCCCAATCCCTAGGACATATCACTTGAAGAAAGAGAGGGATACATTAAACATAAGTATGCATAAGATCACTGGAACTCCATTTCATATTGAGGAGGTGTATGAAACTGATGGAAGATCGATATCCTATAATTCATCAAACAACTTACTTGTTGAGATACATCATCACATTCTATGATATAACCTTTGAAAAAGTGAATGGCAAAATAATCATAGTACTTAAGTTAGATGAGTCAGAAATTGTGAAAGGGCAAAAGATGGAGAGGGTTAGTATAACTCTCATGAATGACACACTATCACAAACATAGGACCAAGAAGATTTCAGATTCAGTGTCCAGTTAGAAAATGATATATGGTGGTTGGCAGCGTTTCAGGTAACTAGCCTCATTATTACATTACATTCATTGAATAGTATTAATTCTTTGTTAACTAAGTCTGATTAATTCTTTGGATAGGTGCTGAAGGAGGATCATGATATATTATCATGGATATTCTCAAGGACATCTTATCCTAGAATCATCAAGGACCATATGGATGTCTCAATATTCCAGGAGTTGGAGACTTTAATGTTGAATGACACTTAGCAGGTGATTTGAAAACATTCAAATATATGTATAATTGTGAAAAATGCAAAAATAAGCTTGGTAGAGGCCAAAAATCTTGTATATAGATAAACACACATGTGTGGAGCCTGTTCCCACGTGTGAAACTAGTGTACTTGTCATGTACCATAATCATATATGTTGTACATATGATTTAATTCAAGTTCTAGTGGCTAAAATGGCCAAAAACTAGTTTTCTAGACATATGACACATGGCATCAATCTATTGATTGCATGAGCCACATCCTTTGGTTAGGTGTCAATTAGGATCCACTCTTGGTCCTTTTTGTACTTTTTTCACATGGTATCAGAGCCTAGTACAAGAGGTTTTGTTGAAATTGATAGGGTTAATCCAAATCAAAGCCAAAATTAGCAGTTTTTTGGAAACTAGTCAAATTTTGTGTAGCGAGTTGGATTTGATAGCTATCCTCAAACTTTTTGGTCCAGATCTTGTTGTGGGCTGTAGGAACCTTTTTCACACGTGTGAGGTTGTACAGCTCCGGTTTTGACTAATAAATTTCAAAAATTTGTAGAATTTGACTCACATACAAAATTTGAGTGATTTTTGTTGCAAAATCAAGCATTTTCTATAGTAAATCTAATCCCTTGATTAGTTATTGGATTAGATCAGCCAAAAAATTGAGATTGAAGCTTGAATTAGGTGCATTAATTGATCATCTCTGATTTTTTGAGTGCATGTTAAGTTGAGAGTGATTTTGCCAAAAATCAGTGATATGCAAGGTGAGAGGATGAAATCCATTGTACCATCACCCTAGATTTGCTCAAGAGTGATAGGGTCAAGTTTAGAAGCATCAATTTGCTAGAAAACATCCTTGGATCTGTCCTCCAAGTGAAACCTTTGAGAGTTTCTAGTGCATATAGAGCATCTATGCAAATCTTTTGTAGAATTTGACATAGATTGGCTTCAATTGAGAGTTCTAGAAAAGAGATTGAGATCCAAGTCACATTGTTCAACCCTACTCAATTTGTTTGAGTGATTGTAAGGTTTGAAAAGAGTCATTAAGGTGTCTATGACAAATGTGTAGAGAGAGATCCAATTTTCTAAGAGTTCCTTCCTTTGTAGAGGGCAAGAACTAGAAGCTCATTATGTGTTGTTATAGGTAAAGGATTGAATTCAATTTGTTGAGCAAAAATTGACATAGAATGTATGAAACTCAAGTTAGTTCTAATCAACTTTCTTTGTGAGAGTGTGAGGGTCAATTTGTGATCCCATTGGATGTCTAGAATGAGGAAGAGTCCATATTTGAGTATTTATGCATGGTTGAGATCTTTGTGAATCTCTAGTTGTCTAATTTCTAAGCTATGTGAAAAATTGGTGGTATAGTTTGTTTTCAAATCAAATCAAAGTCATTCTAAATCTCAAGAATGAGATTGTTTGGGTCAAGAGTGAGTCCAAAAGAAGTGATTAAGTTTGATTTTCATATGTTTGAAAAAAAAACCCATCTTTTGTTCAAGAATCTCAAGTGTTGAGAGAACTAGTCAAGTGAAAAGGAAAATCTAGGTGTCAAATCTTTTCATATCCATTTCAACTTTCAAAAGAAAGAGTCATTGGTATTTGATGAGTCCAATAGGAGAGTGGATCTGATTTCTTTTGTGATTTGATTCAAAGATTGTATGCTTTTGTCTTAGTGATCAAAGCAAAGTTTTCAAGTGACTAGTCATTAGTGTGAAGATTGATTCTTAGGTTTGTGAGTTAGATCTTTTGTAGATCCTTCTAGATTGTTGAAGATGTTCAAATCTAGTCTCTTGAGAGTCACAAATTACATTTGTAGAATCATATCACAGGTTTTTATTCACATAGCATCAATAGGTGGTATCCTATTGAAGGAAAGAAATAATCCTAAGTGCAACCTTTGTGGCAAGGAAGGATATTTTTCCTCAAGATGCTACAAAAACAAGACCAATCCATCCAAGAAGAACCAAAGCAAGAGGGTCGAGAAGAAGGATGGAGCTTCAAGTTCGAAATGCAAATACAAGAAGGACAAGTCCACTGTACTCCTGCAATTCTGACACTTATATCGTCCACCATTCCTCGTAGACGAACTGTCGTTTGATCAGCTAGCTTAATAGCAAAAGTAGCAAGCTTAATCTTTGTAAGGCCCTATTTTGCACATAGCTTTGTAGATCTTAGGTTAACTCATGAACCTCCATCTATCACGACTGCTTCTTTAGGAAATTGTCTATGTTGTATCGGTAGAGTGATATTCTTTTGTTCACTTTCCCAAGCGGCTCCAACATGGAGTACTTCGTTAGATTCTTCAAATCCAGCACAAAAAAGCGGCTCCTGATGGACTTTTGGTTCTTCTTGAGCTAACTTTTGCGCTAAGACTTCTTTTGCTTTTGGCACCAACTTCAGGAACTCTCCCAATGAAATATTGATCTTGCTAGACAAAATGTCATAAGTAGTTCTGTATGCGGTGCTTTTGGTTTAGTCATCTTGAAGGGTTCTTCAAGATGATGTAACTGATCATTAATATCCGTACGTAAATTTCTTGGCGGCTGCAATGGTGAAGAATGAATTTCAACTGTTGCTTTAGCAGCTTCAAGCTCCTCTTCTTCTTGCAAATGTTTGATCCACTGTCTCATATCCTGATATCTTCGTTTTTCTATGTTAAGATTTGGATAGACTCCCGATGTTGTTGGTATATCATTCAATGGTATAGAATCAGCAGGTACTGGATCCATTACTGGTTCTTTCTGCTTCTGTGCTCTGGTGACCACCATCAAGGTTGCGCTTGGTTTATTCCGAGCTACTAGTCTTTGTTTTATTGTTATCAAATTTACAGGTGCTGTAGTTGGCGGTGGCTTCGGTCTTGCTAGACAGTCTTTATAGAAATGCCGTAACCACAGTCACGACAGAATCGTACAAATTTCTCTTTATTTGGGCATTTTGCAACTCTGTGATTTTTCCACATGCAAAGCATCCGAGTGGTGCTCTGGTCCAATTTCTAGAGGCTTGTTGTTGAGTTGCAACATAAATGGCATATTGTTCTGAAGATCCACTTGCTTGATCGTTTCCATAGTTCCATTGCTCAGCATTTCCGTCAGGTTCAGGTTCCATCAAATTGGCTGGAGGAGTAGAGTGCTACAAGAAATCATAGTTTTTGTAGTCTGGCGAGGGTAAAATTCAAAAAATTTTGTGATCTGATCAAAAAGAATCTTTGTCGAACTCAAAAATAGTATTTTATTATAAATAGAATGTTCTGAGATCTCAATGAAGTTTCTGGCGAAGGTTCAAGAGTGATACTGGTATTCTTGCAAAAAAGTGACTTTTTGACAAAAATATGATAATATGACAACTGATCCTTTGAAAACCTTTTTATTTTTGGTATTATTCTTCGTCGACCTGGCAGTAGATAGATCTGCATCACACCTAAGCACAGTGAATCGGGCGAAGGTTATTTTTTGTATTTTTAGGGTTTTGATGATTTTTTGGTGTTTTTTGAAGGTTTTTCTGATGTTTCTGAAAATCTGCTAGGAATTAATCTTCGCCCTTCAAACTGAAGGTTCTGTAAACAAAACCAAAGGTAACTTGCAAAACTTTCAGTAAAGTGAATTAAAATTTATTTCAAAATCACTTTCCAACATCGTAATTTATCAAACTGGTTGTAAACTTTGGTAGTGCACATGTTGTACAACTGAATTCTCTTGAAAAGACCACGATTTACAAAAAGAATCAAGAATCACCCCACCTAGCTTTTGCTTCAAGATACTAGAATCAATACTCCAACTTTTGTAGATCCGTTTTCCAATTCTTGGCCTCCTCTTGAGTACTTTCCAACGTAAGCTTAGAAACCACTACCACGTCCTCACCAAGGATACAAAGACTAGGCAAACCGCAACAAAGAAACAATAGGGAATCGAATGGTGGCAACGGTTAGATCTAGCCCCCAAACTATGGATCAATCACTCAATAGGGGAGTGGAGTCACATCAACAACATTTAGCTACTCTCATCAAAATCAAACATACACTAGTGAGAGCCCAATGGGTATACTTATATCCTCCAAGGCCCATGCACCACTAGTAGAACACTATGACACCTCGTTTGCAACCTAACTGGGCCACATCATCCAGTTCCCTATGAGTCACTGATAGACCCATAAAAATCCACCATCTTGAGTTTAGGCGTCCAACCATTAATTATGACCATATACACATGAGGGCCCAAATCCCTCATAATCATTATAAAATTACTGATCAAGGTAGGCCTACTGTTGCGTCGGCGCCTCAAAGGGCGCTGGGACTTGAGCGGTTTTTCCAACACGCGCTTAAGTCTAACATTCATCCATCATGCACTTACGTAAAAGCCAACTCAGAAACACAACAAGCTTAACCATTCAGACTTAAGAAAACTGGAATCCCAACCAACCCGAAAGCCAACTCAGAATCCGTCCCCAAAAGGTTAACCAAAGGCAAAGACAAGCCACACACAAAACCCAAGGCATAGTGGTCGCCAAACTGACCAATTGGCATAGCGGCAAGCTCCATGTCGATGACAGGGACCCTTAGGCGCTGACGACGCAAAAAGGTTGTAGTAAGGGTCTTTCCACTTGGACCAGTCCTGGAGGCGAAACCGAAATGATAATCATCCCCAAGGATCAACTTTATTAGATTTGGAAGAGGTTACATTCATACATAGACTGACCGATCTCGAGGCCACCAACACGTGTTGGGCATTGTGCCCGACTCGTGCTGATAGAGGGAGCTGAGACCTGGCGACTGGATTCCTGGCACTGGTTGAGCTGCCCAAGTTTCTGTCTGCTGGACTCCCCCTATAGTTCTGCTGTGATTTGGCGCACCCCCTCTATTCTAAAACATAGTGCTTTCTGGTAAAGCACGCTTTTTAGGACTTAGTTTTTATTTTGCTGATTAATCCTGGCAAGCCTGGCAAAATCAGTCTGGCTCCCGGACATGGGTCCCGGGAGCCGTCCCGGCGGCAGAATCAACTTGCTTCCTAACTAGGCCATGACTCGAGCTCTAGAGCTAGCTCATGACTTGTGACTACTTGACTGGCTCACTACAGGTTGGAGGCTCAGTCCTTGACGTTCTAACTTGCTCTACGACCTTAGGGAGCGTCACCCCTTAGAGTCTTACAGGGCACGTTGGGTGCACCTGAGAACTTTACAACATCCTCCCCTCGTTTGAAGAATCTAATGTCCTCATCAGGGCCAAATAGACCTAGGGCGTATGGCACAGGCTTAATTCGCCGGCCTTAACAACTTTGAACTAAAAAATACATTGGCAGTAGCACAGGAAAAGTGTAGATAAAGTTCACTTACGTAAAACCCGTGTAAAGCTACAAGTGATTTATTGACAAACTTAAGAAAGATACATGGAAGTTCCTTGAACTTCAGAATGGCCATGAATGTTTATGTAGGAGGCATGCCACCAGATAGTGCTTTGTGTGCCGATCTGGAAAAACGGCTATTGTGTTGGTTCTTCTGCAGATAATCTACTAGTACTTCAGGGGCTCCCTCCTTAAGTTTGTCTTCGTACTCCCAAAAAGCCTCAATGAGTGGAGCCCGTAGCCACTTCACTAGATATTCACGTTAAACGCCAGTTCGCTTTCTATGTGTCAGTATTTGTTCTGGTACAAGCTGCCTCTTCGTATCATCAAGTGTCGTTGGTGGGTGACGGAGTTCGTGTTGCCGATCAAATCGCTCATCTGGTTTGTACCGTTTGAGTAATGAGATATGAAACACATTGTGTATATCCAAGCTGGATGGCAGCGCCAATCGGTAAGCCACTGGGTTGATCTTCTTGGTGACATAATACGGTCCCGCATAAGGTCGAACGAACTTATGAGAGACACCTTTTGGTAATGCAATATTCTTTGTGTTCAGCCATACTTGATCACCTTCCTCAAATTCCAGTTCTCGTCGATGTGGGTTTACGTCAGCTGCCATACTCCTTTGTGACTGCTCTAAAAATGACTTCACCTCTGTTAGCTTTGTGTGCCACTCATTGATGAATTCCTCCACAGTGGGTACTGGTGTTTCCTGCACGCCTGTAAGAAAAGAGCTTGGAACAATCGGTAGCCGACCATTGCTTATCTCGAAGGGTGCCCTTCCAGTAGATCTGTTCACTTGGTTGTTATGTGCAAACTCGAGAATATCCAAGTAGTTGACCCAATCGGATTGGTCCCAAGCGACATAATTTCGTAAATATTGTTCAATCTGTCGATTGACTCGTTCCGTTTGCCCATCTGTCTGAGGGTGATATGCAGTGTTGAAATTAGTTCAGTTCCCACGAGGCGAAATAGACAAGTCCAAAACTTTTCGACGAACTTGGTGTCTTGTTCAGAAATAATCGTTCTAGGCAGGCCGTGGTATTTGAAGACACATTTGAAAAATAACCTTGCCACTTCTTCAGTTGTCACTGAACTTTTAGTTGGTACCAGATGAACTTGCTTTGAAAAGCGGTCAACCACCACATAAATTGAGTCGAAGCCTTGGCACCATGGTAGTTGAACAATAAAATCCATGCTCACCAAATCCCATGGATATGCTGGTTGGAGTAGTCCTGCTAGAGCTAGCGGTTCCACCTTCACTTGTTGACATGTCGGGCATGTTTGCACATAGGATTCAACGTCTGCCCACATACCTGGCCAATAGAAGCCTCTTTTGAGAAGTTTATACATGCGATTCACCCCTAGATGTCCGGCGGCTAGTACGTCATGATGTTCTCGCAAGACTTTCTTCCTCAGGTTGATGTTGTCTAGGAAATATACTTTGCGTTGTTTATAAACAACCATTTGATCTTTCCAAGTGAAATGTTCATGAGGCTTTCTTAGCTGGAATTCGATCATTAAGTCCTTTGCCAACACATCTGCACCATAATTCTCCCTTATTTCTTGGAGTAGGCCAGTCACCTGAGTTGTCACCGTTGCCATCAAGTGTTCCTGTCTACTTAGTGCGTCCGTCACCACATTGTTCTTTCCCGCCGTGTGTACAATGTCTATATTGAATTTTGAGAGAAAGTTTTGCCATCACATTTGCTTTGGCGTGAGCATACCTTGGGATGAGAAGTACTTGAGTGATACATTATCAGTGAACACCTTAAAGGGTTTTCATGTCACATAATGTCTCCAATGCTCCACTGCTTGAACTACTGCGACCATTTCTTTTTCATGAGTTGGCCATCGTCGCTCTGCGTCACTCAATTTCTTTGAAAAATATGCAACAGGTTTTCCGTCTTGCATCAGCACTTCGACGCATCTGTATGTATTTCAAAAGGTTTGCTAAAGTCCGGTAAGGCAAGGATGGGTTCTTGAGTGATCCGTCGTTTTAGTTCTTGGAACGCTGCTTCACATTCCGGTGTCCATGTCATCTTCAGATGAGTCTTGGTCTACTCCAACAGTGGTGCCACAATTTTGCGTTTGTTAGACCAAACGACATCACCCTGAATTCGTGGCTCTCATACCTTGTTTGAAAAGCCGTTTTGTGCTCATCGCCTTTAGCTATTCGAATTTGGTGATATCCAGATCTAAGATCTATTCGGCTAAAATATCTGGCGTGTTTGAGCTGGTCGAACAAGTCATCAATTCTAGGCATGGGATACTTGTTCTTGATGGTACTTTTGTTGAGCATGCGGTAATCCACACACATCCGCAATGTCTTGTCCACCTTTTCCACGAATAATACTGGGGCTCCAAAAGGCGAAGCACTGGGTCTAATGAATCCTTTGCCTATCAATTCACCAAATTGTTGTTTCAGTTCCACCAACTCTTCTTGGGACATCCTATAGGGTGCTCGTGAAGTTGGTTCTGTTCCTGGTACCAACTCAGTCTTATGGTCCACTGGTCTTCGAGGAGGTAACTTAGTTGGGAGTTCTTCTGGAAACACATCGCTAAATTCCTCTAGCAAATCTGCCACCTCCTTTGGCAGTTTTTCTGTTGTGTGTTTTTCCCTTCTGGAACCTCTCTGCAGATACAAAGAAAGCACTTTGACCTTTTCCCTTTCGCCATGCTTTTAATCACCGATGCATCAACCAGATTTTGTTCAATATCGGTGCCCTTCGCGTTCCCTCCAAGCAGAGCTTTTTTCATATAGATTTGTCCCTTGTAATCCGTGAAGGCCCAAAATTACATCGAAGGCATCCATCTCTAAAATCAAAAATCTAAGTTTAGCCTTCCATCTCCCAATTTGCACCAGGATGTTCAATGTTGCTTTGTCTGCGTCCAGTGCTCCCTTTGCTGTTTCTACCTTGAGCGTTGATGTTACATTTTTGGTCGGCAAGCTGAACTGTTCCACTACGCTCCTTGAAATGTAGTTATGTGAAGCTCCGGAGTCGATCATGAAATCTGACTTCCTCCCCGCGATCTTTCCGGATAGGAATAATAATCTTGAACCAATCTTGGGGGTTGCCCCATGGAAGCTCCTTTCCATACTTGTATGTCGTCCACCCACAAATGTAAATTCCTCCTTCAACTCCCAACTAGATCAGATCACCTGGAAGAAGTTAAGCAACCAGGGGTTATTCAGGTCCAAACAAGCACACCACAAACGAACATGCCAACCAAAGCAAACACAGAGGATCCCTCTTAAGCCACATTCCCCTTGAGACCGGACGTAGGACCTTTGCCTAGCCGCGCCCACTCAAATCTATCACAAAATTAGCCCACGGGGAAACATCCATCCAACCATCCATGCTTTCACCATTAAGCAACACATTGCCTTAGTCACGCCCCACCACTTTTTGGTCGATAGCCCTTATGGCTAAACGATCGACAGCTATCCCACACCGGCAGCTAACCATCCGTGCTTTACACCCGAATTTGAGCAGCATCTCTGTATCAATGGTTAACCCGTACAGTTCGAATATGTCACCCCGCACCCCACAAGGCACAGACCGTGCTTTCACCAACCTAATGGCAGCACATTACCTCATCTGTCCTATGTGCAGACGGCGCCAGGCTCGAACCGCGGGAACTGACCGTGCTTACACCTCAAGGGCAGCACCTTGCCTCATCAAGTCCCCCGTTCTGCCGACCACCCCGACCGTGGACGCACCCTGTGCTTACACTGTGGGTAGCACCTTGTGCAACGGTTGTCTTGACAAATCCCAAAACGTGGCCATCCCTGTGAGACTTGCGTAGCTGACCGGCTAGTCAGCTCTGATACCACATATTGCGCCGGCGCCTCAAAGGGCGCTGGGACTTGAGCGGTTTCCCCAACACGCATTTAAGTCTAACATTCATCCATCATGCACTTACATAAAAGCCAACTCAGAAACGCAACAAGCTTAACCATTCAGACTTAAAAAAACTGGAATTCCAACCAACCCAAAAGCCAACTCAGAATCTGTCCCCAAAAGGTAACCAAAGGCAAAGACAAGCCACACATGAAACCCAACGCATAGTGGTCGCCAAACAGACTAATTGGCATAGCGGCAAGCCCCATTCGATGACAGGGACCCTTAGGCACCGACGACGCAAAAAGGTTGTAGTAAGTGTCCTTCCACTTGGACCAGTCCCGGAGGCGAAACCGAAATGGTAATCATCCCCAAGGATCAACTTTATTAGATTTGAAAGAGGTTACATTCATACATAGACTGACCGGTCTCGGGGCCACCAACACGTGTTGGGCATTATGCCCGGCTCGTGCTGGTAGAGGGAGCTGAGACTTGGCGACTGGATTCCTGGCGCTGGTTGAGTTGCCCAAGTTTCTGTCTGCCGGACTCCCCCTATAGTTCTGTTGTGATTCGGCGCACCCCCTCTGTTCTGAAACATAGTGCTTTCTAATAAAGCACGCTTTTTAGGACTTAGTTTTTATTTTGCTGATTAAGCCTGGCAAGCCTGGCAGAATCAGTCTGGCTCTCGGACATGGGTCCCGAGAGCCGTCCCGGCGGTAGAATCAACTTGCTTCCTGACTAGGCCATGACTCGAGCTCCAGAGCTAGCTCATGACTTGTGACTACTTGACTGGCTCACCACAGGTCGGAGGCCCAGTTCTTGACGTTCTAACTTGCTCTGGGACCTTAGGGAGCGTCACCCCTTAGAGTCTTACAGGGCACGCTGGGTGCACCTGAGTCAGCTTTACAACACCTACTAACCTTCTAACGAGCAAATTTTTCAAAAGAGTCGGAGATTTTCAAAGACTTGAATTTTTACAAAGGAGCGAATTTTTCCGACCCAACATTGAGCTTGGCAGAGAAGGAGTGACCGACCCTAGATCAGATCGGACCAAGGCAGATTATTTCCAACCCTTTGTATATTTTCTGACCCATAGTAAAATCCGACCATTTGTATGTTTTCCACCCTTTGTACTGTCAACTCCGAATTTTTCTGAAGACTCGAATTTTTTTAAAGACTCGACTTTTTAGAAGATTCGACTTTCTCAGAAGACTCAAATTTTTTTGAAGAGACTCGAATTTTTTCGAGGACGCGAATTTATTCAAGACTCCAATTTTTCCAAAGACTCAAATTTTTCCAAAGACTCGAATTTTTTGGAAGACTCAAATCTTTCCGAGGACTAGAAATTTTCCAAAGAATCAAATTTTTCCACTCCAACGTTGAGCTTGGCAAAGAAGGATTTTTTGATACCCTATACCTTTAACCCAAAATCTGAATTTTTCAATACCCAAAGTCAGACTTTTTCGATACCCAAATTCAAACGTCCACCCTCCAAACTTCGGCCATGTACATATGGACACACATACATCGACCACCCGTCAATGACCATCGGCTTTCATCCTAAACCATCGCTGCTCGCACGTCAACGACGAGCACTCTTTACTCGTATCTATATGAATAAAACTATTGGTGCGCATGTGTATGGGTGCACCCATTCATCCTCCTCTCCTCACCCATGCACACAGACTTTCTTAACTAAAAATGACGGGGAGGGAGATGCATCTATGGTGAAAGTGCATATCCCCATACATTTGCACATTGTCTGCATTGAGGGGTGGGCTTCTATTGTAAAGCTGACTCGGGTGCACCCAGTGTGCCCTGTAAGACTCTAAGGGGTGACGCTCCCTAAGGTCCTAGAGCAAGTTAGAAAGTCAAAGACTGAGCCTCCGACCTGTGGTGAGCCAGTCAAGTAGTCACAAGTCATGAACTAGCTCTGGAGCTCGAGTCATGGCCTAGTCAAGAACCAAGTTAATTCTGCCGTTGGGACGGCTCCCAGGAGCTAGACTGATTCTGCCAGACTTGCCAAACTTAATCAGCAAAATAAAAACTAAGTCCGAAAAAGCGTGCTTTACAAGAAAGCACTATATTCTAGGATGGAAGGGGCACGCCAAATCACACCAGAACTATAGAGGGAGTCCGGCAGACAAACTTGGGCAGCGCAGGAATCTAGTCGCCAGGTCTCAACTCCCTCTACGAGCATTAGCTAGACACTATGCCCAGCACGTGTTGGTGGCCCCGAGACCAGTCAGTCTATGTATGAATGTAACCTCTTCCAAATTTAATAAAGTTGATCCTTGGGAATGATTACCATTTCGGTCTTGCCTCCGAGACTGGTCCAAGTGGAAGGATCCTTACTACAACCTTTTTGCGTCACCGACACCTAATGGTCCACGTCACCGACATGTGGCTCATCGCTATGCCATTTGGTTCGTTTGGCGACCACTATGCCTTGGGTTTCATGTGTGGCTTGTCTTTGCCTTTGGTTACCTTTTGGGGACAAATTCTAAGTTGGCTTTCGGGTTGGTTGGGATTCCAATTTTCTTAAGTCTGAATGGTTAAACTTGTTATGTTTCTAAGTTGGCTTTTACGTAAGTGCATGATGGATGAATGTTAGACTTAAGCGCATGTTGGGAAAACCGCTCAAGTCACAGCTGTTAAAATTGAAAAAACAAATCATATTGATTTCTTGGCTTGCTACAAATGTTGTACCATGCAAGTATGTAGCTCATAGATGCAAAATGCCAAGTTTGGCCTACATAGAACTCAAGCTACATGGTTATTTAAAGTCTAGATTAAAGAATACAACTTGCATATAGTTTGTAGACATAGAATTGGCAAATTCATGCTTGTAGAAACTCGTGGCAATTCATATGCATTAATTGTAAGTGATCCATAGTGACATGCAAGGCATGCACAAAGTATAATGGACACATGCATGATGATTTGTACTTTGTTAGTTAGAACTAGTACACTTGTAAAAAGTTGGTAGAATTTCATGCATGGCAAGTGACAAATGTCACATAGACTCTAGATGTCACTTTAGTTGTCAATTTGGAATGGATAGATGTGGTTCTACCTCGAGCTACCTCAAACTCCATAAATATGTGTAGCTCTCCTCACAATCAATGATGAAGAACCAAAGTTTTGTAGCTACCTCATGCAATTTTGGATCTAAACTATTTTGCTTGTTATCTCTGTAGCTTTCTCTCTCTAACTCGTGTTGAAGCTAATGCTAATACACTAAAATCTTGTACTTTTGCTCATTCTTTGATTCATTGCTATCATAATCTGATGCTTAGCATGCTAGATTGTGGTTAAGCCATTTCTTCTGAACTAGATCTTGCTAAACAATCTAGAATCAGGTTACTGTGTTAATCACAAAGCTTAATCAAGATCAATCATACTTGTGGACATTCTCCACATGTGTGAATTCTGGAAATTTTGTCATGGTATCATATCCAAATTAAGCTAACATCTCTGATTGTACGAGAAACTGAGAGCTAAATCAAGCAAAAAAGTAGTTTCGCACTTTTTATCACCTTTCTATGAAGTGTATTTGGACCAAATCAGATTGGAACTGAATTTTCAAACCTGAAAAGAGGTAGTATGGAATTTTGGAATTTCGCATGTGTGAAAATCAGATATTTTCAGTCCTTTTGTTCTCCTTGCTAATAGATCCAAAGATAGCAGTCTTATAGCTTAATGGAAAGCTTATGATCTGTACTTTCCATAGAAATTGAAACCAAATCAATTTGATGTGTCTAGCATGAGTTATAAGCTTTAAAGAGGATAGGGATAGGTCCAAAATCCGAGTGACAGCATTTTGATTTGATTCAATCTTGCTTTGTTCTGAATCCATTGTTTTGAGCATCCTACACAAGAAACTGAAGATAAAGACTGAGTTGAAGTAATGAACACTTTTGAGCCTTCTGAGAGTCAATTGTATTTTCTTTTGATGCATTTCACACGTGCCAAAAGTAGAATTCAAACTAGCCAAAGTGTATCAATCCACTTTGTGTGTCTGATCTAGATAACTTGTTTTGTGGAATATTTGAGAGTTATCTCAAATACGATTGCAAGTGTTTCACATAGGAAGGTAGTACATCCTTGAAAATACCTATAGTGAAAGAGAGCAGCAACTTTAAATCTAATTCGAACAAGCTCAAACATATCTCAGTCCAATAACTAAGAAGTCTTCATTAAAATGGCATCTCAGGGAGGATATCTTCTAGAAGCCAGTGAAAGACTAAACACTTCTAATTACTCAATTTGGAAGTTCGGAATGGAGTCTATCTTGATACTCTAGAATGTTATGGATATTGTGCTTGGTGTTGAGGAGGAGCCTCAAGCACAGGCTAAAATTTTTAAGTACAAGAAAAGAGCTAGAATGGCTCTACATTTCATTAAGATGAATGTATCTAATGAAATTTGGAGAGAGATAGGATCTTGCACTACAGCAAAGAAGCTTGGGATGCACTAAAGACCATCTATGAAGCAAGGAATACTTCTAGAATACTCACTCTTAGGAGTCAGATTTTTCAAAGTTTCCAAAGAAGTGAAGAGAGTGCATCTAGCTATGTTTAGAGAGTTAAAGATTTACATAGAGAGCTTTCCTGTGTTGGTGCTACTATTAACCAAGATGAGCTAGTTCAAGTCATACTGAATGGCTTGAGAGATGACTACGATAATCTTGTTCAGTCTTTTGCTATTAAAGAGGAGTTGCATAATCTAGAAACTCTCCAAGGAATTCTTATTTCTGAAGAATCTAGACAAAGCTATAAACTCTCTAGGATGAACAAACTCGAGCATGGTGGAAGTGACAAAGCCCTCTTTGTCAATGGTAAGCAGAAAGGAAGGAGTAAGAACCAGTTCTCTCAAGCATCCAACAAAGACAAAGCCAAAGATCGAGACAAAGATGGTGAAGAGGATGATACATCTCATCCTTGTGACTCAAAGACCAAGAAGAAGAAAGTGAAGTGTTTCTTCTGTGGCAAGAAGGGGCACTATGTCTCTAATTGCTTCAAGAAGAAAAACCAACTCAAGCAAGCTATTCTCTCCAAAGAGATTGAAGAAGATTTTGTTGCAAGTGATGGAGAAGGATCACTTATGGTGTCTAGTTTTTCTTCATCACCTTTCAAGAAAGATGGATCTTGGTACATAGACAGCGGAGCCTCTTCACATATGTGCTGTTCAAAGGAGTCATTTGACTCAATCTTACCTTTCAAAGGACTCAAGAGATCTATTTACACAGCTAATGATCATGAGTACCCAATAGAAGGAATTGGCAACATTCCATTGAAACTTGCTTCTTCAAAAGTTCTTGCACTTTCTAATGTTCTTTTTATTCCAAAACTCACAAAGAACTTAATTAGTGTGGGAAAGTTGCTTGATAATGGTTGTGATGTAAAGTTCATCTCCAATACTTGTTTTTATCAAGAGAAAGATGAGATCCTTGCTGATGGAACTGTGGTGAATTTTTAAGTTGAATTCTTATGAGAATGCAAACCTTTGTGAAGTTGCTTTGTTATCTAAGGAGGAGCTGTGGCATAGAAGGTTGGGTCATCCTAACTTTAAATCTATGTCTTCTATGGTTAAGAAGGTGAATGCTATTGGTCTTCCAAAATCTCTTTCTAAAGATTTCAAGCTTTGTGAGGCTTGTGCCATTGCAAAGTCACACAGAAAGCCATATCAGAAGTCTTTTATGAAGACTACTCATCCTTTGGAGCTTATACACTCAGATGTACATTTTTCCTCTTCTAAAAGTATTGGTGGTGCAACATGTTTTGTCACCTTTACTGATGACTTTACTAGATATACTTGGTTGTATCTACTTTCTTCAAAGGCAATGGTTTTTTATCACTTCCTAATCTTCAAAGCTTATGTTGAGAAACAGTTTTCTTTTAAAGTTGAAGCTTTAAGATGTGATGGAGGAGGTGAATACATCTCCAACAAGTTTCATGAATACTATGAAGGTGGAGGAATAAAGAGAGAGTTTTCTTGTGCTTATTCTCCATCTCAAAATGGAGAAGCTGAGAGGAAAAATAGATCTTTATGTGAATGTGCTAAAGCAATTCGAGTAGCAGCTTCTTTGCCTATTGATTATTGGGGTGAAGCTATAAATTGTGCCTATTTGTGCAATAGATTACCTCATAATGCACTTGCTGGAAATCATCTTTTGAAGTCTTGTTTAAGAAGAAACCTAAGGTAGATCACCTTAGAGTTTTTGGTTGTGCTTGCGTTGTTAATATGCCCTTGGAAACAAGGAAAAGAGATGATCCTAATTCTATTAAAGGGATCATGGTTGGATATGCATCCAACAAGAAAGCTTACAGAATATATGTTCCCTCTACCTCAACTACAATTAAGAGTAGAGATGTTATATTCCATGAAGATCAAAAATACATTCTTGAGGAGGACGGGTTCAAAGATTCTCACAAAGATACTCCAATCATCACCCTTGAAGATTATCATGGAGAGATGGGGCCGAGAATTGAGGAGGAGTGACCTCGAATCTTTTCACCAAGGAGATCTCAAAGAGAAAGATCCAAGCCTAGAAGGCTTACCTATGAAGATAGAGGCAAGCAAGTGGAAATCAACTCCACTAGTTATGCCTATTTTATTTCTCATGAGGAGCCAAATGATGTATATAATGCACTCAACTCGAAGGAATGGTACCTTGCCATGAAGGAGGAATATGAAGCTTTGATGGCCAATAAGACATGGGAGCTTGTGGATCTTCCATCCAACAAGCACATCATTGGTTGCAAGTAGTTTTCGAGTCAAGTATAATCAAGATGGCACAATCAACAAGTACAAGGCTAGGCTTTGTGCTAAAGGTTTTGCTCAAGTTTATGGACTTGATTATGAGGAGACCTTTGCCCCAGTTGCAAAGATGGTATCAATTAGAATCATAATTTCTCTTGCTTGTTTTTTCAATTGGCAAGTTCTTCAACTAGATGTCTCTAATGCATTTCTAAATGGGTATCTAGAAGAAGAGATTTATATGGATCAGCCTATTGGTTCATCCATGATAAAGAAAAAGTTTGCTTGCTCTTCAAAAGTTTATATGGATTGAAGCAAGCTCCAAGGCCATGGTATTCTAGACTTAACACCTTTCTTGAGTCACTAGGATTTAACCTTAGTAACTATGATCCTTCCTTATATGTCAAGTTTTTTGATAAAGATATTGTCATTCTTCTTATTTGTGTTGATGATATCATTCTGACAGGAAGTAGTATCAAGTTAGTTGAGGAAACGAAGATTGCACTTGGAAAAGAGTTCAAGATGCAAGATCTTGAAAAAATTCACTATATTCTAGGATTAGAGATTGACTTTCTTAAAGATAAAGCTTTTGTATGTCAATCCAAGTATGCTCTTTCAATGTTAAAAAAGTTCAATATGTTGAATTGTAACAGTATAGAAACACCTATGGAGCAAAATGTAAAGGATTCTAACAAAGGTGATAAAAGGACATCACACTTTTTAGAAGTCTTATAGGCTCCTTAATTTGGCTCACAATAACTAGACCAGACATAAGCTTTAGTGTTCATAAGTTGAGCCAGGCTATGCAAAATCCTACTATCTATCATTGGAAAATGGCCAAGAGAGTGCTTAGATATATATCTTCAATTTTTTATTTTGGTTTAATACATAAAAGTGAAGATCTTTCTATTATTGGTTATTCTAACTCGAATTTTGCAAGTGATAGAGCAGATCGAAAATCTACAAGTGCTTATGTCATATATCTTGGAGGAAACTTGATATCTTGGCTTTCGAAAAAGCAAGATACTATATCACTCCCATCATGTGAAGCTGAGTACAAACACTCACTACAACAACAAAGGAAGTGCTTTGGATCAAGAGGTTACTAGTGGAACTAAAGATAATCTTGGAAGAGGATCTACCTATGATAATGTGTGACAACATTTCAGCCCAAGCCCTTGCCAACAACCCAATATTCCATGCAAGGAGCAAGCATATCTAAGTTGCACATCACTTCGTCAGAGAAAAGCTCATTGGAGGGGAAATCAATTTGGAGCACATCGACACATCATCTTGCATTGATGATATGCTCACCAAACCTTTGAGCAAAAGTTCCTTCATCAAGCATAGAGCCAATCTTGGAGTTATACCAAGATCCATATTCAAATCAATATAGATTATTTTTAGGAGGAGTGTTACAATTGGAAAAACAAATCATATTGATCTCTTGGCTTGCTACAAATGTTGTACCATGCAAGTATGTAGCTCATAAATGCAAAATGCCAAGTTTGGCCTACATAGAACTCGACCTACATGGTTATGTAAAGTCTAGATTAAAGAATACAACTTGCATATAGTTTGTAGACATAGAATTGGCAAATTCATGCTTGTAGAAACTCGTGGCAATTCACATGCATTAATTGTAAGTGATCCATAGTGACATGCAAGGCATGCACAAAGTATAATGGACACATGCATGATGATTTGTACTTTGTTAGTTATAACTAGTACACTTGTAAAAAGTTGGTAGAATTTCATGCATGGCAAGTGACAAATGTTACATAGACTCTAGATGTCACTTTAGTTGTCATTTTGGAATGGATAGATGTGGTTCTACCTCGAGCTACCTCAAATTCCATACATATGTTTAGCTCTCCTCACAATCAATGATGAAGAACCAAAGTTTTGCAGCTACCTCATGCCATTTTGGATCTAAACTATTTTGCTTGTTATCTCTCTAGATTTCTCTCTCTAACTCATGTTGAAGCTAATGCTAATACACTAAAATCTTGTACTTTTGTTCATTCTTTGATTCATTGCTATCATAATCTGATGCTTAGCATGCTAGATTGTGGTTAAGCCATTTCTTTTGAACTAGATCTTGTTAAACAATCTAGAATTAGGTTACTGTGCTAATCACAAAGCATAATCAAGATCAATCATACTTGTGCACATTCCCCACATGTGTAAATTCTGAAAATTTTGTCACCAGCACCCTTTGAGGCGCCAGTACGACATGTGGTATCAGAGCCAACTTGCTTGCCAGCTACGCAAGTCTCATAGGGATGGCCACTTTTTGGGATTTGTCAGGACAACCGTTGTACAAGGTGCTGCGCATAGTGTAAGTACGGGTGCGTTCACAGTTGAGGTGGTCGACAGAATGGGGGACTTGATGAGTCAAGGTGTTGCCCTTGAGGTGTAAGCACGGTCCGTTTTCGCGGTTTGGGCCTGGCATCGTCTGCACATAGGACAGATGAGGCAAAGTGCTGCCTAAGTAGGTGAAAGCATGGGGTGTGCCTTGTGGGGTGCGGGGTGACATATTCAAACTATACGGGTTAACCATTGATACTGAGATGCTGTTCGAATTCGGGTGTAACTGCCGATCATTTAGTTATAAGGGCTATCGACCAGAGTTGGTGGGGTGTGACTGAGGCAATGTGCTGCTTAATGGTGAAAGCACGGATGGTTGGATGGATGTTTCCCTATGGGCTAATTCTGTGATAGATTTGCTTGGGCGCGGCTAGGCAAAGGTCCTACGTCCAGTCTCAGGAGGGATGTGGCTTGAGAGGGATCCTCTGTGTTAGCTTTAATTGGTATGTTCTGTCTGTTGTGTGCTCGCTTGGACACAAATGACCTGGTTCCTACTTGGCTCTCAAGTGATGTGAGCATGCTAGTTTGAGGAAGAGATACTTTTATATTGAAGTTGATTTAATAAAGAAGAAAAGAGAGCTATGAGGCCCGGTCGACAAAGGGGAGAGTTTTCAAAAGACAGAGGAGACAACCTATTGGAAAGTACGTCTCTTATCATAATGGATGACTACCTTGATGAGTTACGAGCATTGACAAACATGTTGAAATATTTAAAAAATCTATCTAATGTTGTAAGTAGGGGTCCTAAAAATGCCAAAGATGACCCACACGTGTGAATTCATCATGGTATCAGAGCCTACCTAAGATTTACAAGCAAATCTAATCAAAAAGTTTGCAAATTTGATAAGATTTCAAGCTAGAAATTGTCTAGATTCTACTTTCTAGCTAGTTTGCAGTTTTTTGGTGATTTAGAGCTTCAAACCACTTTGAATGGTCCAGATCAGGTACTGTATGGAATTTCAGGTGCTGGCACGTGTGAAATCCACCCATTTTCAGTTTGGTGGTTCTCTCTCACCTTAGATCCAAATTTCATGCGAATTCGCCCACTAGAAAGCTAGAATTGTGTAGAATCTGATGCAATTCAAATCATGACAGTTGGATAAGCCAATCAAAAGTTATAAGCTTTCAAAGAGTCATAGGTAGGGTGCCTAGACCTGTGGCAAATAGTGAGTACATGTCATTTATTGCTTGAATGATCACAAAAATCATCCAAAACGTCGAAATACCAGCAGGTACCCAGGCTCAATTCTGCCAAAAATTCTATGAAGTAGGATCTCCTTTTATTTTTTAATGTATAATCTCTTCTTTGATCTTTAGCAAGAAAAGTAGTTGCTCCTAGAGTGATTGACTCAACGTTACCATAAAACAAATTTGATCTTTTTTGCAAAGCAAAAACGTTGCCTTTATTTTCAAAGATCATAGGCTTTTAACTTGGAGTATAATCTCTTCATTTGATCTTTTAACTCATAGTAGAATCTCTCCTTTGATCTTCGACGTGAAAAGTGGTTGCTCCTCGAGTAATTGACTCAACATCACAATAAAATCAATTGTTCATTTTTTGCACAAAAAAAAGTTGTCTCTTGAGGTCCACCCCCCCCCCCCCAAAAAAAAAAATAAAAAATAAAATAATAATAATAATACTAATATACTATGTTTTTTGCACAACATTTTGCATGGACTCAGCTTTCATTCTCACACATACACAGAGAACTCTCATTGTCTTCTTGATCATCATTTTTGAAACAAATCAAGCACAATTTGTATCTTATTAGTCATGGTGCATAAATCAACATAAAAAGCTAATATTTTCTACCTATACTTCCGTAGTATAATCGAAATCAATAACTGATACTTAGGGAAGAGAGTGGACATCTTTGTTATGATAATTTGCTGTTAAATGACTAAGTACATAGGTTTTCTTAGTAAAGTCATTTTCAAGTAATTACATCTGTGTTATTATTCTAGAAAAATCTCATGATTGCCAAGTACATTTGTTAGATAGAAAATAGATGTTGAGATTTGAACTATATTTTATCGTCATTGAAAAATTGATTGTATGTGAGTAGTAAATCCTTTGGAATAATAATAATAACATAAAACATGGACATTTCTACATGCCTCTTAACCAAAAAAATGTTATGAGATTGTCTTGATGGTTATGGCTGTCTGATAAGAGTTCAATTTGAATTTCATAGTGTACACGAGTGAATTTGGATATTTTTTTGTGTATGATGTATTTCAAAATTTCATAAAACCTATATTTTGTCCAAGATTTTGACAAACAAAATTTTTTCAAAGACTCGTATTTTTCCAAAGGATTCAAATTTTTTCAAAAACTCTAATTTTTCCAAAGGATCGAATTTTTCCGACCCAACGTTGAGCTTGGCAAAGAAGGATTGTCCAACCCTGGATTGGATCGGATCGAGGCGGATTATTTCCGATGTATATTTTTGACCCTTTGTATATTTTCTGACCCAAAGTAAAATTCGACCCTTTGTACAAAAAAATTTAAGTCGTCAAAAAAATTCGAGTCCTTGAAAAAATTCGAGTCTTTGTAAAAATTCGAGTCTTCGGAAAAATTCGAGTCTAATGAAAAATTCGAGCCTTCCAAGAAATTTGAGGCTTTGGAAAAATTCGAGTCTTAAAAAAAATTCGAGTCTTCTAAAAAATTTGAGTCTGCCGAAAAATTTGAGTCTTCCGAGAAATTCGAATCTTTGGAAAAAGTCGAAGTCGAGTTTTTGGAAAAATTCTGAGTTGACAGTACACACACACACACACACTCTCTCTCTCTCTCTCTCTCAAATTCTCTCTATTTTCATCTCTATCTCATTCTAAATCTCTCTATCCTTTATCTCTCACATTCTCTCACCTCTCTCTCTCTCACACACACACACATATAAGTAAACTTACCTATGCTTATGTGAGAGCATTATTAGTTTGTATGACAATCACAACAAGATATATATACATAAACTATATATATCTTGTTGTCATTGTCATACAAATTGATAATGCTCTCACATAAGCATAGGTAAACACGAGCCAGTTGAGATATATATATATATACATATATATATATATATATATATATATATATATATATATATATATAAGTAAATTTACCTATGCTTATTGGAGAGCATTATTAGTTTCTATGACAATCACAACAAGATTATATACATAAATAAACTATATATATCTTGTTGTGATTGTCATACAAACTAATAATGCTCTCACATAAGCATAGGTAAACAAGAGCATGAGGGTCTCTTTCTTTTATAGTTTTTTAGTGAATTATCATCTATATAGAAGTTCCTCAATAGGCATAAACACAACATGTTGCCGGTTGAACAAAGTTTGGCTTTTTAAGTCTCAAGTGGTCTATCAACATGTTTCTCGAACATGCCAAGGAAATCTTACTATTTGACCATTTGTTTGATGTGCACTAATTTTTTTTAGAGAAGATAAATGCTCTTCATTCTCAAACTTGAGCCTAAGCATCATACGTAAGATAGACCTATTTCACTTGAATTATGACAGTTAAAAGTCTAAGCTAGGTTTTTGTTTGTGATCTATGCCCTTGCATGATTTGTTTAACTAAGCCAATTATATTTCATCAAAATAGGCTTGAAGAAATATGGTAAAGTGCTCAACTTTGTGAGATGTAAAGATAATTTGAATCTAGCAAAATATTTTGCTTATTAGCTTTGATCCAATATCAATAAGCAATAATGGTGATTCTCTTACAACTAACATGCCTTTATTTAGATGACTTCAAGTTGAAAACATGTTTTTTTTAATAATATCTAAAAAATGTAAAACTTTTTTTTTTTTTGGCATTTTAAAACTTGCATGGCAAAGCTACTCATGATTCTTTTGATTACCTAATCAATGGAATTGATTTGTAGTAGCTACTATTTTCCACATAAGAATAGTTTTAATGTCTACAATTTCTTAGGTCTAGAAACTCAAAAAATATAGGTATTGAGTATGATTTTTAGATCTAGTTTTGGCAACAATAATTAAGTGGATATTTATAATAAACTTGGGTTGGTTAAGACACAAAGAGGACCTTAAAAAAATGAGATTATTGGTTGACCCCCACATCAATGGGAGCACATGAAATTAAGTGGGGATTTTCAAAAGATGGTCCCCCACACTTGCCCCCCACATAGAAAAGAGTACACAACTTGCCTCAATTTTAGTAAGGCACATGGGTCAAGGTCCCACCACTTAAAAATGTAAGTGAACAAAGTGCAAGAAGAGAGTTGAATTCACAAATAGACATAAATCTCATTCATGTGGCCATCCATTCTTGCCAGTGGCCACATTGGATGCCACCTAGGAGTGCATCGAGCTTATTCTCACCTAAGTTGTGTGAAAGATGAAGAGGCCACTTGAAGTGCCACTTGGCTTAGATCAATGAAAGGAACTTATTTGGGAAAGTCAAGAGAAATATAGTATTCTCAATATCAATCCACAACTAGTGCAAGGAGTTTTTTCGAGGCATTTAAGGCCATTTCGAACTAGCAAGTCCTTTTTGCTTGGGTCCCTTCACTTGTTGTCCATTTTTTAAACATTGGCAAGTGAGTTGAACCACACCCCCCTACTTTCAAACTTGGCTGGCAATTGCCAAATGGAGAGTTGCAATTTGATTGGCACGTTTAAATCTTTGCCATACCATTGGTCAATTTTTCTTAAGTTGTTCCTAGCAACTCAACACCAAGCAATGTTCCTAGGTCCAAAACGTGGGCTTAACTTTCCCCTATGTGGCAAGGGTCCCATGCACCTCATCTGCCACATGGTGGCAACTCAAAGTAAGTCTACAGGAGGGGGTTAAAGAGAGAGGGAGACCCATTTTTTCTCCATGGACCAATGAGATCATTTCATTTTGAATTAAGGATTTGCCACTCAATGTAGTGTAGTCTAAAACCACCCTAAGAGAAAAAAAAAAAGTTATTCAATCTCTCAACTATGACTTAGCCAATGAAAAGAGCTTATTTGAGGATTTTTTTTTTGGGCGGGGAAGGGGGAGAAGGTCACCCTCCGAGGGCATTCCTCCTAGCCTCAGGCAGAATGCCCCGAGGAGGCATCCTTCTCTACCGTAATATTATTTTTTACCTTTATTTTAATTTTTTTTGTCGTAATTTTTTTACATGCATCTTTCGTGCAAAAGATGCATGTAAAAAAAAGTAAAAGAAATTTACATGCACCTTCCGCGCAAAAGATTCCGCTATGGGAAGCGCCTCCCTTTTCTTCATGAAAAGATCAAAAGTGATATTACCATATGGGAAGTAAAAAACTGGCATAGGACCTTAAGCATTACTCAAGAAAATCAGCAAGATATAAGAATGGAATCGACATTATTTCTCAAAAATTTACATCATAAAAATTCTGATGATTTTTATATGTGCGTACCTATTGATTTTTTTATAGTGTATTTTGGTGAAACCCCAAAAAGCCACAATATCACACCTACATTTATTAACCCAAGAATTGATGGAGTAATAAATGTGTAATGCATTATTATTATTTTTAGACACATACAGAAGCACATTACACTCTGTAAGATACTCTTACTATTAGAAAGTATATTTTCGTTATTTTTAAAAAACTTAAATCTCAAACATACTATTATTAAAAAGTAGTAAGCTAATTTTGGCAAAAAAAAATAAAGGGAAAAAAAAAAAAACAATTCCCATGCTGAAGGCCCCGGACGGGGGCGTACCTTATACGTAACAACCTAGTAATTTTTTTACAGTGTATTTCTGTGAAATCTTAAAAGCCACAATATCACACCTGCATTTATTATTTCAAGATTTGGAGAAGTAATAAATGTGCAATGCATTATTACTAGTTTTAGACACAACCAGAAATGCATTACACTTTGTAAGGTACTTTTATTATTATTAAAAAGTATTTTTAAAAACCAGAAATCATAAATTTACTATTTTTAGTAAATTGCAGATTATTTTTAGAAAAAAAAAAGGAAAAAAAAATCAACGATTGTCACGGCAGGGGAAGGCCCCCGGAGGGGTGCCTTACCCTATACATATAAACCCTTTGGGGCTTAAGTATTTCACAAGGGAGGGGTGTTTTATGTAAGATTTGGGAAGAAACAAATTAGCCTTCCAAACATGCAGCAATGGGTGGGATCCGGCATTTTACTTGAAAGTTGAGACTCGATCGATAGTGTCGCAGTTGGCGACAGAAGGCGGAGATCGAGAAGGTAGCAGCTTCCCCACCGCCTGGGGCTGCGGCGAGCAAGATGGATGGATGCGGGATTGGTTGTGCCAACCTGCTTGAGCGTGCCTCATGGCAGTTTTGCGGATCGCGAAAGAAAGCACAGCGGAGGGGAATCTGGAGATGGTGGGTGGGTCCTGAGACACTGGGACCTCAACCCTGGGCCATGGAGCGCCCATGGGTATGGGTCTGGGTCCTGGGAAGCTGGCGCTGCACAAGAACGTGAACACAGACTGACTCGTCCTGACGCCTGACTCCTCCTGGGCAAGCAAGTTGCACGAGATCAGGGGAAGCAAATTGCAGCAAGAGAACGTGAGGTTGCCAGTAGCGAGCAGGTGCGTACGTGTGTGTGTTCGTGTTGTTTTGTTTTGTTTTGGTTAATGGGAACATGTCCAACGAGGTACTGGGAGGAGTCAGCGACGGCAACGGAACGATTCACGAATAAGCCTTGTGAACAAATGTTTATTTTGAGGAAATTCGACCCAGAATGAATCCGATCTCGTTAAATAGATATTAAGAGCTTGTCTCTAGCGGCTACCTAGATGTTTTGGAACTTTTCTGCATGTTTTAATCTTATAAGTTTGATATAAATTTCACTTTATTTGGAGGCTTAAGTTGTAGAATCGTGCTGCGTGCAGCATGAAGAGGGCACGCCGGTGCATTGATGTCAACGATAGATCGGTCACCGGTTAATGTAGTATATGAAAAAAAATGGACGCTTTAAACTATAGTAGTACGCTTTTTTGTATTTTGTGAAGAGTAACGGAAATGTGTGTTTAGATTAACGAACATCCGTACAGGTGTGCGTACGGGTTTATGTCCATTGGAGTAATTTTGCAGGTATCGTGCAGCGCATTGGCTGATAAATTTCACAACAAAATTTCAAATTAGTGTAATTTTCAAATTCCTGCACAAGATATAAATGCCTCATTCAATTGCCGAGAACTTGGAAAATTAAACGTGGTTGGTTTTTCACTTTGTCACATTAATAGCAATTTGCAAACCATGAGAGACGCTTTCTGAGGATTTGTTTTACCGATCAAAGAATCAGGAAGAGCAGTGAAGCTTTGGTCGTATACTTCCAAGAGCTAGTCGGAAGAGTAGTTGCCCGTTAACTTTTAAGTTAACTGGTTGGATGCACGATATACAAAATTTAGCGAGAGTCCAAAACTTGGAACATCCCTGAGACGTTATATACAGTATATTGTTGTCTACATGTGACAAGATTCGGCTTGTCGTTTGTCATGGATGCAGTGACTGATTTACACAACTAATGAGACATAAAAAGATTTGATGCGAACTCCGGTTTGACTATTGAAGTTTGAACAATATAGGAACCTTCAACCAAAGAAGAAACACAAGAAAATATCTTTGACCAGTTGAAAGAATTTTGACTCGAGATGCATCTTCAGGCCTGAGCTCATCTCCTTTGCAAAATTCACTAAGAAAACTCTGCAGCTGACGGCAGGACAATATTGCAGCAAAAAAACGGAACGATCGGAAACGAAGAATTAAAATTTGCACATAATAGGACTCTAATCACGAACGTGAAATGATTTGAATGAGAAGTATGCCGCGAATACCACAAATTGATAAAACCTTCGATGGTTTATGAACTAGATAGCGAAACGAGACATGTCGTAGAACGTAAAGAGAAAGAAATAAGCATTGTTTCATTCTTGTGCGTGTGAGCCTCAATTGGGAACTCTTTCATACATGTTCATGCCACCATATAGGTAATTTCAAAGAAACTCAAACAAGTCTCACCATCAATATGATTCACCGTTTTCGTCATACTTCCTATATATATTAGTCCCGGGTTTCTTCTTTGTCTTCCTTCTTAGCTGATGATTTCAAAAAGGGATATAAGAATCACACTTGACATGAAAACGGATACGCACTCATATTATGCATTAAAAGCATATTTATTCTTGGATGAAACAAAGACCACATCAATTGTGCAATAAACAAAGCTGAAACCAAAACTCATGAGACACCATATGTTCCAAGGGTAACCTCTTCTTATGTATAAAAGCTTTAACAACAGAATTCTTTTTGTCCAATTTCCACTGGACATTTCAGTGAAAGATAAATCAAAAGGCTTCTTGAATTCAAATATCGAACCTAAATGTGGAAGGATTCTCCACGAATGCAAGTGAGTACTTACATCTCGCTTTCGAGACACGCAAAAGTGTATCATACAGAAGAAACACCAGGAAAGTAGTTTTCTATGGAGTAAACTTCGCCTTTTGATGCTACCTAGGTGCTTTCCTTTCTTACATGTGCATCTATCATAGACTAGATAAATTTCTGAATTGAATCTTTGGTGGCCTTTCAAACTACGACAATCTTCAGCACCCCTTAGATCACACGCATTTCCTATCATTTGATCCAAGCTTGCAATTGATTCTGGATCTTTGTTCTCATAAGAATGAACCTCCTCTGGCAGCTGTACAGTTTTTGCCTTCAGTGATGAACACACATCGCTGTTGGCGATATCAGACTGTTCGACGGTTTCTTGTGGGCTTAAGATATCCATCGGAGGTCGATTTTCGAAGTTTGAAAAAGCATCGACAAATTGGGCATCAGGTGACAAGCCCTTTGGGGAGTGCACCACGATCCACTTTCCGGCTGGGGGACTTAAAGGTGAGCTACCCCACGGATTTGCGCTCTCAGCTGCTGATTCGCATCGGTTTTCCTGAGCAGACATTGGAAAGACTGATTCCCTATTTCTGCTTACTTGTATCCCAAACAGAGGCCTCTTTTTCAGTGACAAGTTGGGAACAGAAGTAACGATTGACATTGTCTGACTGTCCCAGCCACGATCTTGGTTAGATTCCAATACGCTACTCGGTGACACAGGCCTCTTGGAAGCGTCAAGGAGCAGAGCTTCTGTAATAAAGGGATGCTGGAGCAGTTCTGAGCTAGTCCAGCGCTGTTGTGGATCTCTGCAAAAGCACTTTCCTAAAAAGTCTTTCGCTTGAGCAGACAACGATGCTGGTACATCTGGTACTTCATCACTGCATCCAATATGATAGAGAGCCACAAAAGGATTGGCCAACTTGCTAAGAGAACTCCAAGGAGCTCTGCCTGTCGCCATCTCCACCACCGTGCATCCTAATGACCAGATATCGGAGGCAGTGCCTTGCTCCTCTTGTCTCACCACTTCAGGCGCCATCCACAAAGGCGTACCCTTCATCACGGCAAGGCAATCACCAGTCCTTCCATCTTCACCCACACGTTTTGCAGAGCCAAAATCTGCAAGCTTTACGCCTGACGATCCCACCAGTACATTTTTCCCCTTTATATCACAGTGTACAACGCCTTGACTGTGAATGTAATGGAGACCTTGGAGAATTCCTTTCGTGTAAGCACGGATAAGCTGCTCGTTAAGGTGTCCGCCAAACTTTTTCATTAGATCCGCCAGGCTTCCCCCAGACATGTACTCTAGGAAAATATTGCAAACAGACTTTCCATTTTCTACAGACTGATCACTTCCAAAACATCCTATAACAAAAGGAGACTTAAGGCTCTGCAGAATTTGTTTTTCATTCTGGATGGCCGAATAATCAGCCCCCGCCCTGACGCTGCACTCAGCAGATTTTACAGCAAAAAGTTCTCCATTCTCTGTATTGAGAGCCAGGTTCACCTTGCCAAAGGCTCCTGCTCCTAAAAGGCTCCCTCGAACCCATGATTTTACAGAAGTACTAGACCCCTTATCTTCATGGACAATCCTGCACTCCATGACGGAAACAAAAAACCCAGGCGGAGACGCTACACTACACTTCCAGATAACAAAATTGCAGCGCAATTCCTAACGACTGTGCTAGGCCATTCAAAAGGAGCTCTAGATCGGATCGGTTGCAAAGAATTAAACCAGACATTTGAAATCAGAAACCGAAGTGAACAAAATCAAATAGGCAAGCCGATCACAGGGCCAGAAACTAGGCACGCAGACAATGTCGTGAAGGAAAAAAACGGGACAAGAAGAAGAAAGAACTGCTGAACTAGAGCAAGCGAACCCTTGCAAAAACTAGTCTGCATAGTCAGGCGCAAATTTGGTTTATAAGCTAAAGGAGGGAGCCCAGGGCCCAGGGCCCCCCTGGGCCCTGGGGTCTAAACTCGTTGAGAGACAAAGGGGGGCGAGAAAGCAGGAAATCCGAGAGCAAGAGGCCAGGACCCAGTAGAGCGCAAGAAGCAACGACAAATAGGACGCAAACAAAGTCGAAATTTCCATAGCACAACCACTAACGAATATGCACGTCCGCGTCGCGCCTTGCAAGCCGACCTGTTCTCCACCTCAGCACAGACTCGTCACTCCAGTACACGTCATATGCTGCAAGCAGAGCAAAGGGCCAAAGCTCTCCAGCCTGCCAGCTGGCTGCTGCTGGCTGTGTCGATTTTGTACCGTGTATTGTAGCTAACAACAGTCTTGCTGTTTGCTGGGAGTCGATGATCTAATAACTATGAAAATCTTTGCCATATACTAACTAGTAATATACTAACATACTAGCACTTTGTGGTATTTTTGTGTGTGTCCTCTTACCAATGTCATAACTAACCTCCAAAGGATCGTGCTGTCACGAAGAGGAAATTACAAGCGTAATTTCTAGATGCTGACATCAGCCCCAAGCAAGTTACGGCGTAATACGTCGTAACCTGCATGAAGCTTTGAATAAAAGAAAACCATTAAGACAAAAAACCCACTAGTGCTACTACACCTGGTGTTTGCAATTTGTTCCAAAACCTGGCTCACCCCACTGGGTTTGTCGAGTTCCTATGCAAAATTGGCTGACGTTAGCTAGTTCCACTATGCGTGATGCTCTTGGGTAAGGGTGTCCTCAAGTCATCTTACCATGCAACAAATCAACGTTAGCCTAGTCAAATTTAAATCCTACCAATAGCATCCGCATTCCTACTCAACCCCACAAAAATAAGACCCCTACACTTGCATGACATGTGGGGTTGAGTAGGAATGCAAATGCTAGTGGGACTTGGATTTTTTGTTTTTGTTTGCGGCAACAATTTGATCAAGAACTTGAAGATGATTTGATGTTGCAGTATATCGTCGTCATGAAGGTGTTATATTTGGAAGAAGATACTGCTAGTTTAAATGAAGTAAGCTTTTTGATTTTTTTTCTTTTCCACCAGCAATTGGGATTTGAGCCCTAGTCTTTGTCATTGTGGGGAACATTCTAGTCCAAGTTGAATATTGTGGAAGACCATGCAAATAGTTTAGAATCATGGCCTTCTAACCACCCACACCCACATGCTTCTCAATAACAAGTGAACATCTACTCTTTTTATTAAGGAATTTTTCATAACAAAGTTTGCTTATGAGATTGTTTTTTATTTTTATTTTTATTTTTTTTGGGGGGGGCAAGGAGGGCATCTACCATCTCGAAAGGAAACATGGCTTCTGTTGTTGTTGACATACTAAGTTGGTTAAGTGACCTCCTACTATCATAAGATGCTCATGACAAAATTTGATTAGATTATATTAAGATGCCTCACAACTCCTTAAAGAAATACAATCCCAACATACCCCCCCCCCCCCCCCCCCCAGATAGTAAAGTGGGCCTTTGTCTTACTAGAAAAAAAACTTTAGAGGAAAAGATTCTCAGCAATAGACAACATCTTTCTCGTACTCTAAAGTGAAGAAGAGAAAGAAGAAAAAGCCTAGAGTCTAGAATAAAAACATCAAACTCACCTTCAAATGAAGAAAAATCAATTGCTATTTGTTTTTAGATTACATCTCTTATATTGTCCTCATTTGACGTCTTTATCTTACTCTGAAGTGAAAAGGTGAAGGCTAAAAAAGCTTACATATAGTCTAGAAAAATAAATGAAACTCGCCTTCAAATGAAGAAAAAATCTATTGTTATTTGTCTTTTGATTCCATCTCTTATATTGTCCTCACTTGTGAGAATGGTCCAATATCAAATTTCAGGTTCCAAACCAAATGGTAAAAGATTAATGTCCACACACACTTGCTAAGGTACATTCTAGTAGCTCTCATCTTTGTTTTGATTGTTCATGCTTAGGGCTTTGGGACTTGGGGCCCAAAATAGTGTCCAAAGCGATATTGAAAAACGAAGGGTAGCTTTACAACCTAAGTGCATTTTTTAACATGATGATTTGTCTTGATGATTGTACTAGATACACTTGGATTGAATTATTGCCTAAGAAATCTCTAGTGGAAAAGCAACTTAGTTCTTGCATTAAAGTTCTAAGATGTGATAATGGAGGAGAGTATATCTCCAACAAGATGAGAGACTTTTGCGAGATCAATGGCATTAAGAGAGAACTCACTTGTCCTTACACCCCCCAACAAAATGGGGTGGCCGAGAGGAAAAATATGAGTCTTTGTGAATGTGCAAAGTCTTTAAGACTTGATGCATCTGTACCCATCACTATTTGGGAGGAGGCCATAACTTGTGCTAATTACTTATGTAATAGGCTTCCTAGTAGTGCTATTGGTGGGATCTCACCATTTCAAGCTTTGTTTGGCAATAAGCCCAATGTAAAAGATTTTAAAGTGTTTAGATGTATATGTTATGTCCACATTTCTTTGGAAACAAGAAAGAAAGAAAATGCAACTTCTTTCAAAGGAATATTTGTAGGCTAGAGTGAAAATAGCAAAGGATATAGGATATTTAGTCATATTTTAAAAAAAGTAAAAGCTAGCAAGAATGTCTTATTTGATGAATCTCAAAGTTACAAGTTGTCTCCAAATACTTAGGTGATGAAGATCTTGCAACACATGAGGAGGAGCCTTTTGAAAATGATCTTTTGGAAGATCAAAATCAAGTTCCAAAGGAGCCGAGAAGATCCACAAGGAGCAAGGCCAAGCCTTCAAGGCTCACATACTTTGAGAAAGGGAAGCAAAGGGAAGACATCTCCTTCTACCTCTTACTCTTTTCTAACCACAATGCTTGAAGAGCCATCATGTTATGAAGATGCAAGTAGATCACAAGTTTGGAGAGATGCAATACAAGTAGAGTTTGATGCTTTGATAGATAATCAAACTTGGAATCTTGTACACCTTCCATATGGGAAGAAGCCACTTGCATGTAAGTGGATCTATAGATTAAAGTACAATCAAGATGGATCTATAAGTAAGTACAAAGCTAGATTGGTTGCTAAGGGGTTTCTTCAAACTAAAGGCATAGATTATGAAGAATAATTTGTTCTTGTAGCAAAGCTTGTAACCATTAGATTGATCATTTGTATTGCTAATTTATTCAAGTGGAATCTCTGTCAAATGGATGTGACAAATGCTTTTATTAATGGCTACTTGGAGGAGGAAATATACATGTTGCAACCCCTTCATCAAGGATGGTGAGGAGGACAAGGTTTGCCACTTAAGGAAGAGCCTATATGGCTTGAAGCAAGCACCTGAAGCTTGGTACTGTAGGTTGCATGTTTTTCTCTACTCTCTTGGCTTTGTGATGAGCTCTTATGAGCCTTCTTTGTACATCAAATGTAATGATGGAAAGATCATCATTTTAGTACTTTATGTTGATGATATCATATTGACAGGAAATGATGGTGAAGGCATAAGAAATGTTAAAGTTTCTTTGTCTAGTGAATTCAAGATGGTAGATCTAGCTTCTTAAGTTCATACTTGGAATAGAAATTACTAGAGGTAGTGATTTTCCTTTTATAAGTCAATCAAAGTATGCTACTTCCATTCTTGAAAGGTTTGGCATGAAAGATTGTAAGGGGATTGACACCTCTATGGAGCAAGTTTGTAAAGTTACTAATGATTGTGATGAAGCATCCTTTGAGGACATCACACTCTTTAGGAAGCTAATAGGCTCCTTAATCTATTTGACAATCACTAGACCAGATTTGAGCTATAGTGTAAGCAAGTTAAGTCAATATATGCAAGGTCCTTTGATGCATCATTGGAAAAGTGCCAAGAGAGTGCTGAGATATGTCTCTTCTACTAGATTTTTTGGCATTCTCTATCAAGGATCTAACTTGTACTTGAGAGCATTTTTGGATTCGAATTTTGCAGGAGACAAGATGGATAGAAAATCCATAAGTGCATTTGTCACTTTTCTTTGTGGGTGATATCTTGGCTTTCTAAAAAGCAAGATACAATTTATCTTTCCTCTTGTGAAGCCGAGTACAAAGCATTGACTTCAACAACCAAAGAACTCCTATGGCTAAGAAGACTTTTGGTGGAGCTTCAAATGCTAAAGGCCAAGGAAGTCCCTTGCATCTATTGTGACAATCAAGCTTCTCAACAAATTGCTACCAATCTGATCTTCCATGCTAGAACAAAGCATATTGAGATAGCGCATCACTTTGTGAGGGAGAAGGTGCAATCCAAAGAGGTTCAACTTCATCATGTGCCATCATCCGAGTGCATAGCTGATATCTTAACCAAACCTTTGGCTAAAGATTCATTTTTCAAGTTAAGAGATGCTCTTGGAGTTGTAGATAGATGTACATTAGACTTGCCAAATTAGAAGTGAGGAGGAGTGTTAAAAATATCACTTCCAACTTGATGTACCTTGTAGATCTCAAGTTATTTGATCTTGATAGGATCTCACACGTGTGGACTCTGTTCCCACGTGTGAAAGAATGTACATAAGTCACTTTTATAAAGATAGATTGATTTTAGCTTGATCTACACTAGTGTGAAATTGACCTTTGAGTAGAATCTTGAAAATGGTCAAATTGGTCAAACTTTGTGTAAATAGATTGGACTTCCATGTGAATGAGTTATTACTCACACATGTCAAGATACCATTCACACGTGTGGATAAGCTTCTAGAAGATAAGATAGGAAGATTCTATTATATAGGAAATATTCCTATAAATGTGGAAGACTAGCTTTTTGTTTTCTAGCCAAAGAGAATAGTCACCTTTGGGAAATGAGCACATTATATGGCTCCCATTGGTGGATCTGGATGACTAGGCACTCTTCACACGTGTGAAGGCTTGCTGGACAGTACACAGCTCATGGATGTACTTGATCTCTAAAGGGATCAACCAAAATAATAACAAGTTGATGTGACATTGGCAAATTCTAGTCTTGGTTGAGTTTTCCACATTTGTCTTGAGTTTTTATGATTGAAATGCATTCTTAAGCTAATGTACTTTACTCTCTGTAAACAGGCCGTACTGGTACTGTCCTCCACACGTGTGAGGTTGCCCATCCATGTTTTTGATCATTTGATCCATTTCTCTTGCTTAAATCATAGTGCAAAGCATCTAGATCAAGATCTAACACCTAGAACTTGATAGATCTTTGGATTAAGCAATCAATAACTCTTAATGATTGATAAGTACAACGACAGTTTTTGGTTCTTGGATTCCAGTGCCACTCAGCATATGACCAACCTCATTGGCTGTTTCGAGTCCTATACACCCTACAGTACCAACAAATACGTTTACCTTGGTGATAATAGCACACGAGCTATTAAAGGTGAAGATACTGTGAGATTAAGCTTTGCAAATGATCAATCTAAACTACTTTATAAAGTCCTATATATACCCAATTTATCTACAAATCTACTCTCTGTAAGCAGAATCACAGATCTAGGACATAAATAGAATTCGAATGTGATCAGTGCAAAGTAGTTGATAGGACAGGCAAGATCCTAGCACTCGGAAAGAGGCATGGATACTTATATGGATTAAGTCATTTCTTTTCTGCCTCTAGTCAAACACTCGGTACTTCTATTCAAGCAACTAAAAGTTTATTTTGGCATTATAGACTTGGTCACTTGAATCATGCTGCTGTACCACAAATTTCTAAACATTCTATTGTTCTTGATCTAGACTATCCTAATAATAAAGTCGAGTTACCTGTTTGTCAAGACTGTTTAGCTGGTAAACAGACTAGGAAACCATTTAGATCAAGCCATCAACATATTGTCAAAAACAACATCTTGACAAAGGGCCCATTTTGAGTTCTAAAATCCCCTAATGCCAACATTTGGCTCATCGTCAAAATCTTCATCCTCCTCATGAATTGCATTAGCCATAGCGCTTTGTATCGTAGCATATTCGGTATGGCGTTTCATCTTGTGTCTAATCCGTTTGGGTAGACCTGCTAAAAATCACATAATCAAAGCATCTTCACTGATTAGATCGGGATCACACTCAGACTTGAGGTATTTGACCCATTCAATATAATCTCTTATTGTCTCTCTCTTTTTCATTTTAATCTTATTTAAAAGGAGAAAGAGATCTTCCATAAATTTCTTAAGCTCAAATCTCGTAATGAGGACGACTTTAACCACTTCCCAATCTTGTCGTTCTGCTTCATCTTGGTTATAAAACCAATCTTGAGCAGCTCCAGTTAAGGCCATAGGGAATAACTGAAGTTTATCTTGTGGAAAAACTTTGCCATAAACCCTACATGATTCAGAAAAGATCTGGAGAAATCTAATGGGATCAAATAACCCATTGTATTTTGGAATATCTAAATGAGGAGACCTTCTAACAATAATTGGTGGTGGGTTTAGTGGTCGTCCTTGTTCGACCATAATTCCAAATTACGTCAATCAGACAATGAGATTGGATCTAGATTTTTCAACCAAAATCCTATCTCAAATCAAATCAGGTCAGATCTGTAAAAACTTTATCACTTGGAAATAATCAAATTTCTGGTTTCAGATAATAGATCTTGATCAAGTGATCGACGCTAAAAATGAAGATTTTTCATAATTTCTATCAAAATGGATCAGAAATTTGTCAGAAGCTAGATCTGGTAAGTCAGAACCTAAAAATAATATTGGCGAAGGTTTCACGGGCGAAGGTTGACTTGGCGAAGGTTCTTCACTACTTTTTTGGTAAAAATCACTGATTAGGCTATTTATTAACAATTATGGTAAAATTAACCTTTGCTGACTTTATAGTGGATAAATCTGTCACAGATAAATATGTGGTAGAACTGGCGAAGTTTTTTTTGACAAAAAATAGGGTTTCTACAACTTGGCGAGAGTAAAAATAGGTTTTTTGGAAGATCTTGATATATCTAATCTTCATCGATCTCACAAATGGTAATTTACTATATTTAGAATCCTCAAAACTCGGTGAAAGATCTTGTGAAGAATCAAGAGTAATACTAGTATTTTTACAAATAAAAGAGACTTTTTTTTTTGGCAAAAATATGACAATATGACAACTGATCTTTTGGGAAACCTTCGCCCAACTTACTGATTATCAAAAAAAAGTAAGTGGGACTGACACAGACTCTGGCAAAGGTTTAGGCGAAGGTTCATCTCAGAGAACTGATATTTTTGCGAAAAGTTGTGAATTTTTCACAAAAGGTTACCAACAACTAGATGAACAATCACTTTGGCCTTTTATTTTTGGTATTAATCTTCGTCGACCTGGCAGCAGATAAATCTGAATCACACACCTATGCACAGTGAATCGGATGAAGGTTCTTTCTTTGTATTTTATAGGGTTTTGATGGTTTTGTTTGTGGTTTTTCTGATATTTTTGCAAATCTGCTGGGAATAAATCTTTGCCATTCAATCTGAAGAATCTGGAATGAAATCGAAGCTCCCTACAACTCGGTGCAGGTTTCCTATCAGAGGATAAAAAGTTATAAGATCTGATGATGATTTTGCCTCCTTTTTGCTCAAATCTGACAGAATTGACCAATTTTTGTTGTTTTTTTTTTTATTTCTCAGATCCAAATGGATCTTAAGAATGGTGATTTGAATAGCTTCCCATGTTCAATAATCAGATTAGAATTCAAACAAGAAAATCCACTCAAATCAAGCAAAATCACTTCCAAACTAACCCTAAATGCAGTTTTAACACTATTCATGCCACGACAAGATGCCTAATGCAAGCTAACCATCCAGCAAACATGCTGCAAACTGAAAAATTGGCATAGCTCCCCGACAACGGCGCCAAAATTGTAGTGGGTTTCCTTCCTAGCCTAATCTCAACCCAAGATCCAAGCAATCTAGCATCTAACTCTAACATCCATTAACCCTAAGCGTTAACACTACACAATTAACACTACATCCATTAACCCTATAATCCACAATGAGATAGAAACTTGCTTTCTCTCTTTCTCTCTCTCTCTCTCTCTCTCTCTCTCTCTCACACACACACACACACACACACACACACACACACACACAAAGAATAAGAAATGGAAATTCCAATTAACATTCCAATCCAGCAATTAGCAAAATACAACAAAAGCATGAGAGTCGAGCAAAGAGAGCTGTAGCTATATCAAGTTAAATTTGAGGAGAGTGAGAAATTGTCAAAAAATTGACAAATCTAGTTTGATTAAACCATGTAAATTAGTACATAGGTGGGTCCCACATGTGTGAATCCATATTTCCACGTGTGTAGGCTACCCTAGATAGGTTAGATATCATTCCTAGAGTAAGTTAGGTTTGTTTGGTCATAATTCCTAAATTATAGGACCAAATTCCTTGAATCATGGAGGTGGTTGATCTACCTAGCACCAACTTGGCTCTAGGATTAGATAAGATTGACAAATTAGGGCAAAAATAGTTGATCATCTTCCTTATTATATGTTGGATTTTCACCTAACTTGAGAGGAGAAGAGCCCTATTGTACATACAATCCATAATTCCATAGTGAGGAGATAGAATTTTTGGAGCAAATTGCAATCTTGAGTTTTCTACACATTTGTCCTGAGTTTTTGTGAATGCTTTGGTATCTAAACTTGATTACACTTAATCTCTGAAAATATGATCTATCAGAGGCTGTACCATACACGTGTGGGGTCGGAATTCCATGTTTGATCAATGCTTTTGATCGGTTTTGATTGTGGGGTCCAACATTGCTTTTCAAGATCAAGATTTTGAGACTAGGTTTGCAATAGATAGGTGTATCAATCAATCAATCACTCTTGGAGCCTTGCATAGATTCATTTATGGTCTTTAGTATTGTACTTTCAACACTGAGATTATGTCTACACTATCTAGATTCATAATAAGAAAATCAAGTAACTTGACATAATTTTGAATATTGAGTGACAACTCAGGAACAAGCTACAAGCTTTCAATCTTCCCATGATGTGTGCCATTCTTAAAGGATAAATCAACAAACGAAATGTTAGAATTACCAGGCGCCTTGAAAGATTTAGAATGCTCGCCAAATTTCTTTTGTTTCTTCGAGCAATCTTTTGAAAGATGCCCCTTATCCATGCAGGAGAAACACAAGTTGTCAGTCTTTGCCTTGTCATTTTCAGCACGATTCAGCTTCACACACTTTTCCACCCTGAGAATCGATGTCTGTCTTGTCCTTGTCCCGCTTCTTGAAAATTTTCAGCCATAGACAAACTTTGCTCCTTATGGGAGCCTAAGTGGGTGTGAACACGTAGTGTACATATACCAAGTTTGCAACACATGTTTATAAGCAATTTTTAAAATAACATACAATAGTGCCCCTTATGGTGACCATGGTCTCTTTTCTTGTTCTCTCAAAAGCACTTTTATCATATCACTCCAAAACATTAGGGTTCTTCTCTAAAATATCAATAAAAAAGCTCCTAGTGACAACATGAGTTTTCAATTTCTAGGATTTTTTTTAGAACTATCTTCATGCACTTACAAATTTTCTATGAAAATTGAATGGTTGAAATTGTTTATCGCAAAAGAAAGTTTTGATGTATGAGTTATATGAATAGACACTTCAAAATATGCAAATTAATTTTGAAGCTAGACTTGATAGCTTATGCTTGTTCAAAAAACCATAAGTAAATAGATAGAGGTTGTTTACATTGAAAGTACGTATCTTTTTCATTCATAAGTCATTTTCAAGTATGTCTCTTGTGAGCATTTGTTGATGATAGTAATAATTTATTTCTAACTTGGGAGAAGATAGGAGTGAGTTGAGATTGAGGTTGAAGTGCTAGCACTTAAATAAAAGTATTTAAATTACATTGTAAAGATCCAACTTTATCTTCAAATATAAGACTTGAATTCCTTTTTAATCTACAAATTTCAAGCAACCACTCATGTTTATAAGTTATGCTATGATTATTGTGAATTATGATACTACTTTTAATTGAATGCGCTTCTTCAATAGTGCACATAATCAAAATTCTTTTATGTAATAAAACCTAGCCTTAACATGGATACTATATTGGTTTTGAATGCCAATGTGATTCATTTCCATATTGAGCATCACGTCTATCACAATGATGTCAGACGTGTGACGATTTGTGATAACATCTCTATAGTGACAACTATTAATTAGTTTTGAAACTTGTGTGTTAAGTATATGTGGAATTTTGGATAGCAACTATTGGTATATCACATCATGAACATGTTTATTACTTATACAGATTGGGCTAACAATATTTCTAATATATCATAGGGCATATGTGTCAAAGGCCTTGCCCACTCTCATGTTTAATTTGCAAATCATTTTTTTAAATATGTGGAGTTATGGTTAATGCTACAATCATACACTTTCAAAGGTTTAGTTAAAGTTGTTATCAACTTACCTATTAAGTTTTTGAAAACTATAATAACAAAAACACGTGAACAAAAATCTATTTACAAATTATTGTAAATAGATAAATCTACATTTTGTTTGAATTTATTATGATGAAATTTATTATTATTTGTGTCAATTGTGGCTAAACACTCAAACGTATTTTTGTTTTGCATTAAGAATGTAAGAATCGTGTGTAAAATTCTATATAATATTCTTAAGGTGTAGTAGATCGATTTAAAATGGCTCATTATCCAATCTTGGCTACTTACAAATTTTGATGCCATCAAATCCTCAACTAGCTTCTCAAAGTATGTGGAATATAAGAGAGTCAACTCTTAAACTTGAGTTACAATTAAATCAAAATGTGATATAAAATCTAGGCAAATGACGTGTCTCCAAACACTATTTAAAAATTTCTTATCTGTATCCATTGACTTATCAACTTATGAACTATATCAAGCTTTCCTAGATAAGAGTTAGAGATTATTGTCTTTCATGCATAGGCAATCACAATAACAATATTTTGAATTTAAACTTGATATAGCATATAAACTACATGCATGCCATTTACATAAAAGACTAATTTTTCTAAGAAGTCAAATTATATAAATTTGCTTATTTCACCTGGTTTCATTGTAAAAGACCATATCAATGTACTCAATATTATAGTTTCTTAAACTCAAAAATAGCATTAACTATCCTTGTGCATGTAGCAATTATAGTTCAAACACACAATCATTACCTCTATATGTAGTTTTAATTTGAATATTTAATGTTTTATGAAATTACAATACAAAAACGAAATGAAGACATGATATTTTAGATAATAATATAAAACTAGAACAACACACAAGGATGCGAAATTTGTGTATGAAAATTAACTAACACAACTCTCACTTTTGCTCACAAAGCAAGTATACACCATTGCTAACTCTTGATTAGTTTCATAGATGATAGATAGCTTTGATTGGGGCTTTTTATTTATACTACTTTCTATATTTCTAGATAGAGCTTTAAAGTTGCATCATGCATGATTGCATTATAGTCCACTTAGTCGAGATACTTACCAAAGTATTAACTTTTAAAGTGATTGTTGGCTTTGGTAGGTAATGGATTATAAAACTATTACAGAAAATTATTCCAATGTTGGCAAAAAAAAATGTGAGCAACAGAATCACTTAAAGTAAACTTTTGGTACACAAGTTATATAATATAATTTTTTATACCTATATTACAAAAAAATTTAAAAATATATCCATCTAAAAAAGGTTTTTATATCTATATTATACACAAAATGTAAGATAAGAAAATCCTCTTGGTAATCTTGAAATGTGGCATATTTAAAATATGAAATAATACTTATTCACACCAATATTTTATTGTACAAAACTCTATGAAGAGATATGTTGAGATTGAATTTTTTTTGGCTTGAATTTGAATTGTCATAATTTTTAATACACATTTTTCTTTGTATATAATCTATATTATTGCATCAAAAAATAGACGTACAATATAGATAGCAAAGTTTGTCAAAATATAAAATTTAGTATCAAATTGTAAGATCTGAAAGATAATCATCAAAAAAACCTATAAATAGATTAAAATTTGAAGTCTCACCTAGTCAACACAACTCATAGAGAGGCCACTAATGGCCAATATTTTGATTACAACATGTAAAAGTAAAATAATAATAGTTAAAATACACACACACACACACACACACACACACACACACACACACACACACACACACACACACACACACACATTTACCAAGTTTTATATCACCTTTATTGTGGTAATGGTCATATGGTTATAATACTAATATTATGTTATCCTTGTTGACAACGAGACTGTGCACGAAAGGAAGGCTACTGGACTGCAAGGAAAATTTTGACCAGAGTGGCAAAAGGATGAAAAAGCTGCATTTTTTAACTGGATATAGTTGTATGCATTATGGCCAAGTTGAAGGTGTGGCTATACTTATAGTCAAAACTTATGCTTGAGATGGTCTCAAGTAGATTATGGAAATATTTGAAACTCATAAATAGACGGTTTATGACTACTTCTGGATTAGTATTGTTGGCTTTTTGCTGGTGAGAGTATATCAAACATCTATATGATGTTTTTTAATAACTTTCACAACCTTGGCATGCGAGGATTGTTAATGAAATAAGGGTCAGAAAGACTTATTGCAAAAATGCTATGATTTATCATTTAGCATTACTGGACTTCAAATCTTGTACCGTCATTCACTAAATGGTCTCAAGTAGATTATGGAATATTTGAAACTCATAGATAGATATTTTATGACTCCTTGTGGATCATTAATGCTGCTTTTTGTAGTTTAGAGTATCTCAAACATCTATATGATGTTTTTTAATAACTCTCACAACCTTGGCATGAGAGGATTGTTAATGAAGTAACTATTGGAAAAACTTATTACGAAAATGCTATGATTTATAATTTAGCATTACAAGACTTCAAATCTTGTACCGTCATTCGCTACTTCATGATGATAGTAATTATGGATGTGGGTTATAGTGTAGGACCTTTTTTGTGTGGTAATGTTAGTTTCCTCTGTGATTTTTCCTTTTATGTTACTTTCCGTGGACTCGGTTTTTTTTTGTGCTCTTTAAGTTTGATGTTCGTAGTCGTTGGGTTGTTTGGCTTGGGTGGTTTTCTAGTATGGGTTTCTAGTTTAGCATTTTCAAACTCCAACTTTATGGTTTGATTTTCTCTTCGTATGCTAATGTTTGTTTTGTTGGTTCTTTAGGGACCTGTTTTCTCTACCTTTGACTTTATTTTTTCAGTATAATTTAGTTTGTGGTCTGTGGTCTTTTAGTTGGGTTTTTGTTTGCCTCAGTTTTGGTTTTTGGGGGTTTTTTTAGGTTGTCCTTTTGACTGTTTCTGTTGGTTTAATTGTTGTGCCTTTAGTTAATTTTTCATGTTCTCTCTCTCTCTCTCTCTCTCTCTCAACTGACATTCTCTGGAGTTTTTGCACACAAAAGCAAAAAAAACCCAAAATCACACATAGTTGCACTGCAAAAACAACCCTTTTGGCACTGCCCCCAGTCCGCTTCAGAAGAATCTTTGGAACGTTCTTCTCTCCACAGAACAGATCAGCTCTTTGCATGCAACACTCTTTGATAGCAGGTGTTAGTTTCTAATGAAATCTTCAAACTAGAAAGGATGGCAGGTTCGCTGGCAGCTGCGATCTGCAGTTCGTGGGACGTGTTTATCTTTGATAGGCGTGGTGAGGGTCAACGTTCAACCGGTCAACGCAGGTAATAAACCCTAAACATTTTAACCAATCAAAATGCCGTATTCGCATTTTGTCCATCACAGCGTACATTCTCTCGCTGTCTCTCTTGCCCTCGCGCGCTCTCTTTCCTGCTCTCATGCGTTCTTGGCTGGCTGTTGGCGCGCTGCTCTGGCGGTGGTCTGCTTTTGCTCTTCTGCATTCTTGCATTCTTGCTGTGCATGATGATTTCCGTCATTCTGTGTGTGGCTGCCTCGTCGCTTTGGCGGTTCCTGTTGATCTTGTTGCGGCTGGTTCTGACTTCGTGGGTGTGTGTGTTTTGGCGTCCTGTGGTTCTTCCTTACCTCGGGTGTCTACTTTCCTCCGTGGCTGCTGAGTTTTCTCTGCTTTCTGGGTTTGCGTTGGTGGGTAGTTCTACTTTTTCCTTTGGCAATGGCTAAGGTTCGTTTTCATTCTTGTCCTTTTTGAGTCTGTTAGTTGCTTTTTTATGGTTATTATTTTTTATGTTGTGCTGGTTTTTGTAATTTTTTTGGTTTTGGTGTGATTTAGTGAAAATAGTTTAAATTAGAGAGAAACTATGGAGGAATGCACAAATTCATGCTGCTGCTGCTGCTCTGATCGATTGATGATGCTGCTGCTGTTGGATCGATCGATCATGTGCATGTGAATATGGGTTTTTGTGGTGTGTTGAAGCTCTCTTGATCTTTCTTGTCACAGAGATAACAACATCCATTGCATGTTTAGATTCCTAGCAAACATTAGTCAAGAGATTGCTTGCAATTGGCAGATATAGTTTTGTTGTATGTTTATATGCTGATGCAACACACAATGCACATTGTTTTGGCTCTGGATCAGATAGCATTGCATGTTTGGATTCCTAGCAAACATTAGTCAAGGGCTTGCTTGCAATCACATCATTGGCAAGATACAGTTTTGTTGTATGTTAATATGCTGATGCAGCACACAATGCACATTGTTTTGGCTCTGGATTAGATAGCATCCTGATGGTTGTGGATCACTTTGGAGATTTTGCTCAATGGCAGAATCAATTAAGATCGGAGTTCGAAGATGCATAGCCTATAAAAGCAAAAAAGAGCTATGGGCACTATTGCTTGGGGTAACTTCTCTTTGCATATGTGTAATCTTTGTTTGCAATTTAGCATCAATTGTTTCTCAGGTGGATTCACCCTCTAAGTCTGTAGACAAGGAAGAAGATTTGAGGAGGCAGGCGGCTATTTGTGATCGGACGCAGTATCCTGCAGCCTGGGAACTCAAAGCAGATCAGATCACAATACTTGTGAATGGATTTGCAGAAGCTCGCCTTCCCCTTCTGCAGGCATCCATGCAAAAATACTCAGCTTCTCCAGAGGTGCACTTTATCTTCGTCCTCTGGGGCAATGTGTCCACTCCCCACTCGGTCCTTCAAAGCGCCACCTTCTTCAGTGTAGGCTCACCGATCTATGTTGTGAGACAAAACTCCACAAGCTTGAACGATCGATTTCTGCCTAGGCCTTACATCAAAACCAGGGCAGTGATGGTCTGTGATGATGATATCACCATTGAGCTGGAAGATCTCAAATTTGCACTGCAAGTGTGGAGTGAAAATCAGAGGCAAATTGTGGGCTTTTTTCCAAGAACTCATTCCTATAATCTGAACACCAAGTCTTGGATCTACACCAAAAGCGCAACGCGGTACTCGATCATGCTTACAAAGCTCATGATTATAGCCACAGAATTCCTATATCTCTATACCTGCAAGATGCCTCCAGGCGTGAAAGAGTATGTGGATGAAGGAATGAACTGTGAGGATATTGCTATGAATTTCCTCGTGTCAAGCTATGGTGGACAAGGTCCCTTGTTTGTAGCAGGAAAGCCACAAGACTGGGGAGATACTCACTCCTCGGCCAATGACCTGAATACTATGGGGCTTAGTGCTCGCATAGGGCACAGAAAGGATCGAGGAGATTGCATTGGGGCTTTTCAGAGGCTGTGGGGAAGCATGGAACTGAGGTATACTTCTGTCAAAGCAATACCAGATGTGGAAGAACAGGTTCTCTGTGATAAATTTGGAGTTTTGATCCACTGTGATGCTATTGTCTTCTCTCGGCGTGAAGCCCTGAGAATTGCTGGCAAACAGATAATAGCATCCAAGGCTCTCTTTGCATATGTGACAATTCTGTCATCTTGCAAACTCCTGAATGCTTCTTTTGTGCTGGCACAATCCCTTCGCAGCACAGGCACTGTTCATGATCTGGTAGCTCTGCTGCATCCCTCTGCCAACATCAGCGATGAGCATCCTCTATTGCAGGAGCACTTTGATGTTGTCAGACAGATCCAGTGGAGACATGAGAGCAGGCTTTTCAGGAAAGGGATTGAAAAACTGACTCTTTGGCTGCTCTCAGAGTACACAAAAGTAGTTTATGTGGATGTTGAGGCATTGGTGATTTCTAATCTAGATCATCTATTTGAACTTTCGGATTTTGCTGCAGGATCTCAGACGCTCAATCCACAGTACTTCGATTCAGGGTTTCTTGTATTAAGACCATCTATTGCCACCTACAAGGCAATGATAGATACACTAGAAAAGGCTAACATCTCCCATTTGCTAACTGCTGATCATTTCCTGAATGCCTTCTTCAATAGCTGGTTTGAGATGCCAACAAATTATAGGTTAACAATGTGCTATACCGCAGTGCTACACCATATTTCTGAATCAGATTATCCTCCGGGTTTTGACAGGAATTTTTTTGATAAAAAATTGGGCAATCTTGCAGTTATTCGCTTGCCCAATCGGACATTTGCTTTGGCTGCTATTGATCCACAGCAGCCAGCATGCACCCACATCTGGTGTAATGTTTGGATTCAAGTTTTTGAAGCTCTGGTGAGGAATTCTTTTCAACCATATGAAAACGAGAGTCTGCCTGTCGCACAGGGGTTTGCAGCCTCAAAAGTTTACCCTGCTAACCTCACATTGCCTAAGGTTTCTTTTTCAAGATCAGCAACGGAAAGCACTCTGGAGCAAGGCCAGTCCCAGCTTGAAGCTTTTGCAACAGTCATTTATGAAAATAATACCGGCTGTCTTGAGGGATGGCTGGTGTCCTTCCAGGAGAACCACTTTCTTAGTAGATCTGTTGAGACATTGTTGATTGTCGTGTCTACCATGGATGAGCAACTGAGGAAATCATACACAGAACTGTTCAACAATGTTGTGGTGGTGGATCCAGTTGCATTAAATGGAGAAATCATCCACTCGTCATTTGCATTGCTATACTTATGGAATCAAACTTCATATGCGAGGCTAGTTTATGTTGATTTATGCTCCATATTTTTGAAATCCTGCAATGCCCTAAGATTATACTCCACTGGCAGCCATTCCAAATATTTTACTTCCGGACACATTCTCCACGGAGGTGATGGTGTTGCAGCCTAATAAGCTAACTTACCAGTCGCTTTCGGAAGGCCTTAAAATCTACAAGGTCTTGGATCAATCCTTTGAAAGTTATGCAAACTTTTACTACAGAGATTGGCACACATGGCCTGCAAAGCACAGACTTGTTCCTTCATTTCGAATTGACATGAGATTTCATACACAGCTCTTTGAACACATTGAACATTCAACAAAGCTTTTGGTATTCTCTAGCAATCCTCCTATTTGGAGCAGCTCCACCAATTGGACTCCTTTAGAGAAATGGAAGGTTAAGAAGCGGTGGAAAAGAACTTTGTGTAGCCAAAAATATGCAATCCAAGCAGGTCCCGGTAATGTGACTAAAATATGCAACAATTTGGAGTAGCGAGTGTTTATTCTCACTACAAACCGATAAGATGGTATTGAGCACAAGTGGTCTGGAAAATGATTTCAACCAGAAGGGCATTTTGGGAAAATACAGCCTTCTGGCTATATCAGCAACAACTTGGAGATTGAAATCTTTCTTCATGTAAGAGCATGGTTATGGATTCATTTATTCAATTTTCCCTTGTGGTACTTACAAACACACATTGTTCCTTGTTCCTTTGCTACCTATGCTATTGGTAAGGATAATGAACCAGATGTGGCTTCTGTTTTGTCTGTGTCAAAAGCTTTACTTGTGAACACTATTGTTACAGTTAGGAATCCTATCAAAAGCCTGACTTAATGGCGATATCATCATCACAGACCATCACTGCTCTGGTTTTGATGTAAGGCCTAGGCAGAAATTGATCGTTCAAGCTTGCGGAGTCTTGTCTCACAACATAGATCGGTGAGCCTGCGCTGACAAAGGTAGCGCTCTGAAGGACCGAGCGGGGAGTGGACACATTGCCCTAGAGGACGAAGATGGAGTGCACCTCTGGAGAGGCTGAGTATTTTTGCATGGATGCCTGCAGAAGGGGAAGGTGAGCTTCGACAAATCCATTCACAAGTATTGTTATCTGATCTGCTTTGAGTTCCCAGGCTGCAGGATACTGCGTCCGATCACAAATAGCCGCCTGCCTCCTCAAATCTTCTTCCTTTTGTACAAACTCAGAGGGTGAATCCACCTAAGAAACAATTGATGCTAAATTGCAAACAAAGATTACACATATGCAAAGAGAAGTTACCCCCAATAGTGCCCATAGCTCTTTTATGCTTCTATAGGCTATGTGTCTTCGAACTCTGATCTTAATTGATTCTGCCATTGAGCAGAATCTCCAAAGTGATCCACAACCATCAGGATGTTATCTTATCTAGAGCCAAAACAATGTGCATTGTGTGCTGCATCAACATATTAACATACAACAAAATTGTATCTGCCAATGATGTGATTGCAAGCAAAATCTGCTAGGAATCCAAATATGTGATGCTATTTGATCCAGAGCCAAAACAATGTGCATTGTGTGCATCAACATATTAACATACAACAAAACTGTATCTGCCAACGATGTGATTGCAAGCAAGCTCTTGAATAATGTCTACCAGGAATCTAAATATGCAATGGCTGTTATTGCATTGTCTGTGACAAGAACGATCAAGAGAGCTTCAACACATCATTTACAAATTGTGGGAGCATGAAGCTTACATTTGTAGGAGCAATAAAAACGCATATCAACATTTTGAAGAACACCATTCAAAAGATGGTCACAAAAACCCATATTCACATGCACATGATCGATCGATCCAACAATAGCATCATCATCAATCGATCAGAGCAGCATTAACAACATGAATTTGTGCATTCCTCTATCGTTTCTCTCTAATTTAAACTATTTTGTGATTTATAAACATATACATAGGAGCTTTCACCTGAGAAAATAATTATATACTTAGCTAGTCTTACATCAATAATAAGCTCGTCCTACACCAATCACAAAGGTAAGATTATCATAACTAAATAAATATCACCTCTCATGGTGGCTTGAATTTTATAGATCCTTATAGAAGAATCCATAAGCTAGTATTGTAACTAAAAGAAAATTGAAAGACTGTCACATCTTCAAAATTGCAAAAGGGACAAATTTGAATGCGTGAAAAATTGTCAAATATGAGCTTGAGATCAACTTAATGTATTCTCAAATCATTTGATCATCATTTAATATGTATACCTAGTGGATAATTGTCAAGCTAGTCAATCTAGACTGTTGGTACATTGGATGGTTAGGACTTAGTGCATGGAACCATAATCTAGAAGCTTCAATTTGTAGTCTATTAGAACAACAAATAGGTTGGTCTTGATTCATTATTTGGTGTCGAATTGGAGAGAAGCACTACACTTGTCTATATTGCTTGCATTTCTCTCTCCACATTGTCTATCTCTTTCTATCTCTCATCTCTCTAAATTAGTACGTGAAAGAAGTGTATCTCCTACACGAATGTGATCATTACCATGTACTAAAATCTTATTTTCAATTTCATATGAATCCATTATAATTTTAAAAGTAGGATCTTGATGCATTGTAACTTGCTAGGATACTAGTTTTTGCATCTTTCAAGTTTTATAGTTAAAGATATTTGATTTTGACTTTTTCACATATTCTTTTGAAAGTTCAAGAGATGGTTTAAAAAACCAAATCATTTTCTTGATAATAAAACTATGATGGAATAATTGAGAAATTTAGAGTTTTGTTGATGTGTGAAACTTTCTAAAAAAATTAACTCAAAAGTTCAAGACATGATAAAAAGATTAAAAAAAAAAAATTGATATGAAAATTGTGATGGAATAACTGAGAAAACGTAATTGAAACAATTGAAATTAAAAAATATACATAGTCAAATGTTCCTATCAAGAGATATATCGATGCAAAATTTTCATTCACATTTATTGAGAGATACAAATTCGAAAAAGGAGAACTTAGCAATAAAACATCATTTGAGTGGGAGTTGGAATATATTGATCGTATTCACCCAAGCAAGAAGTTCACAAGCCCAATATATTATTGTGGCTACAGATTATTTCACCAAGTGGGTAGATGCCAAGGAAGTACGAACGGCTGATAGGACTACTGCCAAATTTCTATACGAAAACATCATTGTGCACTTCGGATGTCCGGTGGAGATAGTTAGCAATTTCGTCAATGAGACCATCAAAGTCCTATTGGAGGAATTCTTCGTGATCCATCGATTCAGCACACCATATAATCCTCGAGGTAATGAGCAGGCAGAATCCTCCAACAAAATCATGTGTAGCATTATCACAAAAGCAGTTGAAGCTAGCAGATCTGATTGGGAACATAAGTTACATGCTGTTCTGTGGGCATTCAAGACATCATATAAGGGATGCACTGATCAAACACCATTCCAATCGGTTTATGGTCAAGATGCCGTAATGCCAGCAGAGTTTTTGGTACCATCATTGAGGGTTGCCAGCATACAACATCTTGATGAGTCCAAATCTCTACAACTGCTCCATGAAGCTCTACATAAACTTTGCAAGACACACCGATTGGCTATACATGCACACTGTTTGATACACCCATCAATGGTAGTCGGCTACACAAGTATTGGCCACCTTAGTAACATAGATCAAGCTTGATGATGACATCTAGATCAATTACGGATGAGATCTAATGCTACAAATTGTCATTACAACAAAATCCAAACAAGATCTAGATCCAGATAGGATTATAAGAGTAGCAGAACACCATCTGTCAACAAATAGCCTCTGATGATGCTGATTAGATTTGAAGATCTCAGACAAAAATAACAAAAATAGAGATAAAAATCAATTAAACTGATGAATCAACTACCAGATCTACATGAGAACTCTCGTAGGACTCATCATAGTCAGATCTGACCCAAATGGACCCACATAAAGAGCCTCTGGGAGTTCAGACAAGCCAAATCTTCAGAATTCTCTCATGTCATCAAGATCACCTTACCAATATTTGTAGACAGTATAAATGGAACCAGAGCTTGAAATTGACCTGCCTATATGGTCAGATCTTGAAAGTTCAAAAAAATTGAACAAGTTGGACGATTTTTCCCTTCACGTGAGAGTTGAACCCTCACATGACCTTTATAACTCTCGCAGGGCAGCCAAATCAGCTTCTAAACTCTTGCTAACTTCTCTGGGGTCTTAGAAAACTATGAAAACGGTCCCTACAAAAATTGGTATGGAACTGAGTAGTGGAATGTGTTGTTCTCCTAATACACACTCTATTTTTTCTCTATATAAGTAGGAAATTCGATTCATTTGTCGCTTTACACAGCAAAGCTCTTGCCGAATTTACACTCAAATTTTCAACTATTTTCGAATGCTCACAAATTTCCTACACACCATGCTCAGCACTTTCTAGCACCTGTTCCAATCTTGTTTCCACTTGTCCCATCTTTATCACATCCAAATCCATTGTTTTTCTCTTTTCTGAGTTTTTTTCATCTTTTTATGACCCTTAACCATTTTTTCTCCCCCTATCTTACCAAACCTTAGTTGATCTTTCCCATCATCATGACCTCTTTCACTAACCCTGACACTCAGCCATCCTGCCCATCTGATGAAACCAAACCACTCAAATCGCTCGACCCGAAGTCCTTCCATTCACCCATATTTACGACTGGCCTGCTAACTCCTAGATCACCCCTTTGATCCAAGCTACCCAACCCCTCTTGGAAGCAATTGTGAATGTACTGTACTTTAGGACCATAATTGGATCTACAAAAGATCCACAAGAGTGATTGGATGCTTGCTTAACAATCTACCAAAAAACTAGTCATCAAAAAGTTGATCTAGATTGGTAATTTGACAAACAACAAGCATTAACAATCAAAAGCATTGATCAACATTGAAATGTGAGTCCACACGTGTGTACTACAGGCTGTAGTATGGCCTTCAAGCTAAGAAACAAGTAGAAATTGATCAGGTGCATTTGGATCACAAAAACTCAATGTACATAGTGGAGTTGCTTGAGATTGCCAATGAGCTCCAAAAATATTCTATCTTCTCACTATGGGAGCTTGGAATTTTATATCCAATACCAAGGTACTACGCACCGAATGCGTGTGAACCCAGAATCCTTGGCTACCATTGGAATAGTTTTCGATGATAGGCCTAAACCTTCCCATCGATGATCCCTAAAGCCATCGCCCCCTTTCTAGACTCCTTAGTGCCCCTATTTCATATGAATGATGAGTATCTGATCGAGGCCATTATTTATCCAATCATCCAAGCTGCCGCCCATCTCTAGAGCAACTTTCTAGCCGTAGGAAGTTTGTGAAAGGATCACTCCAGTCCCCTTTCCAGCCAATAAGATTGTGCCCTATGATTGGCACGCCTTTTCTTGACACAGTGGGGTTGGTAGACTAGGGCCAAGATCATTTCACATGCTTAATAGAGAGGAGGAGACTCTACCATTTAGAAAGATGCTTTAAAAAATCAAGTTAAATGACATCAAAAATTTTTTGATTCAAAAGATATTTTAAAAAAAATTGGATTCTTTACTTACCCAACCATGTATGATCGTATGTTGATCTCTGTTTGTAAATATTTGCTTGCTGACCTTTGGAAGTACATTACAATATTGCTACAACTAATGAAGTCTCCACTACTCTAATTTTTTACCTTCTGACGATGTAGTTGACAATGTTCAATTTGGAGGACTTCATAATGACAAGGAAATAGATTTTGATACTAGGTCCGAAATATATATATTTTTGTATTTGCCTTTGGATAAATTTGAATACATCATGAGTATTTGGTTCTTATTAAATATAGATATTTTTCAAGTATAGTAAAAATTTTCACTATTCCATATTTGAAAATTTTGGTACAAATTTGATAAGGTTTTGTGCATTCTTTTTGTGTGGTTTTGGTGATAGACATGATATTGTACGTCTTTGTTTTTCAAACTATGTTAAAAGAATGTCATTTTTAGCAAGATTTCTAGAATATTCCTTAGAGATCCCATTTGCACGAATATCACCCATTTGATATGCAACGCTGTTGTTCAAGAATATTCTGAGAACAATCTCTTCTTTTTCTCTTAAATCTCCAATCGTTTCTTCTCCTGTTGATCGTCTTAAATTTCCTATTTCTCCTAAGTCTCCAAAATCCCCATCCAAATATTCTTCTTCTTCCAAATCTTCTTGTCAGTCTCTTCCTAGATCTCCTCCTACATCCCCCTCTCCACTGTCAGGAGCATAGTTAGACCAATTTGTAAAGTTAACGGTCGAATCGTTTTTTAATGATAATTTATTTTCCGGTCTTTCAATATCGCTTCATGCACCCCTTGGTCTTACTTTTGTAGATTCTCCAGAATATGTACAGTATGAACAACTATTTTCTGTGAAAAATTGTCAAAAATCTATCTTGGTTATTTTATAATTTTATGTTTGTGAGTACATTTCACATGGGTGGAGCATGTTCCCACATGTGTAAAATAGTTAAAAATAGTTTTTCATGTTGACTTTAGGGGTATCATAAAGATTGCTAGTCAAGCATCTTGGTGTCACTAGGTGATAGGGCCAATTTTGGCTTTAGAGGTCAAATGGTCAAGTACACATGTTTTGTCATGATTAGGCCAAAATTCAATTGTGATGTAACTCGAGCTAGTTAGGTTGCTTACACATGTCAAGTTTAGGTTTGATGAGGGATGCACCCTATGTGGTGGCAAAAGTCAAAGGGTCCAATCATAAGAGAGAGATGTGTTGTAAGGGTTCAATAAAAGGTGAGCGATGTTGCATCACACATCCAATAGGATTAGAGAGGCTATGATTGAGGGGTCCAATAGGATTGAAGCATGGATCTCCATGAGTTTTATATGTACTCTTCATTCGTATCATAATCCAATGTGAGTTTTCGAGTCAATTTGGAGATTTGCCAATTTTGCTTGTATTGTCTTCTCTCTCTAGATGAGCCCAAAAGTGGTATTTTATCTCTCTACTCGAGGAGAGAAGCTTGTTGGGACTTAGTTTATTTCATGAAGTGTTCCACACGTGTGAAACACCTTTTGGTAATTAATGAATGCATGTAAAATGGTCTTTTTGCCTTAAATCTTTTCATTGACCTTGGATTTCAATCAATAGGTGATCTATAGTGCATGAGCCAAGCTTAGGAGATCAATTTCACACATTAGGGCATTCCCACATGTGTGAAATTTCACATGGTATCAAAACCTACCTAAGCTTTTGATGCATCTATCATCCATAGTTTCAAAAATTTCATGAAAATCAAGATTTAGAGAGTGTTGATTGCATCTCTCATGTCATCTCAAGCAAATTTGGATCAAAAGGATTCATTCTCATAATGATTGAATCATTTCAGGTACTGTACGAAATTCCCTGCTCAGACACGCGTGAAGTACAGCCAAGTTCATTTGGAAAATTCTCTTCCAAGTTAGATCCAAATTTGGTGCTAGATAGTTTGTTTGAAAGCTAGTTTTGTCTAGTTTTTGAAGCAATTTGTTTCAATCCATTTGGTAGAGCCAATAAAAAATTATAGGATTTTGAATAGGGTTAGGTAGGGCACCTAGACTTGTGTGGACACATTTGGTTTGATCATATCATCCTCGTCTCAATATTCTACTTCAAAGAAGGAAAAAAAAAATGTTAAGTGTTTCTTTTGTGGCAAGAAAGGCCACTATACCACCAATTGCTTCAAGAAAAAAAACCAATTCAAGCAAGCCAACATCTCTCATGAGAAAGAAAACTTTATTACAAGTGATGGACAACTAGTATGGACATATTACTTGTCATTCATGGCTTACATATGTTTCCAAATCATTTAGAAATCAAGTGGTTGAGTCATCAAGTGTATGCTCTTGGATCTAGTAAGAGCAAGAATGAGCTTGTTGCTCATAGTTTGAAATATCATGTTTTTACATGGTTTGAGGCATTTTGTAAACTTCTCTTGAGATTAAGTGAAGCATCCAAAGAGGACACTTACATCCTTGAGAGAGTATTTAGCCTCAAGATGATCAAGATAGAATTTGATTTCAAGATTAGATCCATCATGGATAAAGTTCATAGTATGTGGACTAGTCAAGCTAGTATGCTCAATCTTGATAATCAACACTTTTGTTCATCTTATGATCTTGAGGTTCAAGGTTGAGGCCCAAGGTTTAGAAAAATAGTCATCCAATGACTTTCTAACACCTCTCTAGGTGCCATACCTCCATCCAAGGCATAGACACCTACCTACCTTTAACCAAGGACACTAGTACCATAATCTAAGGCACCTACCCTTAATACTAAGGGTACCCCTTATCCAAGGGTCACGTGACTCCATACCTCCGACTAAGGTATAGTCACTTGCTTGCCCTTATCCAAAGGCACATACCCTTAGTCCTAAGGGTGACCCTTATCCAAGGGTAGCTTGCCATTTAGCCCCCAACACTAAATGAAGCAATAGGGGTCTGAAGTACTGCTAGTTACATAGGTATGTAACATCTGCATAAATATCTTATATGATCAACAACTCTGAATCCTGCACCTTCACTTTGATATCATCCTCTAAGACCTGTTGAATCCTGGCCACAAACTCATTGTATAGATGCATCAAAACGAACGATGGATTGACCTTCAACAAACTACCCAACATGCACGTCTCCACCATACTTTGGATGAAATAGATGTTGACGGGGCTACGTACCTTCCAATTCACAGAAGTTGCATCACTACTGCTTGAGGCCATTGTTTCCTACAACTTTTTGCCACTTGTCAAGTGAGCATGTTTTTGGTTTTCGTGTACAATTAAGATTGTGTATCCAGAATGGCTGTGCAACCTAGCACTGACACATGTCCATTGTCCACTTGCATCGTCACCTATTGCATTAATCGTGCATTGTCTTTCCCATTTTTCTTTTAACATTGTTTTCTTCTCATTTTACCTTTATCTCATAGTGAATTTGTGTGTGTTTGTCTTGTTGCTTCCTTGTGCGATCTGATTTTTGTTGTGATCACTATTGAGGTCTTGCTTGCAAATGCTTGACTTGGCTAGCCACTGTAATCCGAAATCTGATTTACTATGATTTACAATGAGCTGAGCTTGTGATCTGATTTTACTATAAACTGAGCTGGTATTCTAATTTCTTATTTTTTACTATTTGCTTGCATTAAAGACTTAATATTTTGTCACTATGGTGTTGTTCTTGTTTTGTATTTTTGTTGCTTTTATGGATCTAAAATATTTTAAGATAATCAATTTTGTACCATTCAGTCGTGATAGAAAATCAGCATTTGTGATACTTTTCTTGTTGAGTCTGTACTTCGAATGTAAATTCTCGCAATAGTACCACGCACCTAGCAATCCACCCAGTTCAGTCTGCTTTGTTAACCAAATACCTCAACACAAAATGGTCCACATAGAATATCAATGGATATCCCAACAAATAATGTCAAAACTTCTTCACTAAATAAATCAATCCTAATGCTTCCCTTTCTATAGCTGAATACTTCATTTCTAAGCTCAATAATTGGCGTCCTGCATAATACACCGGGTAGTCCTTCTTCAAGTCATCATTCTGACTCAGGTTCACTCCAATTGCAAATACAGATACATCGACATAGACATGAAATGGTCTTTTCCGGTCTGGGGGCCATAATACGGGTGTTTCAATTAAGTTTTGCTTTAATTGTTCGAAAGCATTCTGTCATTCAGGTGTCCACAAATACTCTGCATCCTTCTTTAACAATTGACTTAAAGGTGAAGCAAGAGATGCATAATCTTTTATGAACCTTTGACAGTACCCGACATGTTTGAGAAAACCTCGAAGTTTTTTCAAATTCGTGGGTTCTTTTATATTCTTTGTTATCTCGACTTTATCGATGTCGACTTCAATTTCTCTTTCGGATATTCGATGTATGGTTCCAAGTATAGTATTGACTAAGCCTACTTGTGTTGATTCTAATAGTGAAGTACTCGACTTAGCGAAGTACCCTTATCATTCACTCGTAGGATCGTTGATGTATGCAATGTTGTGTACTAGACTAGATTTAGCATACACTGTTAGCACGTTAAGTCAATTCATGTCTATCCCTAGGATCTCTCATTGGAAAGCATTAAAGAGAGTGATGCGATATATTTAGAGAAGTTTAGATCACATTTTGTGTTATGATGAAAATGCTATCGACCCACTCGTCCTGCTAGGCTACTCCGACTCAGATTGGGGAGAAACAGTCTCTACCAGAAAATCTACCTCCGAATTCTGTTTCTATCTAGTAGGGAGACTGATTTCATAGAACTCAAGGAAGCAGAAATTAGTTACGCTTTCTTCAACTGAGGAAGAGTACATTATAGCATGTCAAGCTTCAAAAGAAGTTGTACGGATCAGGTTATTACTTCACGACTTACATTACACTCAGTTCAATACTACCACCATTCTATGTGACAACTTGTGTTGTATTTCACTATCACTGAATCTCAGATTTCATGGCAAATCCAAGCACATAGAAATCCAGTATCATTTCATTTGGGAGAAAGTTTTCTCAGGGCAAGTGATCCTTCAATACTGCTCCACAACAGAAATGGTCGCATACATCTTCACTAAAGCGCTTTGGAGGATCAAGCACCAGAAGTTCTTCAACATGTTGAACCTGATGAAGATACCAAGGCACCAACCATGACCTTAAGGGGGACTGTTGGCAATTAAGCCCACAATTGCCTCCTTGGTGAATGACTGATTTCTATTTCAAGATTCTTTTTGCACGTTCATTGATCTTTGATCTAGAGTCAGGTGAAACCTATTTTGGATTAATATGTCTGCCCATTTGACACCTACAGGAATCATAACTTAGACAACCAAACTATTTGAAGAACATCTACACCAGGCTTCTGGCTGATCTCCAACAAAGGATAACCAATCCTATCATATTTTAAGTTCAATAATTTGAAGATCGTTGAAGACTTGGCCATCTTCAACAACTTCCAAGGACTAGCATTTAGAACAAGTCTACAAAAACACTCTACTTTTGCACCAGTCTACAGAAATACACTAAGTGTCGCACAACTCGCATTCTTTGCACTTTTCCAAAAAATGCAACACTTCAACAGCTTGAAGAAAAATACACTAAGTGTCGCACATTTCACATTTGTCGCATTTTTTCGAAAACTGCGACACTTGCCTTCAGCTTTTTCCATTCAATTTTTCTGTTCAAAAGTTTAACTGTTTTCAAGACCTTCGACTTTTTCGCCCATTAGGGAGAGAATATTCTTTCTAGGATTCTATACAACCCAATTATAAGCAATTGACCTCCTATTCTTGCACAATAGCAGTCAAACACCATCATGCAAGTGCTCCATAGTCCAAATATAGGTCTGGGCCCTCATAAGATTATTAATTACATTACCGAACAAGTCCGAAATGGCGAGGCATAACTAATAACCTTATACACTAGAGTACCACCTATCCATGTCAAGAATTATTTCAAATCCCACATACTAGACATGGACGTAATAATAAATTCTTTGCCTCCAAAGCAATGTCTTTTTCAAAAAACTTTTTTGTATTTATGTCAAAATCGCAATTTTTCATTTCTTTTAATTTGCTCTTTCCCCCTGAACTTCAAGTTGATCGAATATTGCGGTTAAAGATCTTTTTGAAGGAATTGTATTCCTTGTACCATTTCGGATATAGATATTTATATGCTCCGCTCTAGACAAGAAATTCAAAGCAACCCAAATTGTCAACTTCTGATATGATCCGATACAGGGAGAAAAAGCTAAAACATGTAGATTTATGGTCATCAAGAACATTGTATCCTATTAATCCATATTCATTGCAACATCCGGATTTTGATTTGATGAGTCAATTAATAATCTACATGTGTCATGGCAAAAATGGCCTTTTGGGTTACTATGAGAATTCGATGCTCTATGGGAATGCACATTCAATACAAACAATACATTATTTGAAAGAGAAATTAAGGAAAATATCAAATGAGTGCGAAGAAAAATCTACAAAGTTGAAATCTTGTTTGGAAGAAAGTGAGATGTTCAAAAAAGAGATCCAAACATTGAAATCTTCTTTGCGACATTTTACAACCAGTAATGATGAGATAAAAACTGCATTTCAATCCATGTGTATCTCATAGATAATAAAGGAGGCATTTGCACAGGTAAGTACTAAAAAGTTTCCAATCCCATGACCATTTCATCTTTTTTTTAAAAAAGACATGTTAAACCAAGGTATGCAGACAATAGTTGGTAATCCATCTCATATCAATGAAGTATATTGCTCGAAAGGAGAATGTCTAGCATATAACAATTTCAACAATCTATTTATTGACATTAATCAGTTACTAACATTCATCAAAAAATTTTACAGTATTACAAAGGAGAACGTCAATAACAAGTTGATAGTTGATCTCAAGTTAGATGAGTCTGAAATTATAAAAGGACAAAAAATGGAGAGAGTCAGTCTTACGATCATGAATGGAGCACTTTCAAATTCAAAAGACTCAGAAGGTCTCAACTCAGTGTTCAATCAGAAAATGATATTTGGTAGCTGGTAGCTTTTCAAGTATAGTAGTTCCTTCACATATTCAATAGGGATAATCTAATATGGATTTTATTTGAAAAATCTTCTTTGTTAATATTATTTTAAATCATTTTTTTGTGTTTCTCTTATAGGTGATGAAGAAGACCATGACATTCTCTCATGGATATTTGATAGAACGTCATATCCTGCCAACATAAAAAATCACATGGATGGAGATCCACTCAATATTCTTAGAATTGTCACTTTCAACGTAGAATGACATTAAGCATGAGATATGAAGACATTAAAATGTATGTTCAATGTATCCCATGGTGCTAACTCTAAACACCCATGTTTGTACTACATGAAGACGTCAAAAGACGTGACAAAGAGTACATGAATATCAAGAGATCGAGAAGATCCTAATTAGAAACTCGTACTACCGATTCCTCTTTAGAATGTTCATATCTGTACATTGCATGCAGAGGTGCGTATAATAAAAAAAAATATATACCTTCACATCTTGTTTGCATGAAATTTCAAACTAGAGGCATCTGCAAAGGAAGCTATTTCTAAATTAGAGGATGTGTTGTCTAAAGCAAGCTTATATAATGGCCATTTTAAAATTAAAAAAGACGACAAGCTATCAAATAATATAGGAAATATTTCATGCAAGCCGATCATTGGAGGATCCAGAGCTCATAGATTTTTATCAAATTATTCTGGCAAAAAATTCAAGATTCAATACTCGGTTTGGAAAGAGATAATAGCTACAACTCAAGATTTTGAAAATAAAGGTTCTACTCGTCTACACAAAGTAGAAGTTTGGAGAGAATTAAACAACATGGTGAAATACCTGAGAAAAGATAAATTTTCAAATACTGATGTACAAATAATACAAAAAATAGCCAATGAATTTGTGGATACAGTTCGAAGTGCATGGGGTGTAGATCATATAACACATTATATGGTAAGATTTCATTGCTACACTATTATAGTCAAATACGTGCAATTAATTTAGATACTTTGGTACTGATTTAGATTTTGTTTTTATGACATGCAGCACATATTACGACATCATTCGACATTCTTTGCAAGAAATACTGGAAGTCTTAGCATATGGTCATCGCAAGGAATGGAAAAATCTCATTTGCAAGCAAGAGCGACATTTCATAAAAGTAAACAACATGGTGGGACTAGCACAAAGAACAACTATATATTGCAACTTTTTCAATGGTTTTACAGGAGAATTCAAATTCGTCATAATACAAAATCGACGGATTATAAAAAAATTTCAAAAAGCATGCAAATTTATACAAGCTAGTAGACAATAGACATACTAAGAAATTTTGTATATTAAATGGAAAGTTCTACAAAGTACAACTCTCTAATATCTGCTTTGCTTCTGACACTTTCTCTAATGAAAGTTGCAACTTAGAATCATGCAACAATTTCTTTCTGTCATGCGGATCCAAGAACTCATAGTTTTCATGCTTACTCAGATCAACGTAGGTAGCATACAATGCAAAATGAGATGATTTGAGCATGGAATTCACTGGTCCATATCCTAAAATTTTACGTGCAATAGTTTTCTTAACAAAATTCATTTTATGCACCCTATTAAAATTATGTCCTGTGCCTTGATTGCCATAATCATTGTATCACCATGTTGACGAAACTTTGAATGGGCAACACTTATCTCATTATTCTTGAAGAACTTCAAATAATGCCCCAGTGCATGATCTCTTGAAAATTCTCTAGCAAAACATCTTTGCCTTCCTCAACGAATTACAAAATCATCAAGGAAAATTGTTTTCTGAAATAAAAAAATGCAAAGTAAGTTCCAGTACAAAATCTAACATAACGGATCTACTAGTACATGATAAGATATAAAACTTACGCATTCGGCTTTGTCTTTCTCGATTAATGTCTCTCCATCAATATTATGTCCACCTTTTGATGTCAATAAGGTTGGTGAATAGACAGTTGGTTCTGGAAAACCAAGTTGACTTTGAAATCTGAGAAACTCCTCTTCAAAAGGAAGAAGATCTTCTTTTTGGCACATTTTCTCACAACTATTTTCAAGCAATCTTTCCTTAAATAAAACTCATCCTTATTTACGTCATCAACACCAGTGAGAAGATCATCAACATCAAAATCAATTATATCTAAAAATTCATGAAGCTCTTTGTTCAAAATGCAAAGAGTCTCAGACTCTGTGAAATCAAAAAGATCTGATATATCTGATATTGTCAAAAAAGAATTATTATCTATATTATAAGTAGGCCATGTGATTAGAGATTTATCAGAAGGAGAAAGGGTAGTGGTAGTTCTAAGGCCTATAAACAGTACTCTATTTTGAGCATGATCAAAATCTGTACAATCATCTAAACTAACGCTTGCATCAATAAAAACAATTTCTATATCTACAAGCTTCGAATTGTTAGATTTTGTACCGTTGGAAAAAACAGCTTTAGAAGTAGAATGGGCAGCTTTCGAATCGTCATAAATATTTAACAAAAGAAAAAAAAATAAATACAGATTAAAACTCTACAAATCTATATATTTTATTGTGTATTTGACGATCATCTACAGACTTGAAATCATTATGCAATTTGGTGAACATTCTGCCAAGCTTAGCTTTATAAGTATGTTTGTCGAGTGCCACCAAGTCTTGATAATGAATAATGTTTTAATACTGAGATCTGAACAAGGGGGTACTAAGTAGAGACTTTGAGATAAATATCAAAAAATGCTTGTACACCAGGACCCTCTATAATAGAAGGAAGAACAAATAGAAAAGGAAAAAAAAGTGACTTGAAATATTCTATATTGTCACTAATAACAAATTCAAAAAAAAAAAAATAGATTGGAATCAAAATTAGACATTTCAACAAAAGCAGTACAGATCTGATTAGTGCACGTATCAAACCCCACATGCCCCTCATCAATGAGTCATAATGATGTGTACGGATGGACACGTGGACCATTGACATCATGGCATGTGTCTCAAATTTTTCATTTATCGTCGTAAATTTTCAATTTTTTTCTTCGCAATATCGATCTCAAGCGCATCAAAAAGGCTTCTCGTATCGATTTCGAACGCGGGTACATTTGGTAGAGAAAATCAAAATAGAAACACGCGCTTGAGAGCGATATCCTAGAAAGCAATATCGATTTCAGGCGCAAAAGTACGAACGAAGGGTAAACAAGTTAAAAAGTGTGCTTGAAATCGATATTTGGTGTAGAAATCAGAAAAATTGTGAAGGACATGTGTCATCTCATAATTGGTGGAGAATATTCCTTTGTACAGATAATGATTGATGCGACAGTTGTCACGTGAGGAATGTCACATGACACTATTAGATTAGTGCACGTGTCACACCCCACGTGCCCCTCATCGATGAGTTATAATGATGTGTACAGATGGACATGTGGACCACTAAAATGACACCATGTGTTCCAAGTTTTTCATTTATCATCACAAATTTTCAATTTTTTTCTCGCAATATCGATCTCAAGTGCGTCAAATAGGCTTTTCTTATTGGTTTCAAACGTGGGTATGATTGGCCAAAGAAAATTGGAATGAAAATGCATGCTTGAGAGTGATATCCTAGAAAGAAATATCGATTTCAAGTGCGGAGGTACGAACAGAGGGTAAATAGATTGAAAAGTGCGTTTGAAATTGATATCAGGTGCATAAATCAGAAAAATTGCGAAGGACACATGTTTTTTCATGATTGGTTGAAGGTATTAGCTCGTACAAATAATGATTGATGTGATAGTTGTCATGTGCAGAATGACACATACCACTCTCTGATTGGTGCATGTGTCACACACCCACATGTCCCTCATTAATGAGTCATGATGATCAGTACAGATGGACATGTTCGCCACGTGTCCCGGATGAAAAAACATTTTGTTTCTAATGCCAAAGCTTTGCTAGCTTTCAATTTTGACCTTTGACAAATGGCGACACGACACGACATGACACGACACGAAATCAGTCATGCCCCATGAACCACCAAGAAGATCAGCCAAGTACCAAAGGGGTTCAAATATCTAATCTGATAACATGACATCATTAGAAGTATTCTAGATCGTGGCTAATCTGCTACTCTTGTAATTCGCGATTAATCCTAGATGTTTAATCTTTATAATCTGTAAGCTACAAGAATGCGACACGAAATTGTTCACGAACTAAATACTTTCTGATTGATGCACATTATAGTAAGTTGAATGCTAGTAAGCAAGACAATTGTCTGGAGACGAAATATATAGGATATGAATCCACCTGCGTGCGAGATAATTTTGCAATAGGATCTATAGATCCAAGGTTCGCTAGTAAGCGAGACTCAAATTCGTGAGAGAACTGTATTTCTCTCACACCAACGCACTGCGTGGATATGCATGCAGTGTTTAAAAGAATCAAAAAAATCAATAGATGATTTTGTAGTTGTTGTGCGCAACACTATTCTAGATGATTATATGATCTTGTATATAAATTCGTCTGCTACTACTCGTGTGTTTAATTTGCTTGTTCATTCTAATTTCGCATCTTGGTTTGATATTGTTGAATGCTGCATTAATTTGTTAGCGTAGATCAGTGGTGTCTAACTTCTAAAGGATTGTAGGAGTGATACAGCCGACAGTGACCAGCGATCACATCTGAATTCCTGATGAACTGATCCTATTCGTGAATCCTTTTGCTTCGTGATTCGCTTCGCGATCACCTGGCTACAAGGATAAATCAATCACAGAGCTCACCTAGGTTTCACTTCGCTTTGTTTCGTTTCATTTTCTTCTAGAATTCGTCTCGTTTCATTTGGTTGCGTTATAGAGCCTGATTGATCCAACTCGAACAGAAATAATTCAAGTGTCGCAAAAAGTTTCGCAAATCGTTCGTGATTTAACTATGTTAGTTTGTCACCAAAGTTTTTTTGGCTAGAATCTGTGCATTTTCTACATTACATTCATTCCTCATCAGTGGTATCAGAGTCTGTCTTGTCAAAGTCTGACACAGCCAAAGGCAATAAGATCAAAGGGACTGAGCATTCAAATAGTCAACCATCAACAAGTGTACACGAATTCAAGAGGCAACGGGTTCAATCAACAACATACAGAGCAAGATCTGTACAGTTCTGGATTATTCAGGATCTAACTTTCTAGCATGGAAAGTTAAAACATCATTGATACTAAAGGGTGAAGGTTCATTTCCCTTGGTGGATGGCACAGAGGAGATGCCTACAACATCAGACAAAGAGCTACATGAGTGGAGGGAGAAAAATGACAAGGCAGTAGCTTTGCTATCATCTTCCATCGAAGATAGTCTCATGCTTGACCTGGCTACACTCTCCAAGGAAAAGAAGATGTGGGATACACTGCTCACAAGATTTCAAATGAAATCACGAAGTCAAATAATGATGCTGTAAGATCAACTAACAAATCTATAGTGAAATGGGAAAGACCTCACTTCTTTTGTAAGAAAGATGAAGGATCTATTCCTATCACTACACAATTCTGGAGCAAAAAATGTAGTGTCAACTGAGAAGTAGCTCACTTACCTGTTGAGAGCCTTACCTAGATCTTTCCAGACAACTAGAACCCTGCTCGCGAAAGATCCTACAATGACCCCTCAAAAAGGCAATTGTCGAAATTCGAGAGGAATCGAGACGAGAGAGCATCTTGATCACAAAGATGGTTCTGACTAGGCCCTCTACAGCAACAAAGAAAAGACCAAGAAACAATTCAAGCCTAAGAGAGAATCGAATCAAAGGTAGGATTGCGATCAATAAGCAAAGTGAACCAATAAAGGTATGTGGAAGACAAAGGGAGGTCGAAACAACAAGGTGGAGAAAAGAAGGCTTGCGTGAGATGCTAACGAGATGGGCACACAGTTGATACATGCTGGGTCAATCCGAAAATTGAATGTATCCATTGCCACAAAAAAGGTCATGCAATCGTGGATTGTCGTCTGAACCCAAGGAACAAATCAGCATAGAACAGACAGGAGAACAACAATAGTTCGTCCTATGTCGAGGACCTTGAGAGCCCAAAAATGGGTGAAGAGAGATCTAACAGAAATTGTTCAACCACCTACATTTCTGTAGATGTGTGTGCAGTGTCAATGTCTGACACACAAGAGGTGATCCTAGAGTCATGAGCTACCTCACACTTCGTGACATCAAGATGAATTATGTCTGATTTTAGAAGTGCAGATCCATCAAGATCCAAACATCAAGTGAGCGGTATTGGTTTACTCTGGCTCAACACGAATGGCAGAGACAGATGACTCGAAGACGTTCTGTTTGTGCCAACATTGCAGCACGACTTTTTTTTTGTGGCAAGGATAGCTGATGCAGAGATGCATGTGATATTTTTTGATGAAGCATGCAATGTTATTGATGCCAATACCAATACCCTGATCACTCAAGGCAGAAGAAAAGGTAATCTATATCACTCGAAGGTACGCCTGTCTGCAGATCAAGTGCATCATCAGACTCATGATGACTCACTAGACACTCTGTGGCACAGAAGACTATGCCACATGAACTCAATGGCACTTTATCAAACAAGTCATCATGGAGCAATAACAAGGGTCAGCATCTCGAATGCGAACAATTTGATCACCTATGATGCATGCCTGATGGGTAAGATGTCTCGCACTCCATTCGTTAAAGACTTCATTGATGATTATAGTAAATTCACCAGAGTGTATTTCATTCAGAATAAATTAGAAGCACTTGATAAATTCACAAAGTATGTGAATTGGGCAAAGAGATGCACCAGCAACAAAGTGAAGCAGATAAGACAGATCGAGGTGGTAAATACATCTCGAATCGCTTCACTGACTTCTGCAATGATCGTGGCATCATTCACAGAAGGACTTCAACCTACACACCGCAGCACAACGGTGTTGTAGAATGAAAGAATAGGACCCTGATGGAAGTTTTCATATGCATGATGGCCTACTCGAAAGCTCCAAGGGTACTATGGGCTGAAGTAGTAGCTACAGCTGCATACATTCAGAACAAGACAGGGAAGTCTGGTGTCCCTCACACGACACCACACGAATTATGGCGGAAAAGAAAGCCCCACCTATCTCACATCAGAATCTTTGGTTGTGCAACTTATGCACATATCCCTGATAAGCTTCGAAAGAAGCTTGATGAGAAAGCTGAACAGGGATTTCTGGTAGGATATGACAACAATTTGTCTACAAAGTCTACATGCCAGACACAAACACTGTGAAGATAGTGAAAGATGTCAGATTTGTTAGAAATGGTGAACTCTTGCAATTTTGTCGCAGCACGAACAAAAAACGAAAGTCGAACAAGAACAATTCGTGATAGTCAATGTGTCTTTGACTCAAAGCACGAACGATTCGCGAATTAATCATGAATCATAGACACACCTCCAGGACCGCAAAGAGCAAAAATGAATGCAAAATGAAAAGAACAAAAACACACGAAGAAAAATCTTACGTGCTGCCAACTGGCAGCTCAACATGCTTCATGCCCAACTGAAATGAATAGCAATGACGAAGACTAACTAACTAGTTGATTAGCGTTAACTAGTCTTGTGATTCTACATTTAGCTATCTTGTAAACTCCACATAGTGGAGGTATAAACAATCCTCTCTAGATCGTAACTAAAAAAGAAGAGAGATAGTGAAAACGGAGATATGTAAGAAACAGAGAGAGACGTAGCGAATAGAGTAAGAAAGCAAAAATACCATAGCTGTGCATGAAAGTCTACCAACGAGCAGAACACAGCGAAAGGGTAGAGAGTGAATCCACCAATGAGCGAGACACTGACGATCTCGCTCTAGAACCAAACTGACAATATAGTCACTCTATTTCGTGTATCTCTTGGCCTTGTGCTGTGTCTCTTGATTGTAGAATAAAATATGTTCTGTGATGCGCAGTTGAGTGTCTGGGATCCCGTAAGAGCTTCCGCACGAAAAGAAAATTCAAAGACAAAAAATTGTTCACGAATCAGAAGAGAGGACGAACACTAAACAAAAAAGAAAAAGCTTCTGCAACTTGGTATCAGAGCTACAGGTTATCACTACTGATATCCCAGCAGTGATTCTTCCAGACAACACAATATGGCTACGACAATCCAGACTAGAGTAGCAATTAGTCTTGATGGTGCAAATTATAGAATCTGGAAATTCAAAATCAAAACAGTCCTGAAGGGCGAAGGCATCTGGTCGGTGACCGAGCTCTCAGAGGTGCAGCCTCCAGAGAGAGACCCGAGGAGAGCTGAATGGATCAGAAAGGATGAGCACTCAATGAAAATCATTGTTTCGTCCATAAATGAAGACCTACTCATGCAGATTGAAGACCGTGAAAGCAGCCATGCAGCGTGAGAAAGATTAAAACAGAAGTATGAAGTGAGGACCACAGCTTCAGTCATGCACCTTCACAATCAGCTGCAATCCATACGGTGGGATGGCAACCAGTTAGATCAGCACATTGAGAAGATCAAAACGATCTTCGCTCAACTCACTGCATCAGGACAGGAGCACCAGGTTCCAGCACCATAGCAGCTGATGTACTTCATGAAATCTCTACCGACGTCCTATCAGCCGCTGAGAATGCTCATACTGAGTCTACCAAATATGACATTTGACAAAGCAATCAGTCTTGTCGCTGATGAGAGATAGAGAAGAGGGAAGCAATGATCAAGAGAAGGCTCTCTTCACAAAAGAAAAGAAGAAGAACAAAAACAAGCCAAGATTCGAGAAGAAGAAGTTCTCGAATCAACAATCTTCTTCCTACGATCACTGTCACAAACCAGGCCATACGACCAACAAATGCTGGTTCAATCCAGCAATATATTGCATGCACTACAAGAAGAAAGGGCATTCTGCATACGACTGCAGATTCAACCCAAAAAGAAAAAACAAAGCTGAAAAGGCAAACATTGCAGAGTCATCAAAGGTTGCTGAAAGAGGTGACGAAGCTTTCACGATACTCGACGAAGCTTCGACAAGCTACTCTGAATACGACTACGATGTAGTTATCGATTCATGAGGAACATCTCACATAACCTGCAACAAGAATATCTTGATCAACTTTTGCGAACTCAAAAATGACAGAGTAGTTATTCTAGGTGATCGAAGTAGACACGATGTCAAAAGGCATCGGCTCTCTACAGCTACAAACACTGTTAGGCCAAGTAGAGCTGCCAGGAGCACTCTATGTGCCCTCACTTAAAAAGGATCTGCTATCTGTCTCCAAGATGGCAGATCTAGGCATTCAAATTTTGTTCGATGGCAACACTTGTCATATGATCGAAAAGACAACAAACAAGTTGCTGACGATCGGATGCAGAGAAGGAAATCTCTACCAAGCCAAAATAATCAACAACTCTGAAAGCATATTAAATGTTTCAGAAAACGAAGATCAGCTCTGGCATAGAAGAATGTATCATCTGAACATGCGGATCCTGTATGACATGAGCATAAAGGACATTGTCACAGGTCTCAAGATTTTAAGGCCGGAGGCTGAGTTCTGCGAAGCTTATCAAAAAGGAAAGCAACATCAGAATCCATTCACACACGAGAGAAGAAGAGCCAAAGAAGTTCTTGAGCTCATCCACTCTAATGTGTGTGGACCGATGAAAACAGATTTGCTCTCAGGTGCGAGATATTTTCTAAGGTTCATAGATGATTATAGCCGAATGACCACGATCTACTACTTGAAGAAGAAATCCGATGTATTTCATTCTTTCAAAAAGTTCGTGGCATTCGCAGAGCGACACACCTCGAAAAAGATACAGATCTGACAATGGAGGTGAATACAAAAGCACAAAATTCTCAAGATTTTGCGAAGAACAGGGGATCGAACACCAGTTCACTCCTGCATACACACCAGAATACAATGGTGTGGCAGAAAGAAAAAAATAGAACACTAGTCGAAAGAGCCAGATGCATGATGGCACAGGCTCAATTGCCAGGTCAATTCTGGGCCGAGGCAATAGCTATAGCTGTACACCTGCAAAACAGATCTACAACGACAGCACCGGAGAACAAAACACCATACGAAATGTGGACAGGCAGAAAGCCTGATCTGTCATATGTACGAGTGTTTGGATGTGTAGCATACAAGCACATTCCAAAGAAAAAGAGAATCAAGCTCCATGACAAATCCAAGCAAAGAATCATGGTCGGCTACTCGAACGGAACACATGTGTACAAACTCTACGATCCAACCATGAAGAAGGTTGTTTTGAACAAAGATGTGAAGTTCGACGACTGAAAGACGAAAGAGGCCATGATATCTTCACACTGCTGCCTATTCAAGAGGGAGATCGAGAACATACATCAAATTAGAATGCAGAGCCCTAGTGTTGTAAAGCTACCTTTACAAGCTTTACTTCCGGCGCCATCGGCGCCAGCTATGTCCCCGGCGCCAGCAGCGCCCCTGCTGCTCCCGGCGCCAACGGCGCCGGCGCCGCTCCCGGCGCCACTGTGACCAGAATCCAGCCGGCGCCAAGTTCCTATGGCTGAAAATCTTTGATCGGTTCTAGCGAAGTCCAGAGAGCTCAGATCGATGTGCAATCACCTCACACGATCTAGGCATGATTAAAAGAAGCCTGGGGATCAATAAAATCTAGAGAGAGAAAATGACTTTCTAGAAAGAGAAAATCCTAGAGAGAGAAAAAACGTGCTTTACCAGTTTGGGTAGAGTGCTTGGTATGAGGGGGGGTGCCGAATCACACCAATACTATAGGGGAGTGCGGGTTGCGACTCAGGGCGAGCTCCAACCAAGTCTCAGCCTCCCTTGCTGGAATGTTGTCATGGCTCTCGCCTTGGCATGCTAGCGCCCCGGAGACTAGGGTCGGTCACACACTTGAAATGTAACCTTCTCAGATTTATCAATAAAGTGAGATTTTCCTCAAACTGACTCTGATTACCTTATGCGTTTCAGTGTTCGGTAAAAGCTCCAGTTGTAAGGCCGCTTTCAAAATTTTTAACTTGGCACATAGCTGAGGGTCGTATCCCGGGACGCCAGCGGTATGCCGTCGGGACCATTCGGTCCGTGGCTCCAGCGGTATGCTGTTAGGACCATTTGGTCCAGGAACTGGTTGTTTCCATATCTGTCGCGGCTTCTGGTTCTGAGTGTTCCTTGCATGAACATGAATGGATTAAGCTCTTGGGGAACGGGCTCTAACCTGTCGACTGAGTTGGATGGCTTGCTTGGGTGGATGTTACCTGTTTATGGCTTCTAGCGCTCGTGACGAAGCTTTCAGTTGGTTAAGTCTGATGTAAGTCAGACCGCTTGCTTGGAATGGATGTTACTCGTTTGTAACGAAGCTTCGAGTTGGTTAAGTTTGATGTATGTCGGGCGGCCTGCTTGGAGGGAAGTCACCCACGTGGGGACCCCCGATCTGGCATGGCGCCAGGTTGGATCTCAATGTTGGTTTGCGGAACTTCAAGTTGGTTAAAGTCTGATCGTTGTTGGCGAGTTGGCTGCTTGTATGTCAAGTGGGTTCGGATGGCAAGAGTTGAAGGCTGAGAAGCTAAGTCGTCAGAACCGGCTCCCTTTGGGATGCCTGCGCTACATGTGGTATCAGAGCCATAATCCTAGCAGATGGGAAGCAAAGTGTTGGAAAGGCTTTTTGTCCGAAGAACTCTACTCTAAGTCCGATTAGCTGATTTATTAAGTGGAGAGGAACTATCACACCACACACCTCTCTCTTGGGGCAAATTTTGAATGAAAGTTGATCAAAATGGGGGCAAATTCAAGGTGACCTAGCCATACTCACACGAGGAGACTGGCGAACTTTGGACCTAATAAGTTGACAAGTTTTTGCTGGGAAAGGAAAGCTTGTTATAGGCTTTCTCTGGACCAACAATGATGAGGAAACATATGAGTACGCTGGCTTGTGTTACGTGTAAGGCAGCTGATCAATGAAGGAACTGTGAAAGTTGAGTCTTGCATGAAAGGCTTGGTATTTCAAATGGACGCTAAGGGACAGTTCGCGTTGAGATCGGATTAGTGCAAACTCTGGGTGCATGTTTCTGATTCAAAGAGAGCTACTTGAAGCCAAGCTCGATGTACACTTCTTGTTTTGACTGTGAGGCAACTGACCGGTGATGGAATTGTGAAAGTCAAGTTTTGCGCGACGGACATGGTGCTTCAAACAAACGCGAAGAGATAGTTCGGATGCGGATCAAACTGGTGCGACCCTTTGGCTTTCCATGAGGTCAATGGTTACATTTGGGCTGATTCAAAGAGCTACTTCAAGCTAAGTGAGAGGTGCATTGCGGAGTACTCAATCTTTGCCTACCTTAAAGAGCCAAGATGGAAAAGTATCAAGATCAGGCTGGGACAAGGAGAGAAATCAAGGTGCAGAAGCAACAAGGCACGGAGTGGACCATAAAGTGGGCAATCAAACGATAAATCCTTCGGCTCAGGGAGCCTTGATACCTGTGCGAAACTGAACAAATCTGGAGCTCAGGGAGCTCAACACAAAGTGCATCAAGGACAAATCAGGAGCTCAAAGGAGTTCCAAAGTCGAAAGTCAAAAGTGACAGGGGCGAACATTTCAAAGAAAGGCCTCTGTGACCAGTTAATAAGGTTCTCGGGTTTTACGAAAGCGATATCAAATCTACGCTTTTCCCAGACAAAGATATATTTTCAAGTTATGTAATTTTTCAGTACAAAGAGCTGAGCCTCCGACTTGTGGTGTGCCAGCTTCAATGTTAATAAAAAGTGGCCAGTAAATTGAGTACTGTGCCAAGTAGCTTAAATGTATAGTTATTTTAATTGGGAGACACCTTTACTTTAATCTGACATCTGATGAGGACATCAGATTTTATAAAGGTGGGGTGGATGTTGTAAAGCTACCTTTACAAGCTTTACTTCCAGCGCCATCGGCGCCAGCTATGTCCCCGGCGCCAGCAGCGCCCCTGCTGCTCCCGGCGCCAACGGCGCCGGCGCCGCTCCCGGCGCCACTGTGACCAGAATCCAGCCGGCGCCAAGTTCCTATGGCTGAAAATCTTTGATCGGTTCTAGCAAAGTCCAGAGAGCTCAGATCGATGTGCAATCACCTCACACGATCTAGGCATGATTAAAGGAAGCCTGGGGATCAATAAAATCTAGAGAGAGAAAATGACTTTCTAGAAAGAGAAAATCCTAGAGAGAGAAAAAACGTGCTTGGGTAGAGTGCTTGGTATGAGGGGGGGTGCCGAATCACACCAATACTATAGGGGAGTGCGGGTTGCGACTCAGGGCGAGCTCCAACCAAGTCTCAGCCTCCCTTGCTGGAATGTTGTCATGGCTCTCGCCTTGGCATGCTAGCGCCCCGGAGACTAGGGTCGGTCACACACTTGAAATGTAACCTTCTCAGATTTATCAATAAAGTGGGATTTTCCTCAAACTGACTCTGATTACCTTCTGGGTTTCAGTGTTCGGTAAAAGCGCCAGTTGTAAGGCCGCTTTCAAAATTTTTAACTTGGCACATAGCTGAGGGTCGTATCCCGGGACGCCAGCGGTATGCCGTCGGGACCATTCGGTCCGTGGCGCCAGCGGTATGCTGTCAGGACCATTTGGTCCAGGAACTGGTTGTTTCCATATCTGTCGCGGCTTGTGGTTCTGAGTGTTCCTTGCATGAACGTGAATGGGTTAAGCTCTTGGGGAACGGGCTCTAACCTGTCGGCTGAGTTGGATGGCTTGCTTGGGTGGATGTTACCTGTTTATGGCTGTCCAGTCTGGCGTGGCGCCAGGTTGGCTTCCAGCGCTCGTGACGAAGCTTTCAGTTGCTTAAGTCTGATGTAAGTCAGACCGCTTGCTTGGAATGGATGTTACTCGTTTGTAATGAAGCTTCGAGTTGGTTAAGTTTGATGTATGTCGGGCGGCTTGCTTGGAGGGAAGTCACCCACGTGGGGACCCCCGATCTGGCATGGCGCCAGGTTGGATCTCAATGTTGGTTTGCGGAACTTCAAGTTGGTTAAAGTCTGATCGTTGTTGGCGAGTTGGCTGCTTGTATGTCAAGTGGGTTCGGATGGCAAGAGTTGAAGGCTGGGAAGCTAAGTCGTGGGAACCGGCTCCCTTTGGGATGCCTGCGCTACACCTAGACTCCAGAGCAGCAGGAAGCAGAGGATCGACCCCACGAACAAGAAATGTGCGAGCAGCGATGAAACGAACCTCGAAGGTCAACAAGACAAAGAAGAGCTCTAGACCGCTACTCTAACAATCTTCAATGGAGTGAAGACACGCAGTTTGAGTACTGTAGCTTCACAGAAGAGCCAACAACATACCAAGAAGCTATCCAGAGTCTAGAGAGAGAATTCTAGAAGCAGGCAATGTTAGAGGAGATTGAGTTGATGAGGCAAAACAAGGCATGGATATTAGAGCCACTGCCAGATAACAAAAAAATAGTCGACTGCAAGTGGGTGTACAAGAAAAAGCTAAAATGAGATGGCACTATTGGCTGATACAAGGTAAGGCTTGTCGCAAAGGGCTACACGCAGAGATATGGTGTCGACTATTTCGACACATATTTGTCCATGGTGAAGATGACAAGCATAAGGCTACTCCTTGCACACGCCACATAGTACAATCTGGAAATTCACCAGATTGACGTGAAAACAACCTTTCTCCATGGAGATCTAGAGGAGGAAATCTTCATGAAGCAATCTAAAGGCTATGAAGACCCTAACAACAGACAATATGTCTGTCAATTGTAGAGATGCATCTACGGTCTAAAATAGGCATCACGGGCCTGATACAAAAAGCTTGATGGTCTTTTGAAGTCTCTAGACTTCAACCCTACTCAACTAGACTATAATGTCTACATCAAAAGAGTAGGAAAGGATTTTGTGATACTGACCATTTTCGTGGATGATTCATTGATGATAGAAAATTCCTTGATGTTGATCAAAGACACGAAGAGTCAGATTTCTAAAAGCTACGAAATCACAGATCTTGGAGAAGCAACAAAATGCCTAGCGCTGGAGATCAGAAGAGATCGAACAAATGGCGCAATGCACTTGAGTCAGTCAGAATACGCCAGAAAAGTGCTGAAGCAGTACCACATGATGGATTGCAAAGAAAAAGCCACACCAATGATAGCTGGAGCCAAGCTCATAAAACAGGATTGCCCAAAAACGGAAGAGGAAGAATAAAAGATGGCAGATATACCCTATCAGAACTTAATCGAGAGTCTGATGTACTTGACAATTTGTACCAGACCGGATCTGGCCTTCTCTATTTACGCATTGAGCCAATTCTGTTCCAAACCTGGTCTAGAACATTGGCAAATGGCCAAACGAATCCTACAGTATCTGAAGGGTACCCAGAATATTGGATTAACCTATAGAGCTAAAAACGAGGAGAAAGAACTCGAGTTGCATCACTACAATGATGTGAGCTGGGTGAGTTGCAAGGATGACAACAAGTCCATTACTAGAGGATGTACAATATCGTGCAGAGCTGCAATCAGCTGGATATGCAAAAAGAAAACCCTGGTAGCTCAATCCTCTTGTGAAGCTGAGTATGTCATAGTATCAAAAGTGGCAAATGAGGTAGTGTGGATGCAGATGATGTTGGAGGCAATCGGAATACCACCAGAGGGGCCAAGCACAATGATGATGGACTCCTAGAGTGCCATCTATCTGTCCCAGGATCTTGTCTTCCATTCAAAGACGAAGCACATTCCTCTGAAGTACCATTCATCTCAAAAGGAGAGCTCCAGTTCCAGTTCATAAAATCAAAAAGTATGACTGTAAATCTCCTCACGAAACCGCTTGACAAGCCACTCTTTACCAAGAAAAGAGAGGCAATTGGATTGAATGAACAAAGCTGAAAGGTTCAAGAGGGAGTGTCAGAAATGGTGAACTCCTGCAACTTTGTTGCGGCACGAACAAGACACGAAAGTTGAACAAGAACAATTCGTGACATTCAACGTGTCTTTGACTCGAAGCACGAACGATTCGCGAATTGTAAACACACCTCCAGGATCGCAAAGTACAAAAATGGACGCAAAGCGAAAAGAACAAAAACACACGAAGAGAAATCTTACGTGCTACCAACTGGCAGCTCAACGGGCTTCATGCCCAGCTGAAATGAATAGCAATGACGGAGACTAAGTAACTAGTTAATTAGTGTTAACTAGTCTTGTGATTCTACATTTAGCTATCTTGCAAACTCCACACAATGGAGGTATAAACAATCCTCTTTGGATCATAACTAAAAAAGAAGAGAGATAGTGAAAACAGAGATATGTAAGAAATAGAGAGAGACGTAGCAAATAGAGTAAGAAAGCAAAATACCATAGCTATGCATGAAAGTCTACCAATGAGCAGAACATAGCAAAAGAGCAGAGAGTCAATCCGCCAACGAGCGAGACACTGACGATCTCACTCTAAAACCAAACTAACAATATAGTCTCTCTATTTCGTGTATCTCTTGGCCTTGTGCTGTGTCTCTTGATTGCTAGAATAAAATATGTTTTATAATGCATAGTCGAGTGTTTGGAATCCCGTAAGAGCTTTCGCACGAAAAGAAAATTCAAAGACAGAAAATTATTTGCGAATCAGAAGAGAGGACGAACACGAAACAAAAAAGAAAAAGCTTCCGCGACAAGATTCGATGAGATCAGGACAATGGCCAATGGCAATCTTGTCAGCTATGAGGTTTTGGAAAGGTAGTACTATGATTTGTCACCAACGACAGAGGGAGAAGAGGACGAACACGAAAATGAAGATGTTCGAGTCGCTTTGCATTCGAGTGATGAATCAGAAGACGAAAGATTCGAGAGGCAGCCTACTGCTACAGTTCATGTAAACCAAGATGGTTTCGGACCTATTAGAGCAAAAAAAGACAAAGGCATTGTTGTCCCAGGAGGATCTCCTAGAAGGTCGACAAGACCATGAAGAGTTCCAGGAAGATATGTGTTAGGTAGCTCTGAAGAGTTCTATGGATTCAGTGGCAAACCACAAACTTTCGAGGAAGCAATTGAATGTCCAGAGAAGGACAAATGGATCCAAGCCATGAACAAAGAGATGGAGTCCATGAGGAAGAACCATGTATGGACGTTGGAGCCATTACCAGATAAGCGTAAGACTGTCAAATACAAATGGGTTTACAAGCTCAAGTATGGACCAGATGGGGATGTCTCGAAATACAAGGCAAGACTGGTAGCAAAGGGGTTCTCCCAAAAATATGGTATTGATTACTCTGAAACCTTCTCTCCTATCGTCAAACATTTGTCCCTACGTTTGTTATTTAAATATGTAGCTGCTTATGACCTCAGGATCCACATTGTGGACAAGAAAACAGAGTATCTATGGTCTGAAGTAGTCAGCTTGACAATGGTACAAAAAGAAAGATTAAGCCCTGAAATCATTGGGATTCAAGCCACTGATGGCTGATTCCAATGTCTATGTCAGAATTACTGATGGGAAGATCACCATTGTGGCTGTGTATGTGGAAGACACTCTGATACTCTGCAAGAGTGAGCAACTTATTGCTGAAGTGAAGACAGACATCTCGAATCACTTCGAGATTGTGGATCTGGGAGAGGCCAGGTGTTACTTTGGCTTGCAAATTGAAAGGGACTATGAGGGAGTAAGCTGTACCTTCATCAGTCCAGATACACCCAGAAAATTTTGGAGGATTTTGGGATGCTGAATTGCGAAGGAGAGAATACTCCAATGCTTGCAGGGACAGTGCTGACGAACGGAAATTGTTCGAGGAGAGAGAGAATTGATGTAGCTCACACCTTACAAGAAGCTGATAGTATCACTGATGTACCTTGTAGACAATACATGTCCTGACATTGCTTATGCAGTGTTCAAGATGAGCCAATTCTGCACGAATCCTGGCTCGACACATTGGAAGATTGCAAAACGAATTTGCAATATCTTCAATTAACAAAGGATTATGGTTTGTGTTATTGTTGTGATGCAGGTTTTCTTATGCTTTCCTATAGTGATGCTAGCTGGGCATCTCTCAAAGACGACTATAAAAGTGTCTTAGGAGGATGCACCATTGCATCTGGAGCGACAATTCTCTGGGTCAGCAAGAAGTAGACCATTGTGGCCTAGTCATCCTGTGAAGTGGAGTATGTCGCAACATCAAAGATGGCGAATGAAATAATTTGACTCAGACAGTTCCTAGATGAATTGGACAAAACGAACAACAAACCTCTGGTTCTGACAAAAGACCCTGTGTTTTATTCAAGGATAAAACACATTACGATCAAGTACCACTTGATCAGGGACCTGATTCGCAAGAAGATGTCGTAGACTACCTTCATTGGAATGAAAGACATGGTTGCAGACATTTTCAAAAAGGCCCTAGACAAAGGTCTATTCGAGAGATAGAGGGGTAGCCTTGGAGTCGTCAAGCTATCATGTTTGAGAGGGTGCTAAAAAAACATTTTGTTTCTAATGCCAAAGCTTTGCTAGCTTTCAATTTTGAACCTTTGACAAATGGTGACACGACTCTAATACATCATATTATCAAAGATTAAGTGCAATCAAGTTTAGATACCAAATCATCACAAAAACTCAAGATAAATGTGTAGAAAACTCAAGATTGTCAATTAGCTCCAAAAATTCTATCCCCTCACTATGGAATGACGGATTGTATGTACGATAGGGCTCTTCTCCTTTCAAGTAAGGTGAAAATCCAACATGTAATAAGGAAGATGATTGAATATTTTTGCCCTAATTTCTCAATCTTACCTAACCCTAGAGTTTTGCCAAGTCGGTGGCTAGGTAGATCAACCACCTCCATGATTCAAGAAATTTGGCCCTATAATTTAGGAATTATGATCAAACAAACCTAAATAACCCTATGAAAGATATCTACCCTATCTACATACATGGAAACATGGATTCACATGTGTGGGACCCACCTATGTACTAATTTACATGGTTTAATAAGCTAGATTTGCCAAATTTTTTTGACGATTTCTCACACTTAGGAAACGAGCGGTCTTACTCCAAAAATGAGTCCTTAAAAAAGGACTATGTAACTCATAGTGTAAACTTTTTCCCATAATGGCTCATTTGTTGAGCTTAAAGACAATGTGGATAAGCCTTTTCATTTCACTGTATCTGCTTTGGAAGTTGTTGAATGTTTGCAAGGCTCTGAATGTAAAGTTTATCTTTGTTTTTTTAATGTGCCTTTGAATACCCCTATAGTGTTAACTCACAAGAAGGTGGGGTAATTAACAAACTTAGGTAAGAATTCAACGATATTTTTTTGGAAAAACTACTTGATGGCCTACCTCTTCAAAGGAGTGTCGACCATCAGATAGAGTTACTTCCTAGTAGCGAACCTGTATCTCTTTTTCCATACATGGTTAGCGCTAAGGAAAAGGAATTTCTTTTTAGATTGGATAAGTTTTTATTCTATAAAAATTCCCTCTTGTTAAAGGGTATGTCCAACTCAAACCTATTCCTATATGTATCTCATTATTATTATAATGTATCATTGAGAGTCTGCATCTTACTTTGTCCTATCATTGAGAGTGTATGTAACTTTGAGTCCTCAGTGTTTTGTCATACACAGTAGATGAATTGAGTTGATCATGCTCTTCGATCCTTTGTTCAATTCTTACCGCCATACAAGATTCAATTGCTAATGAATTAAACATTGCTCGATGTCTAAGAATGCACATTAACGCTATGTCGGTAGTGTAATTTCTTTTAGTCATATGTTTTGTTAAGAGATATTATATGAATACACCTATTACGATAAGAATCTAAGTCATGTTGTCAGTTATATCAAATGTGATAAAGTTCTGAGTCTTTAACTCAATAACAAGTCATAGTACCTATTTGGAAGAGAGATCCGGTGGTATCGTCGAACTCCATCTAGAATGTCAATGCTATTGTTCACTGATGACTTTGATTGTCAGTTTGAGAACTACTTTTATCATAGATCTAAATGTGGATCATTTTGAATTAGTAGAACAGATTTTATTAAGTTGATTAACTTTGATAGGTAAATATTTGGTTGTCGATGGATTTAAATTATTAGACTTTTGTCGTGTTTATGGAGTTTGATAAACTTTGTGTGATATTGATGTTCAATTTTTTTTACTCACCATTAATATAGTACTGGCTGTCAGTTGTTCAAATATCTGTCGATAGCCAAGTTCTTGCTATTCAAAACCATACAAAGTGCAATAATCTCAGATATTCATCTACTTATCATCTCTGTGGTAACGATTATTTTTTATACTACATTTAATCTGTGTAATTAAGGGAAACTCAGCTACGACATAAGAGTTCATCTTTTGGCATCGTTGCCGAGGATGGTAAATATAAATTGGAGATTGAAGAAATATTTCGGGCATCAATGGAGATGAATGTCAGGCACAGAGAGCACTACTAGAGCTGAACAATTAGAATGTTATCGGAAAATCCATGAGGATTTTTTCAAAAACTATAAAGAAGTAATTTGGAGTGGTAGATGATCATTCAAAACTTATCAGGAAGCTGAATTTTTTTCGATAATCTTGTTGATAATCTGAAAAGATTTCTTGATACAACTAATTTAGATATTCTTGAACCAGATTCAGAGCCACCTGTACCAGATATGGAGGCTCCACCACCAAGATTCACCCTTATTTTCAAGATCAAATATGATTATTTAAAAGGCACATCATCGGATGATGCTCGTAACTATATGTCGTAGTTTGAATCTATTGTCATTTCTAATAATGAAGGAATAATTGTAGAAAAATTATGGATTTTTTTTGGACCGTTGTGAAAACAGACATGAATTTGGTATAGTCAGATGGACAGAGCTACAATCACAACCTGGATCAACTTAAGGAGGTGTTCTTTAAACAATTTTGAGAAATTAGATATTCAACACGGGTGCCTACTCGACTAAATTTAGTGTGGAAGAAAGATAAAAAATCTCTACACAAATATACTCGCAAAAATCAAAATCTTATTGGCAAGCTAGTGGGAGAATAGGCTATGCAAATCGAATGGTATTTGGTAGGCCTACCTTCTAAGATGGAACAATATTGTCAACAATGTCAAATGTATTCATTATCTAATGTTATAGAATCTGCTAAAAATTTTGAGACATCAACAATTGCACGAAAGAGAAGAGTTATACCGAAGCCAAAGAAGAGTTCAAAGAATGAAGACTTTTCGACTGAAGATAGTGACTCATCTGCCGACTTCGACTCAAGCTCAGAGTCTATTTTTTTGAGTTCCAATACATCAGAAGACACTCAAATTTTTAAAAGAGAGAAAATGAAAAAGACATCTAAGACAATCGAGCCTCAACAGAAATCCAAAAAGCAAATGAAAAACAAAGTTGCAGACTTGACTTCTAGAATGCATGATCTTCAAGTACAGATATCGAAAGTTAAGGAGAAGTGGGGCTACCTAAAACAAATACATAGGAGACACATAGTAAACCCACAAGATTAGGACATACATAACCAACATATCCAACTATGTCCCTATACATAAACATAGGCTATAATTTGGCAGATTCTTACATAACCCATATATGTTACCCACATAACTCACTGAGAATCTTGCAACTTAGCTACAAAAGAACTCTATTTCTCATGAGTAAATAACATATCTAGGAATTCTTTGAAGTGAATAATTCCACATCACAAATTTTCCAAACAACAAACTTTTACGAACAAATTTTTTTCAACCAATCAACCTACATCATATCTTAGTATTTAAGCCAAGATTAGGTTGACCTAAACATACATCTTTGGACACTGGGTTAAGATCAGAGCTTTATTCCACCTGATCCAATCCATAACAAAATGGTACTTAGTAAAACTGATCAGTGAAATTTGAATTTAATCATCACCACCACTATCCATCATCAACTCATAGCTCAATGCACCCAAAACTCCTCTAATCCAGATTATATGCAACAATCTACCGTTGAATTCTCTCATGTTCCTTAAGCATTTCTCTATAGATGAATACATTACCTAAGAATATCACTTTGCATTGACCCAAGTATGGACGAAATGTATCATTCAAATATTGTTGAAATGTTGTAAGTGTATTCACTAAACCAAAAGAAACATTAAGAATGTCAATATAACCGAAAACAATACTATAATAGATATCCGATATTTAATTCTAAATTGATAAAAAGAATTTAATTATTTTATAAGATAGAGTACTCTTAATTGACTCAGTTATTATAAAAAAATCACTCTATAAAACAATAGAAAAGAATTCAAATTATAAAATTCCTATATGGAACACATTCCATCTGCTTTCGTTTGCAAATTCCAGGGATTTAGTCCAAATCCAATTGCAAAACAATGATGGTTCCATAAATGGATTATTATCCGACTACCATTATCTCTTCCCTTAGAATCTTCGATTCCTCGAAATTCTAAATGAACATTGGGAAAAGGAATCCCAATTTTCAGAGGGAGTTTAAAAAATGATTCCAAAGGTAAATTTCCAATTGTATTCTCACTTGTTATCACATATATACTTTTGGAATACATAGTAGATTAATATAATTGATCAACTCGCGAGTCAACCATTTCTCTACATGTCAAGCTTCATCTCCTTCCTCCCTTCTCAAATGTGGTTTAGACCAATCCTGAATCAGTAGTACTTTTATCTACTGGCATTTAATCAGTTTCGATTGTTCACTAGTTAAGTGCCGCACTCAACTACTAACAAATTCATAAGTAGATAGGCAAAAAAAACCATTCTAACAAAATTTGTGTTATTCTAGAGAAGATCCACCTAGATCTTGTTGCATGCAACCAAAAGAACACATGTGGAGCCAAACCACCCAACCAACTGAAAATGGATAGTCAAAAAATCTCTAATCGCCTCACACCCAAGCCATGGTGATTGAATGCAAGAGAGGAGAGGATCCTGGCTTCATGAATCAGAAAATCCAATAGGGAGAGGGTGAGTTTCACAAGTATACATAATCTCCATTAGGGAGAGAATATTCTTTCTAGGATTTCATACAACCCAATTATAAGCAATTGACCTTCTATTCTTGCATAATAGTAGTCAAACACCATGCAAGTGCTCCATAGTCCAAATATATGTCTGGGCCCTCATAAGATTATTAATTACAATACTGACCAAGTACGGAATGACGAGGCATAACTAATAACCTTATACACTGGAGTACTAGCTATCCATGTCAGGAATTCTTACGAATCCCACGTACTAGACATGGACGTAACAATAAGTCTTTTACCTCCAAAGCAATGTCTTTTTCAAAAAGCTTTTTTGTATATCTATCAAAATCATGATTTGTCATTTCTTTTAACTTGCTCTTTCCAACTGGGCTTTGAATTGAAATGTTTTTTAATTCTAGTCAGTTGGCCAACTTGTATCAAGTTGGGTTAAGGCGTTTTCTTCAGTCATTTAAACTCTTTGAAACAATAGCATCCTTTGTGAATTCATAGTTTCTTTCTCCTCCGGTGATGATGAGTTTTGGACCATTTTAACTAAGATCTTTGGCTTCAATGACTTTGGACATTCTATATTGATATGTCCTTCTCCTACACAATTTGAACATAAGAGAGTATAGCCAACTTGTCTTCTAGGTTTTGGACATTCTAGTGAATAATGTCCTACTACACCACAATTAAAACAAGTTCCTAGCACTCGTCTTATTTGTTGATTTGGTGTAGCATATAAAACTTTTTGCATCGGTGCCAAAGTCTACATAGGAACAAATCTTCAAGTCCAAATTTTGGTTTTGACTATTGCATTTGTGGTGGATTTCTTTGTATAAATGAACAAGAATCATTGGCTTCACACAAATACAATATTTCTCCCGGCGTATTATACTCCATAAATTATTGGATTATGTGAACAATCAATATGGGTATGTCCTGAAGAATTGCATCTGGTGCACCATCGTATACTTAAACCAGTCAGAGTGCATAGACATATGAACAAGTAATGTTTGGAACAATTAATTGCAAGTTAATAACTCTTTCTTAGAAAAGGGTAATTCATTAACTTAGTTATGGTTTAGAAGAGGATCTAAATGTGGTGTTGTTCTGGAATAAGTTCTAGGATAAACGAATTTCCACCTAGACATTTGAGATTTTCAAATCATTAGCAATTTACTTGAGTAGTTGGATTACTCCTAATTAAAAGTTAATTGGTTGAATAAGCAGTGTGAAGAGAATTCACCAGAAACTGTTCTGGTTTATTTGTAAAGCTTATAAGACACATGATTTGTGAGTCATCATGATTCATTAGTAAAAATTGTGTGCATAGAATATAGGAAATTCTTGGTATAGAATATTTCTCAAATAAGAAATAGACTCTAAATTATGGACTATATCCCTGTGAGCTCATATTGGATGACAAAGTTTAACAAATATCAAAGACAACCACTGTTTTCAATTGGAATTGAACCGAACTTTGTAAACTCTAGATTTTGTTCTAGAGGTTTGCATAAAGTTTCTACTTGTGGAGAGTTTGCTTATGTTAGTGGACAAAGCTCTACTATAGATTGTGGTCTATAGATGCTTGTGTACGGTTTTTAGCCTAAATCTCTGGTTAATTGGGAGACCAACAAGTCTATCAAGATTGACTGGTTGCTATTTCCTTGCATCAGATGCTCGGAATAAAGCACTTAACTCGAGAGAGTACTATTTGGAGTACTCATAATTGAGTTGAAGTCATTCTTATCTTGATGGATCTACTAGAGATTCTTTTAGGATGAATCATAATACCTTAGTTTTTTCTTAAAATATAAGTGTCTTTGTACCAAGAAGCATTTAGGATAGGTCTACAAGAAATTGTAGATAGTCTTGGACTATAATTGTTTTGTTTCTTTAACTTTTGAACATTGATCTCCAATGAAAGGTGATAGTTCATCTAGAGGTTCATGTAAATTGAATTTACATGAAGGTGACATTATTAATTTGGAGAGAATCATACCCAATAGAAAAAATTATCGCTTCTTGTACTTCTAGAAGCATATTTAGTATTTTAGGGTAGAGATAAACAATTGAAAAAATGTTCCATCTCTAAGCACTTATTTGATCTTTGAAGTCGGACTAAGGGTAATGATTATCTAGGTAAATGTGAAAGTTCAAAGATTTATTTGTTAGCTTTTGAGCTTGATCTTCAGGATAACTCAATTGCTCATCCTGTGTTTTATATAAACTACTTAACACTTAGTTTGTATGATGATGATAGTTGGGTGTGTTGAACATTTTACCCATTAGGAGAACTTATCGCTCAATGTACCTTTGGAACCTGAAAGAGTACTCAAAACCAGAGATAAACAATTGAGAATTCATTCTATCTCTAAGTGCTTGATTAGGTAGATGGGTCAGATTGAGGATGATGATTCGTGGGAAAAAGTTAAGAGCATGAAGAGGATATTCCCTAGTTTCCACTTCTGAGGACAAAGCTAGATTAAGGAGGGAAGAATGTTACATCCATGTCCAATATGTAGGATTTGGAATAATTCTTGACATAGATAGCCGGTACTCCAGTGTATAAGGTTATTAGTTATGCCTCGTCATTCTGGACTTGGTAGGTAATGTAATTAATAATCTTATGAGGGCCCAGACCTATATTCAGACTATGGAGCACTTGCATGGTGGTTGATTGTTACTATGCAAGAATAGGAGGTCAATTGTTAATAATTGAAGTATATACATTGGGATCCTAGAAGAATATTCTCTCTCTAAGGGAGATTATACATACTTGTGGAACTCACCCATCTCCCTATTGGATTTTTTTAATCATGAAGCCAATATCCTCTCCTCTCTTGCATTCAATCACCATGGCTTGGGGGTGAAGCGGTTAGGTATTTGACTATCCATTTTCAGTTGGTTGGGTGGTTTGGCTCCACAAGTGTCCTTTTGGTTGCTTGCAACAGGATCTAGGTGGATCTTTACTAGGCGATCCTTATACTTATTCAATGAAGAAATACATGAAGTAGAGTCTAAGGAGAAAGTTACTTTCAAAGAAGATAATACTCAACCTTCAAGATTGTCACATGTTGTTGTCCACCCTAAGCCAAAAAGTTCGAAGGAAGATTATAATATTGTCGATGATATCGAAGCTCTGCAACCAAATATTATCTTTGAGCAATTACTATTCAACAATAATTATTATCAAAGGCAACTTAGAACGATGATACAACCAAAGTGCAAGCAAAAGCAAAAAGCTACCAGAGATCAATTTATTGTGAGTGGATATGGGCGATCTTGAAGCTCCTTGAATTGATGTTACGATTGAAGGCTATTTGATTGAAAAAGTTCCAGTTGATTCAAGATCAAGTGTGAATATCATGATTGAAGATACACACATGCACTTGGACTAACTGACATCCAACCTACTCAAAGAAAGGTCAAGTTGGCTGATTCGACAAGGCAAAAACCTGTTGGAGAATTGAAAAGAGTAAAAGTATTTGTACATAATGAACCATTCATAATGAAATTTTTGATAATAAGGACTATTTGTAATCCGACTTATTCTATACTAATTGGGAAGCCTTGGTTATACCAAGCCAATGTTATTGTTCATTGGAAAAGAAAGGAATTACATTTTCTAATAGACAAAACCAATACACAACATGTTATATCTTGAAACACTGATAAGTATGAAGGAGAAACCTCGACTTATAAAACAAGTTTTACTTCAGAAGACAATTCTTTCTTTGTAGAATTGACAGAAGAAGACAATATTCATGCAAATTATTTCGAGTGTTATGAAGTTGACAAGGCAGAATCATCTTTGTTGCAGAACATAAGTTTTCAAACAAAGAAGTTCAAGGCTATTCATTCACAAATATAACAGAATGAATGATAAAACCTGATGTAGTTATTGATATAGCTATTGCACCTGATAAAGTATTCAAAATTTCTCAACATTTATCAACAATAGATGTGCATTAATATACAGAGCTATTATGAGAATACCAAGACATGTTTGCCCAAACGATGCACAATCCTAAAGGAATTCCATGCACAACCATTTTGGATACACAATCTTAACTGTACACAAAAACCAAAAACCAATCAATTTTGCTTCTATTGCATTTGAGAGTTTTCACCACTCCATGAAACATGCAAAGTATGCGACATTGGGAGCTGAAAATGGCCATTTGTGCCATTATCACAATTTGCTAAATAACAAGGAGTTGCCCATGATGTAAGAGAGGAGAGTCTTATCTCCAGTTATACAGGAGGAAGACATGGTTATCGCCATCAAGGATGACACTCTAGCAAAGGCCGATTCTACTAAGAAGACGGGAAGGCCTGAGTCAACTTCGGATCAACCTACACCAATGCAAGTCGATGCTTCGGTCGATCTCACCGACGAAACAAATAATAAGTAGGAAGATCCCAACTCAATGTTGGAAGCAGACAAAGAAGCTAAGCAGCAACAACAACAGCAGCAGGGTGGACTCAATTCTCTAGCAGAGACAAAGGATTCTAGAGCAGAATTAGACCAAGACAACGGGTACAATTTCAATCCTGATATGTTCCATAAAGTGACTAATGCAGGAAAGTACTTCATAGGTTTTCTTCGATAGAGGGACCTTTACGTACAAGACTAGAAAAACACGATGGAGCACCTATAAGAAAATAACAAGAAGATTATTCAAGAAAATAGATAGTTGTACTCCAAGTATGATACCATGTTGGCAATCCATAAGAAGGCCAAAACCAAGGCCAAAATTGACTTTTTGAAGATGAAGTCGAGCTTGATAAGACAATTGACCAACATAAATTTTTTGAAGCTGAAGTTAATAAGCTCACCAAATTGGTCAAGCAACTCAAGTTTGAAAATGTCCAGATTGTTTTTGTGTATGCAGTTTGTGCTTCCCTTGGCGTTGAGAGGATTTTTTACGGAGGAGCTAAGGAGTGCAATCTACAAACTCAAAGGTTTGGTGAGGTATGATCAATGCAAATTACATTCTGTTTTCTTGAGATGATTTAAGATGATGATCTAACTAATGCGTATATTATTGTTGTTTACTTTTCTTATGAATATACATTTCATCCAAGGAGATACCGCTAGCATCCATTGAGGCGATAAGACAAAGCTCCATCGAGTCAATGTGTTTGACCGAGAAGCACTTTCCCACATCCATTCTCACCATTCAAATGCATCTCATTGTGCGTTTGGTGGATGAGGTGGCCATTGCAGGTACATCATCTACTTTAGTCAATTAGTCCATTCTAGACGGGTATTGTGGTTACAGTGTTCTCTCATTGATCCATATTATCATTATAGTCATTGTCCATAGTTGATGGATGTTTTTCTTGGAACGATTCATAAAAACATTGAAAGGCTTTGTAAGACAAAGAGCAAGGCCTAAGGGTAGCATGGTGGAAGGATGGCTAGTGCAAGAGTCCATGGTTTATGTCATGGAGTTTCTTGCTCGTAATGATCCTTCTATTCCTCATCTCTGGGATAATAAGGATGATGAGCGTGTTGTTGGGGAGGTTTTTCAAGGAAAAGGAGAGATCATGAGAATGAAAGAGTCCTTCAGGGAGAAGGTGAATAAGTTTTGCATTCTTAATAGCAAAGAAATGCAAAAGTGGATTTCGAGATATGAAGAGGCCAAGGCTCGTAGACAAACCACTCGGGCCACTTTCAAGAGGGGCATAGAAGGCAACCATACATACCTGACCTTGTCCTTCTACCCAAGGACATGGCACATGATTGGCTACGTGATGCCTTTAGAGAAGCCAGGGCAAACAACGAGGAAGTAATAGAGAGAGAGTGGGAATTTGCATAGGTGTGCGATTTTCATGTAAGTTATGTACATCATTCACATGTTAAGCTATTTCTACTTGTGATTTTCTACATATTTGTTATATTCCTAACACATTTTGTTCTTTCTTGTTCAATACAAAAATTACAATGCATTGTGGACACATGGATGACATTTTTGTATGAAGTGCATTGACAAAAATAGAAACACCTACGATTGTCGAGTCATGGAAAATTTTACCCAAGAAAGTTGAGCAAGCACGATTGACATCAATTTAGTCTCTTCTCAACTTGATTATCGTGGGACAATCAATGACGTCCTCAAAGTTGGATTTAGGCAATTCAGCTTTTTCATATTTTATGTCAAATGGTTCAAAGTTATTTGCAATGGTCCCAATACAATTGTGAGGAAAGATTAGAGTGGTTATTTTTCCATTGACTCTGACGGATCAAAGAGATACATTTTTTTTTCCTCAGCAATATGACCAGGTACGTATGTCTTCAAGTAGTCCATGCTCTTTTGTTGTCAATAAATTGATTCTCAGGATACTGCAAAAAATGTATATTGTGTGTATACCCAAGCAATTGTAACATAATTATAGATACTAATTATGAGTCAATGTTTATTTAAACATATCGTTCCCCCCTTATTATTCAGATCCTAGATGGTGGTACATGATTCAGTCGTTACTCAAAGCAATTGCACTTTATTATTTGATTAGTTGACATCAAACAAGAAGTCGAAGCATGTGAGTACACAACAGTGTGGTTATGATATTTTTGTGATACATAATTTTTTTCATTCACTTGTGTATATGGCCATTGTTGTGGATATAAAATGGCAATACGTTAATACACAACAATTTTCAAGAGTGCTATTCATTTACATTCTATAACATTATGTGGTTTATACCAATGGGCCTTGTGAAAGTACTGTACTTTAGGACCATAAATGGATCTAAAAAAAATCCACAAGAGTGATTGGATGCTTGCTTAAAAATCTATCAAAAAACTAGACAAAAAAAGGTGATCTAGATTGGCAATTTGACAAACAACAAGCATTAACAATCAAAAGCATTGATCAACATTGAAATCCGAGCCCACACGTGTGTACTACGGGTTGTAGTACGGCCTTCAACCTGAGAAACAAGTAGAAATTGATCTGGTTTCATTTGGATCACAAAAACTCAATGTACATAGTGAACTAGCTTGAGATTGCCAATGAGCTCCAAAAATTTTCTATCTTCTCACTATGGAGAGAGGGACTACATAGCAAATTCGACTTCCTTCTTGACGTTAGGTAGATTTCCAGCATGTAATAAGGAAGTTAACTCACTCTCCTTGACCTAAAATGAAACCCTAGCCTAGATCCTAGAGTGATGCTTGGTAGGTAGCTAGTTGGTCAAATTTTCACCTTAAACTTAGGTGTAGATCCTATAAAGTAGGAATCACTACCAAAATGACATGACCAACCCTATGGACTTGACCTAACCTACATTAGGAGTGGATTGCCATGTGGCATCTTGGCCTCACATGTGTGGAATCCACTAATAGAGAACGTAAAAAGGGAGAGTCACATTAGCTTGTAATAGATCCCCCCAGACTTCAGTGTCTTCAAGGATTTTGTTGCCGATAAATGGGTCTGGGGTTTATTGGATAATGGTGTTTCAGTCGGGGACATTCATTGGTAGTGTGATTTTGTGAACAGATAGAATACCATATATTTTTTCTTGCTGGAAAAGATTTATCAACAAGGAGGCCTGAGCACCTTCCCTCAAGCTATGCACCTTTCCAAAGGGAACACAAGTGAAATAGCAAGATATCTCCAAATAGAGAGCAATTTAGCATAATCTCAAAAGTGTTGTGTACATGAGAAATACCTCTCCTCTTATAGCAAGGAGGGCCTTCCATAAGCACCCACTAGCTTATGGGATTAGTTCTAAACTAGCCATTCTAAGGCCTCTAAAAATCTTCTAACTTAGAACTTAGAACTTTAGAAGTTTCTAACTTGGGACTTAAGATAATTTTTTTTTTCTTTTCTAAGCTTAAGTTTGTCTAAGTTCTAATCCTAAGTTTAAGCTATTTTATTGATTTAAGCTTCTACCCATAGACTTACAAAACACATGCCACAGTAGAACTTTAAATTAAAATTTGCTCCAAATAGGATTATAGATCATGCAACATAGTAACATAGACCAAAATCACTCTCCACTCCAGGCTCACATAGCAACTATATTTCTCAAAACCAAAATACACTGCACATATAATTTTTCACTATGGCAACCCATGCATGGCCCAGGTTCTTGTTGATGGGACGTGTGTCCCATCGACTCACCTCATGGCGAGGCCAACTAGTCCTTATCCACCTGTTGTAAAGCTACCTTTACAAACTTTACTATTCGGCACCACTGGCACGATCGGTTCTAGTGAAGTCCTTTGAGCTCGGATCGATGAGCAATCACCTCACACGATCTAGCATGATTAAATGAAGCATGAGGATCAATAAATTGTAGAGAGAAAATCCTAGAGAGAGAAAACATGCTTTACCAGCTTAACTTGTCGGTTGAGTTGGATGGCTTGCTTGGGTGAAAGTTACCTGTTTATGGCTATCCAGTTTGGCATGGCACTAGGTTGGCTTCCAACGCTCAGGACAAAGCTTTCAGTTGATTAACTCTGACGACTTGCTTGGAAAGGATGTTACTCGTTTGTAACAAAGCTTCGAGTTAGTTAAGTTTGATGTATGCGGGCAGCTTGCGACCCTTGATCTGGCACGGCGCCAGGTTGATTTTAACATTGGTTTCCGGACTTCAAGTTGGTTAAGTCTGGTCATTGTTGGCGAGTTGGCCGCTTGTATGTCAAGTGGGTTTGGATGGCAAGAGTTGAAAGCTAGGAAGCTAAGTCGTGGTTCTCGGCTCCCTTTGGGATGTCTGTGCTACAAGACCCACAATACAATAACACAGTAGTTCTACTTTAATTCTAACTTTCTCCCTAAAAGTCGAATCTACTTTTTATACATCCATATACATAGCATCAGAGTTAACAAACTTTAAGTACAGAAAGCTTTGATCTAAACTTATCAAACTTTTCTCTAATGAGTGGCTTAGTGAAAATGTCAACTGTACTACAATGAACAACATTAATTTCCCTACTCAATAGCCTCACGTATAAAGTGATAGTGAATCTCGATGTATTTGGTTCTCACATGGAACATTGGATTCTTTGCCAACCGAATGCCACTCTGACTGTCACTATGTATAATCGCGGGATTTTCTTGTTTCATGCCAACCTCATCCAAGATTTGCCTCAACCATATGGCTTCATGTGCTGTGCCACACATTATCTTATTCTCTGCTTCTGTTGTAGATAGAGCAACTATATTTTATTAACTACTAGACCAGAAAAAACAACTGCCACAAAACTGGAATACATACCCTATTGTGGATCTACATACCCTCTTTGGTGGATCCACATAGCCACATAACTCAGGTAAATCGTCATGCTTTCTGTACAACAAGCCATGAAGTGCCTTTTAGATAATGCAAAATGCGTTTGGCTATCTTCCAATGCGTTTTCGTAGGTGTTGTCATAAACTGACTTACAATATCAACATTATAGCATATATCTGGTCTAGTCGTGGTAAGGTAAATCAAGATCCCTACTAACTGCCTATATAGCATAGCATCAAATGGTTGTGATTTGTCAAGCTTAGAAAGCCTTGTACCTGGCTCAATAGGAGTGTTTACTGGCTTGCAATCCTGTAGCCTGAATCTGTATAGCAACTCTCTGACATACTTCACTTGTGTTAAACCCACCTCATGTCCTTTTTGCCACACCTCCACTCCAAGGCAATAATGCATTAGGTTGAGATCTGTCATCTCGAATTGTTCCATGAAATCCTTCTTGATCATATCTATCATCTCTTGATTATTTCCCATAATAATCAGGTTATCAACATAAAGAGCAACCAAAACAATCATACCATCAAAGCATAAGACATAAAGGTTTGGATTAGAGTGCGTTGTCACCATCCCCTTAGAACGGAAGTAGGCATCAATCTTGTTGTACCACGCACGTGGTGCCTGCTTGAGACCATAAAGTGCTTTCTTCAAGTGACATATTTTATTATCATGTCCTTTCGCTATAAAGCCTTCAGGTTGATCCATAAACACCTCTTCTTCTAACTCACCATTTAGAAAAGTAGATTTTACATCCATCTGATGTAAAGGCCTACCAAAATGTAAAGCTACAGCAACAAGTAGACGTAGAATATTCCACTTACATACTGGTGCAAATGTCTCCGCGTAGTCGATGCCTTTACTTTGTGCATAGCCTTTGATCAGCAACCTTACTTTGTGCTTTGCTAAACTTCCATCTGCATGGTACTTAGTCCTGTATACCCATTTACAACCAATGGGTTTCTTGCCAACTAGTGGTTCCACTAAGTCCCATGTGCTATGCTTAGCAATTGACTCCATCTCTTCTTCCATGGCCTTGACCCAAATTTTATCATCCTTCGCTTCAATATGAGTTGAAGGCTCTTTGCTTTGAATGATGCTAGATAGAAGAGCATAATCTACATTATACTTGTTGTGTCATCTCTCTTGTTGATCTTCGTAGCTCTCATTGGATAGATGATTCTAAAAAGTCATCCATGTTGTGGCTCTCCATCAATCTCTCAAACCACTTAGGGAGCTTCCTGTCAGGTGATTGGCTTCTTGGTGAAAATGTATCCCATGCATGGTACATTCTTCTCCTTGCGTTTGTCACCTGCAACTTCAATCCTCTTAGCACCACAAAAAATTATCTCTACCTCTCCAACCTATCTCTCGAGGTTGAGTAGTAGTATCATGAGGTGTATCCACATGTCCATCACTAGGAAAGTCAACAAATGGTCCATCATCAAGAGGAATTCTCATTGTACCATCTTTTCCACCAGATTTATATTCATCCAACATAAATGAATGAGAGCCGAATGGATCTTTAGCAGGTGTGTTCAATGATATTCACACTGATATTGGACAACTGCAATATCGAGGTAGAACTGCAAAATATCTAGCTGATAGTGGGATCTTTTTTTATGAATCAATGTACATTTCTGATACAAAAGAAAATTTTGGACAAATAGTATCAATTCCATTACCTAGTTTTGAAAGTGATGAATGGATTGCACCAGATGCTACAGTTTCAAAATCATTTTGTTGCAAGATATATAATGATGTAAAAAATTCGTTAAAAATGAGCACGGGATAAAAAACAGTCAGATTGAGTTGGTTTATTTCCTTGAATATATTTGTGGATTTTTTTTCAAGTGTCAATGTACACAAAATCCCAACAATGTTTGTATGCAAAAATTTATCAAATAGTTTATTATCTGAACTTATGGATGAAGGCTGGGACAAAAGATTAGATGGAGAAATAGAATGCAGAATTAAAATGTCTTCCATGTGCTTCCGTTATCAAATTGAAAAACAAATGTTGAGCTTATGCTTCCATTATCAAAGATAGAAAAAAAATAAAATGGATGCCACTCGATCAAGACTTGGAAGCTAGTGGACATTCAAAACGAAAAAATATTGAGATTATATACTATGATGTCGTTTTGACGTGTGTTGAGGTGGAAGAAGATTGGAGTCTAAACTACATCCAACGGGAACTATTGCTTCTACAAGATGATGTACTTTCAGACTTCAGATTCATTTTCAATGGTAAACTCGTAACTGTAAACACTCGATCTTTTATGAATAGTTTCAATCAAAACTTTCTATTACAATCTCTGTACTAATTGTAACTAACTTTTGTTTTATGCAGGTACGTAAAAGACATGAGCTCGAGATCAAATGCAAAGATATTTGCGAAACAATCCAACTTATGGAAGAACATTGAGATTCACTATCAATAACTACATGCCAATAATCATGTCTTTTTATCAATATAGAAAATTGCATTCCAGTATTACACTATGGACACAACCTGATTGTAAGAATCTATATTGATATCAATTAAAAAAACTCATAAACGGGTTGTTTACATGTAAAATAATTGTATTTTTTTTATGTGTCTCTATTTACAAATAGATCTCTATTCAATCAATTTTTCTATATTTTCTTTATTAGTATTAGGAACTGATAAGGGAACAACTCCTTCTATAATCTCGTCCTCCTCTGTTTTAGGAAGGGCCTCAATGCCTTTTAAGACAAGATGAATCTCTACTATAATATTGCCTTCCTCTGTATTAGGAAAGACTTTGATTCCTTTTTTATCATATAAAATAAGATCTGCATCCTGAGCAATCTGAAAGGATGTTAAGGCAAGAGCAGCTTCCTTTTAAGGGCCCTAGATCCCAGGTGCAACGCTTACACCATACTGGGCATAGGTTTTGATCAACTCTTGCCGAAATCTATATACATCATCAGGAGTATGCGGCTCAAGAGTGAATTGTCATCACAAAACACGAGAATCAGCAAATTACAAACAATGATAGTAGAAAAATATGAATAAGAATGAAAGGAACTACAAATGAACAGAATATTACCTTTTCAATATCTACATCCACTTGTAAACAATGTTGAATTCACATGTGTGGGACGCCCTACACATGTATATTTTATCTCCTAAGTCCAATAATACCATAAAGATCATACTAGCATTGGTTGTCAATAGAAAAGCTGATCATACAAGAAATATTATTGTGTTACAAGCAAGATCTGTCAACAAAATATAAGTCTAAGCATAAAAATGCCTCAACTCGAGTAGAGAGAGAAAATAGAAAGTACAAAACTCGTGTAGAGAGAGAGGGCACAAAGAGCTTATGTCCAAATTTGCATTACACACAAATTTCATCATTTTCTCAATGAGAGTGCATCACATATATATAGATCCATGGACTCTTCTCCTACTTTGAGTTGAATTGGAGTTGTGAATCCACCTCTCAAGCTATCTAGACTTATTCAAGCCACCTCACTATGTCTATTGTGCCACCTAATCTTTTCATGCATTAAATGTGGCATGTAAAGTACAAATGGCAATTCCTATGGTAGCTCAAGTTTCTACTTGTACCTACCTTGAATATTTTATTCTAAGATGGGTCTTTACTAAGCCAAAAGAGCTCAATTCATCTTTGGCATTTCTAGGACCCCTACTCACAACATTAGATAGATTTTTTAATATTTTGACACTCCTCCTAAAAATGTATCTAATGTGGATCAAGCATTGATCTTGAGATAAGACCAAGATTAGACCTATGCTTTGAGAAGGCACTTTTGCAAACTGCCTTTGTGAGAAGATCAGCAATACATGAAGATGTGTCGACATGTTCTAAGTTGATCTCACCTCCAATGAGCTTTTCCCTTACAAAATGATGTGCCACTTCTATATGCTTGCTTCATGCCTGAAAAATAGGATTGTTTGCAAGAGCTTGTGCCGATATGTTGTCACATTTGATCAAGGGAAGATCATTCTCTTTGATGCACTTTAGCTCCATGATTAACCTCTTGATCCAAAGCACCTCTTTAGTTGTTGTAGTGAGTGCTTTGTACTCGGCCTCACAAGATGATAGAGATATGGTATCTTGCTTCTTTGAAAGCCAAGACACAAGATTGCCTCCAAGAAAGATAGTATATGCATTAATGGACTTTCGATCCATATCTTCATTCTTGTACAATAAACCATAATCTTGAGTAGAAGATACATATCTTAGAACTCTCTTGGACATCTTCCAATGTTGGATCTTAGGATCTTGCATAAATTGACTCAATTTGTGCACACAATAGCTCAAATCGGGTCTAGTGATAGTAAGCCAAATTAAAAGAGCCTATAAGACTCCTATAAAGTGTGATGTCCTCGAAGGATCTTTCATCACCTTTAATAGGATCTTTTACATGTTGCTCCATGGGAGTATCTATGCCTTTACAGTTTTGCATATTGAAATTTTTCAACATAGAAAAGACATATCTAGATTGACAAATAAAAGCATACTCTTCATGAAAATCAATCTCAAGGCCTAAAATGTAATGGATCTCTCCTGGATCTTGCATTTTAAATTCTTTTCCTAATGCATCTTTGGTTTCTTGAACTAGCATCAAACAACTTCCACTAAGAATAATGTCATCTACATAGATTAGGAGAATGACAATATTACTACCATCAAACTTTAAGTACATAGAAGGATCATAGTCACTAAGCACAAATCCTAATGAAAGTAGAAAGTTGTTGAGTCTTGAATACCATGATCTAGGTGCTTGCTTCAAGCCATAAAGACTTCTAAATAGTAAACACACCTTAGATTTATCCTTGATAAATCCTTGAGGCTGTTCTATGTATATCTCCTCCTCAAGATAGCCATTCCAAAAAGTGTTGGAGACATCAAGTTGAAACATTTTCCACTTAAAAAATAAGGCAAGAGAGATTATGATTCTTATTGTAACCATCTTTGCTACAGGAGCAAAGGTTTCTTCATAGTCATGGCCATATATTTGTTCAAAGCCTTTAGCACATAATTTTGCCTTGTACTTGCTGATGGAGCCATCATGATTGTACTTGATCTTGAGCACCCACTTGCATCCAATGATATGCATGTTAGGTGGTGGATCCACTAGCTCCCATGTGTGGTTGGTGATCAAGACATCATATTCAATCTTCATGGCCTCATACCACTCCTTGGTATTGAGGGCTTCTTGAATATCTTTGGGCTCCTCATGAGAAATAAAATAAGCATAAGTGGAATCAAGATCGACTTGTTTTCCTTTGTCATCATAAGTAAGCCTATTGGGCTCGGATCTCTCCCTCATGGACCTTCTAGGAGTGAAAATCCGAGGACTTCCATCTTCAAATCTCGACTCCTCCATATGTCGATTGTCTTCAATAACAAAAGGTGATAGATTTTGAGGTTGCTTGACTTCGACCCCTCCAAGATTGGACTTTTCTTCTTCATGAAAAACTACATCCCTACTATCAATTACTTTAGAAGTAGAGAGCATGTAGATTTGATAGGCTTTCTTGTTGGATGAATATCCAACCATTACTCCTTTGCTTGCACAAGAATCATCCTTCTTTCTCGTTTCCAAGGGAATATGGACAAAGCATATGCATCCAAATACTCTAAGGTGATCAACCTTAAGTTTCTTCAAATAAAGTGCTTCATATGGTGACTTTTCTCCAAGTGCAACATGAAGGAGTCGATTGCAAAGATAGTTTGAACAATTGATGGCCTCACCCCAAAAGTCTTTTGGCAAGGATGCCTTAATTCTAATGGTTTTGGCACATTCACACAGTGTTCTATTCTTTCTTTCAGCAACCCCATTTTGAGATGGTGTATATGCACAAGAAAACTCCCTTTTAATGCCTTCAAGCTCACAATAATCATGAAATTTATTTGGAAGTGTACTCATCACCTCCATCACTTCTAAGAATCTTGATTTTGTATGAAAATTGCTTTTCAACTAGAGCTTTGAACTTTAGGAAAGCACAAGCCTCACATGGCTTGCAATTCTTGGAGATAAGATTAGGCAAGCCAATAACTTTGACTTTCTTGACCATGGACACCATAGAACTATAGTTAGGATGCCCCAACCTTCTATGCCATAGTTCCTCCAAAGACATATGAGAAGCAAAAGCACTATCACAAGAGTTAGCATACTCTTTGGGATCAAGCTTGTAGATTCCACCATATCTAGACCCAAATGCAAGGATCTCATCATGCTTCTTGATTGTACATATATCAACATTGAAATTCACATCTAGTCCACTATCAAACAATTGCCCAACACTAATAAGATTTTTTGTTAACTTAGGAACAAAAAGTACTTTAGATAGAGAAAGAACTTCTGATGATGAAAGCTTTAAGAGAATGGTCCCTATGCCTTCAATAGCACACTGATGATCATTTGCTGTTAGATGGACTTCTTGGCTCCTTCATAAGGTGACATAGATGAAAAAGAATGCTTGGAGCTACACATATGTGAAGAAACTCCACTGTCAATGTACCACGAACCATCCTTCTTGAAAGGTGATGAAGAAAAACTCGAGACCATAAGAGATCCCTCTCTATCACTTTCATGAGCATCTTCCTTCTCTTCATTAGAAATGTTGGCTTGCTTGAATTGACTCTTCTTCTTGAAGCAATTGGTGGCATAATGCCCCTTCTTGCCACAAAAGAAACACTTGATATTTTTATTCTTCTTCTTGGATGTGGAAGCTTGAGAGGACTAATCCTCTTCCCCTTTCTCCTTGAAAATAAGATTGTTCTATTGGTGTTGATTCTTACTTCTTGTCTTGTGCTTGTCTTTGGTAAAGAGAGCTTTACCATCAATGTCGAGAGACAGTCTCTCCATTTTCAAGAGTTTATATTCTTGTCTTGATTCTTCAGAAATGAGCACACCTTGGAGTGCTTCCAAACTTGGTAGCTCCTCCTTAATGGCATAACTCTGAACAAGGTTGTCATATTCCTCCTTTAACCCATTAAGTATGACTTGAACAAGTTCATTTTGGTTGATGGAGTCTCCCATGCATGACAATTCTCTATGGAGGTTTTTAACTCTCATTACATAAGTTGAAGCACATTCATCACTTCTCTGTACACTTTGAAAAATTTGGTTTCTTAGTGTTAGAAGTCTAGAAGTATTCTTTGCCTCATAGATAGACTTGAGAGTGTCCCAAGCATCTTTGGCATTAGTACAAGCACCAATTTCTCTTAAGATGTCATTTGAGACATTCATCTTAATATAATGCGGAGCCATCCTAGCTCTCTTTTTGTACTTTGGAGTTTCTTGAGAAATTTGTGGTTCTTCTTCAATGCCAAGTGCAATATCCATCACATCTTGTAGTATTAAGACAGATTCCATTCTAACCTTCCAAATTGAGTAATTGGAGGTTGACAATCTTTCACTTGCTTCTAATAGAAAGACACCCATTGAAGTCATAAAGAATGATGGAAATCAAAAAAATGGATGAAAGAATTGCTTATCTTCTCACTATAGGAACCAATCAAGGGTACAAAACCAAATCCTATGTAAGACTAAGCAAAAAACTGTGAGATAGATCTCACTAGCTTGACAATCTCTCTAAAACAAGATTTGAATCAACAAAAAAGATGAAGTATGGCAAAAGTTATGGTTCTCTGAATTTCACACGTGTGAAATACTCCAAAAATGTCAAATTGATTCAAATACAATTTATTTGTATGAAACAATTTGCCTAGAACCTATAAATTTTGTCTAAATCACATATAGATGAGATTGGTCAACTTCTGGATGATTTTTGTGATCATTCAAGCAATAAATGACATGTACACACGATTTGCCACAGGTCTAGGCGCCCTACCTACAACTCTTCAAAAGCTTATAACTTCTGATTGGCTTATCCAACTATATGATTCAAATTGCATCAGATTCTACACATTTCTAGCTTTCTAGTGGGCTAATTTGCATGAAATTTGGATCTAAGATGAGAGAGAACCACCAAACTGAAAATGGGCGGATTTCACACGTGCCAGCACCTGAAATTCCGTACAGTACCTGATCTGGACCATTCAAAGTAATTTGAAGCTCTAAATCACCAGAAAACTGCAAACTAGCTAGAAAGTCTAGACAATTCCTAGCTTGAAATCTGATCAACTCTGCAAACTTTTCTATTAGATTTGCTTATAAAAATAGAAAGTACAAAACTCGTGTAGAGATAGAGGGCACAAAGAGCCTGTCTCCAAATTTGCATTACACACAAATTTCATCATTTTCTCAATGAGAGTACATCACATATATATAGATCCATGGACTCTTCTCCTACTTTGAGTTGAATTGGAGTTGTGAATCCACCTCTCAAGCTATCTAGACTTATTCAAGCCACCTCACTATGTCTAATTGTGCCACCTAGTCTTTCCATGCATTAAATGTGGCATGTAAAGTACAAATGGCAATTCCTATGGTAGCGCGAGTTTCTACTTCTACCTAGCTTGAATATTTTATTCTAAGATGGGTCTTTACTAAGCCAAAAGAGCTCAATTCATCTTTGGCATTTTTAGGACCCCTACTCACAACATTAGATACATTTTTCAATATTTTGACAAATTATACCACTCAAAAAATAGCTTCATATTGTACAGGACGAACCAGGCACAACCAAAAGCGTCGTTTTGCTGTACACACTGTATATATAGAACAAAAATTAGTAATATTATGATAGAAATTTTATTTATGCTATGATGATACATTTGAATTTACAAAGGAATACATGCATATCAGAGATAAATTGAATATACCTTGAGAGATCTAATGGTTATCTCTCCAATTGAAGTTGCCGTTGTCGGTATTTCTCGAACGACATCATGAAGTAGAGAATCAAATTCTCTATGTGTATTTGCAGCTGAGTTTAATTTTACACATAGAAAATTTGACACTCCTTCCTTATTTATCTTTACAGAAAGAATGTTCAGGCTCCAATGCCGACTGCAACAACCAAAATACAAATATCGATAAATCCATATTTGTGAAAGAATTTCTTACTTATTAAAGCAATGAACCATGCAACAATACAGATTAAAGCAACAAAAACAAAAGAGCAATCCTTACTTATTTTTATATGGAATCAAATAAAATTTTGCCACAGGATTGCATTTGATAAAATAGATAGCCTCCTCAAAATTGGCTTCTTTCGCCTTTATCGCTCCCGTGAAAAATGGACTAACAACAAAAACTGTACCATGGGAATCGAAACTAATACTATTTAGCAAAAAAGATACTCCGGCTTCTACTATTACATCTGAAATTTTTGAGGTTTTATCTTTTAGCTCGACACAAAATTTGGGACCTAATCTAAAGCTTGTACGTGTATCTGGAAAAAAAAAATCAAAAAAATTGCCGAGAAGATCAATTTTATTAGCTAGGTAGGCCTCGTATTGATTATAATGGTCAGAATTAAACTAAACTTGGGCTGGATCATATGGAATTCTTACAAAAAGATTATGTACAGGAGTAGAAACATAAGTGGAAACAATATTTATAGATTTCTCTGTTATTTTATCAAGCTCCTCTTGGGTAATCAACACTTTTGGTGATGAAACTTGCTGAGGAGCTAGATGAATACCAGAGGAGGAAGGGGTGAAGATTTTCAATCTGAGTGAGATTCTCCAGCATCTTACTCAGATCTTAGGAAGATACGCGGCCTCTTGGCCGGGATACGTCTAGGAGGAAGAGAAGCAGCTGGCCTTTGAGATCCAGCCTTCTTGGGGAAGCAGCTGGCCTTCGAGATCCAGTCTTGTTGGGGACAAGCTGCTTCCTCTTTCTCGTAGAGGTAGTCGGCAAGTCGGTTCTATCCAGAGGCAGGTCTCTAGAGGTGCTGGCATTATCAACATGCAGACCAAAATATCGGTCCCGAAGCCTTCTTGGGGACAGGCTGCTTCCTCTTCATCCTAGAGGTAGTCGGCAAGTCGGTTCTATCCAAAGACAGATTTCTGGAGATGCTGGCATTATCAACATGCAGACCAGAATATCAGTCCCGAAGCCTTCTTGGGGACAAGCTGCTTCCTCTTCCTCCTAGAGGTAGTCAGCAAGTAGGTTCTATCCAGAGGCAGGTCTCTAGAGGTGCTGGCATTATCAACATGCAGACCAGAATATCGGTCCCAAAGCCTTTCGAGAATGATGAAATCCTTTGGCATGATGCTGACACGCTTACCACGCACTGCCAAAAGACAAGTATCCTCAAAAAAACTGGGACAAAAAATCTTCTATAGCATCCTATAAGGCCTACATGGCAGTCACGGCAAAACGAACATTCAGCCCAAGTGACAAAGTGACATTCCTTACAAATCGGTCAAAATGAGCTCTAGGGATCAACAATTCAGTTGATCTTTGGAGTTTTCTAATCTCCCTCAGCCAAACCTGCTTTCTGCCACGTCTACGGCCAGTACCAGGGTGAATACGGGAATGGGATGGCTGTACAGTAGTTATGGCATGGGCAGTGGATTTGGTCCTGTCCATCATTCTCAGAAGAAGAAAATTAACAAAAAAAGTTTGAACAAAAGCAAGTGGATGAAAACAACAAAAATTGCGATGAAAGAGCGCTTGAGATCGATACCAGAACTGAATTTCGGTTTTGAGCGCAAGATATACACAGAATATTTCAAGAAATGAGATGCGTGCTCAAAAGCGATATTGGACTACCAGTGGTATCAGTCTCGGGCGCATTGTGAGAGGGCGAAAGCTTGAATGGTGAGAGAGAGCGCTTGAGAGCGATATTGGGAGCAAAAACCGAAAAAAATTCTACGAAAAAAAATGAAAATTTCGAGGACTTATATATACGAAATTTTTGCACATGTGAAAAAACGTCCGAAACACGTGTCGTCATTGTGTGTCTATAGTCTACTGGCTTGTATAAATTTACATGCTTTTTAAATTTTTTTATAATCCGTCGATTTTGTATTATGACGAATTTGATTTTTCTGTAAAACCATTGAAAAAGTTGCAGTATATGGCTATTTTTTGTGCTTGTCCCACAATGTTGTGTACTTTTATGAAATGCCACTCTTGCTTGCCAATGAAATTTTTTCCATTCCTTGCGATGACCATATGCTAAGACTTCTCTTTTTTTTGCAAAGAATGTCGAATGATGTCGTAATATATGGTGCATGTCATAAAAAAATAATCTAAATCAGTACCAAAAGTATCTAATTTAATTGCACATATTTGTCTATTGTAGTGTAAAATCAAAATCTTACCATATAATGTGTTATATGATCAACACCCCATGCACTTTGAACTGCATCCACAAATTCATTGGTTGTTTTCTGTATCATTTGTATATTAGTATTTGAAAATTTATCTTTTCTCAAGTATTTCACCATGTTGTCTAACTTTTTCCAAACTTCTACTTTGTTTATACGAGTAGAACCTTCTTCTTCGAAATCTTGAGTTGCTGCAATAATTTCTTTCCAAACCATGTATTGAAGCTTGGATTATTTGTCAGAATAATTTGATAAAAATCTTCGAGCTTTAGATGCTCCAATGCTCAGCTTGCATGAAATATTTCATGTTTTACCTGATAGCTTGTCATATTTTTTTATTTTAACGTGGCCTTTATGTAAGCCTGCTTTGGACAACACATCCTTTAATCTAGAAATAGCTTCCTTCACAAAGGCCTCTGGCTCGAATTCCATGCAAACAAGATGTGAAGATATATTATTTTTTCTATAATACGCACCTCCGCATGCAATGTACAGATATGAACATTTTGTAGAGGAATCGGTAGTACAGGTTTCCAATTAGGATCTTCTCGATCTCTTGATATTCCCGTACTCCTTATCATGTCTTTTGTTGTTTTCATGCAGTACAAACAAGGGTGTTTAGAGTTAACGCCATGAGATACATTGAACATACATTTTAATGTCTTTAGATCTCCTACTAAATGTCATTCAATGTTGAAAGTGCCAATTCCAGGAATATTGAGTGGAACTCCCTCCATGTGATTTTTTATGGTGGCAGATATGCTTGTACAAATTGTCCTTAATGGTCTAGGAGATGACTTTGCAAATTTGGTCCAAAGTTTTGCCATCCAAGACACTTTGCCAACTATAGAAAAACTTCACAGTGTATTAGTGGCTAAAGAGTGTAGGATGCTCCATGCAAAATCTAGGATGAGTTCCTTGTCGTTGCAGGATGGTGATGAGAAAGCCAATTTCTCATTCAAGGGCAAAAAGAAGACCAATGGAAAGAAGAAGCATCCAAAGGAGGCCAAAGAAGAGGATGATGCATCAAGCTCAAAGGACAAGTCAAAGCAAAAATGCTTCTTTTGTGGAAGGAAGGGGCATTATGCATCTGAATGATACAAGAGGCTAAGAGCACAAGTGGAGGAGGACAAACAAGGAAACCTTGCAAAGGAGGAGGAGGAGGATGAAGTAGATGTATTCTTGATGGCATCTACATCCTCACCAACAAGCAATGGCAATTCAAGAGACAATTGGTGGATCGACAGTGGGGCTAGCTCTCACATGTCTTGTGAAAAGGACTTTTTCTCAAGCTTACACTCTTTCAATGCTGCTAAAAAGTTTGTCTTTACTGCAAATGATGAAGAGTGTAGGATAGATGGTGTTGGCACCATCTCTTTGTATCTAGAATCCTCAAAATGCATGGATCTAGAAAATGTCCTTTATGTACCATCAATCACCAAGAATATGCTTAGTGTTGGTCTACTCTTAGAGAGTGGTTTGGATGTCCACTTTAAGCATGGTGTTTGCTTCATCTTGAAGAATGATGTTTGCATTGCAAAGGGATTTAAACATGGAAGATTGTTTAAGTTGGAAGCTAGTGTTGCTTTTGTAAGAATGAGTTTGGCGAAGGAGGAGATCACTCAAGAGGAGATCTTGGCAAAGTGTGATCTTGCTTGCATTGAGGAGGAGCATCAAAAGGAGGAAGATCTTGAGGATCAGCCTCAAAGCATGAGAGTTCCAAGGGAGTCCTCAATGACAATGGCCGAGTCATCAAATTGCATGCAAATTGTCCATTCAAGTGTGCATCTTGCAAGGGTGGTGAGCATTGGAGAGTCTACTATCTTTGAATACTTTTTGGAAAGTATTAGTAGACATGAGGTGACTTGTTTCTTATCTTTAAGATCCATGGTGTTTATTACTTTGTATGACAAGACAATGAAATGGGATGCTTTGAAATCTACATTTGTTGTTGATAAAGCAATTTCATTGGATAACTATTTTTGTAATAGTTTGAATAGAGTCATAAAATATGAAACATCATTTGCTTTGGAAATCTTTGTGTCCACATGCTTTGTGCATGATCATTCCAATGTAAGGACCAAAGATTATCCTATTTCAATGATAGGAATAATGTTAGTGTTTTGCTCTTCAAGTAGAGATTGTAGAATCTACTTGTTTTCAGCCAAAGAATTTGTCAATGGTGGAAATGTGATCTTTCAAGAGTGGAAGATTTGTAAACTTGAAGAAGCACCTTTGGATCAACACCTTATTCAATTCATTGATGGTTTGGAGTCAAGTCAAGTGGAGGAGCAAGCTCAAGACCCGAGGACTCCAAGAAGAATCTTGAGTATCAAGATGGAGCCATCAAGGCTCAATCATATGGATCAAGCAAGACAAGTTGTCTTTGGCAACATTATTTACGCACTTAATATTTTTATTGATGTATCTTCAAGTGCACAAAATGCCTTGGAATCCATGGCTTGGCATGATGTTTAGTTTTGAAGTGTGCTACATGTATATAGACACATTTATGGAACATCTTGTAAGGGATCCTCTAAGAGGTGGTGAAAGATTCTTCATGGACATCATTCTCTATTGGAGTCTCAAAAGTTCCTTCTTTGTAGCTGGATTTTTTAGACACTTCTAAAAGCTTTCATTGATCTATCAAGAGAGTTGTAAATAGATCAAGCTAAATTTGAGGAGGAGTGTGAAGAATTGCCAAAAATTGGCAAATCTAGCTTGATCAAAAACCATGTAGAATAGTGTAAATTGTGTACACAAGTGGGTCCCACACATGTGAGGCCATGATGGCACGTGGGAAAACCATCCTAATGTAGGCTAGGTCAAGTCCATAGGGTTGGTCATGTCATTTTGGTAGTGATTCCTAGTTTATAGGACCTAAATCCTAGATTTAAGGTGAAAATTTGACCAACTAGCTATCTACCAAGCATGACTCTAGGAAATAGACTAGGGTTTCATTTTAGGTCAAGGAGAGTGAGTTAACTTCCTTATTACATGCTGGAAATCCACCTAACTTCAAGAAGGAAGTCGAATTTGCTATGTATTCCCTCTCTCCATAGTGAGAAGATAGAAAATTTTTGGAGCTCATTGGCAATCTCAAGCTAGTTCACTATGTACATTGAGTTTTTGTGATCCAAATGAAACCAAATCAATTTCTACTTGTTTCTCAGGTTGAAGGCCGTACTACAGCCTGTAGTACACACGTGTGGGCTCGGATTTCAATGTTGATCAATGCTTTTGATTGTTAATGCTTGTTGTTAATCAAACTGCCAATCTAGATCAACTTTTTTGTGTCTAGTTTTTTTGATAGATTGTTAAGCAAGCATCCAATCACTCTTGTGGATATTTTGTAGATCCATTTATGGTCCTAAAGTACAGTATTTTCACACGACCATGATTTCTATCACTAACATTTTGTTCGTTTCTGATAGGCGTAGTCATGCTTAGGGAAGAAGTAATATAGCTCATTCCACTGCACACGAACACATTCTGTTCGAGTTCGTTTCTCGTTTTAGTTTTGAGTTCGCTTCTTTTTTGTGTTTGTTTTCTTTTTGAGCTTTTTGTTTTCGTCTCTCATACTCACACACCCTCCTTCTTCCAACAAATATCCGTAGGCAAATCGAATAATAGTCCATGAAAAGTTTTATTTGCCAACAATTTATTTATAATCAAACATAATATGTCTCTCAAAAAGTCATTCTTTTGAAAAGCATCAATAAGCATCCTAACTTCCTTTAGAAACGTTTGGTATTTATTAGAACAATATATAACGGCAATAACTTAGATGATCTTATAAGAATTACAGACAGGTCTATAAGAGGCCAAATGTACATATTGTAGAAAACGAAAAGGTAAGTCACTTCTTTTGTCATACTTGGAAAGATGTGTAGAACCAGTCATTGGGTTAAAAATAGTAGTAATGTTTAGAAAGTTTGTTGAATTACTTACAGTATTGCTTTCATCAATCTCAAGATATTCCAGAAAATAAATCCAAAAAAGGATTATTTAAAGTTCTTAGTTGGGTTTTCTCTCAGAAGCTCCCGACTAAAGGGTTATTGATAAAACATATATCATCGATATATCTGAAAGAATATTTAAAGCCATTCATAAATTGTACTTGTCCCAATCTTGCAAGTCTTTTAATAAATTGTATTTCAAAATAAGAGAGGTACAGAATAAAAAAGTTGTACTAAGTTACTGTCATACAGACAGTATGTTGAATGACATTTTGACAAAACCTTTGTCAAGAGAGAAATATGCTAGTTTAGTAGGTATGTAAAATCTCAATTCAGATTCAGATTCAAAGTAGTAAGCTGAAGACAAAGTGTTGGAGTTAATATTACTCCTACTCACTCTAATGGCCCTCTAATTCACTCAAGGAAATCACTCTCTTACAAACAGTCTGCAAAAATGAATCGTTTCTCGCACAGTTTGTAGTTTTACATGCAATCTTCAACATGTGAGGAACGGAATACAAGGCACCGCAAGAGCATCTCAGTGCTTTGATTCTTTTGTCAGTTTCCAATTTTGCACGCTCTTTGAATTGTCAAAACTATTTGAAAGCCTCTGATTTCTGCTTAATGAATTAAACAGCTGTTCTTTTGGAAAATTCATCAATAAATGTGACAAAATACTTTGCATCTAGCAACGACGAAGTTTGTATAGGACCACATATATCTGAATGAACAACATCTAATAGACCTTTTGCCTATGAATCGATCTAAAAGGAATCCTAGTATGCTTCCAAGGATGCAGCTATGACAAACAGGGAGGTTGACTTTGTTGGTTGGATAGTCGAGATCAAGTGCTAGGAATTGTATGGACATGTTTGATATAGATGCATAATTCAAGTGTCCTAAACGATGATGCCATAATAATGCTTTATTGACAAGAACAAAGGTTTTCAAGGCTTGATTAGTATCAAAATAACAATGTGCCAATCTATATAAGTATCCATGTCTCTTATTGCTCCTATCGATAATTTTGCATTGATCAGACTCAAACTCCATGTGAAAGATTCAACTAGTTTGCTCATATTTGCTTTATTTCCAAATTTTGGCAAATTGAGGCCAACTTTGTTTTTAGACTTAGATATTGACTTTTCAAAGTTCATTAGTCTAAATGTCATTTGAATAAACACTTTTTGAAAGTGTGGGAAAGTTAGAAGGCGAGTTTGAGTAGATTCAAATTTGAATGTTGGGTACTTTGAATCTAGACCCAAAAATAACAGGGTTAGCATTTTAGAGGGAAAGCCAGGTGGCCAAATAGGGTTTGACCTATTATAAAAGGATGTAACTCGTGGAGAGACATATCTTCTCTCTTCTCTATTTCATTTCATGCTTATACATGGTTCTCTTGGGTTCTACTATCCATTGGTGCACTATACTTGTGATTGCATGCAATTCTAAGTGTAGAATGATCTATATTTGTTATTTTTGGATCCACACAAATGAAATACAGTAGCTTGTTGCTTTTGTATGGACAAAAATAGTACTTTATCATTTGATTCATGCTTGATCAAGTTCTATTTTGCATCTCATATTGTGTGTAGATGCTGATTTTTTTACATTGGTGAGATTGGTAGAGTATTTTTCTTTGTAACCCAAGATCTTTCAAGTGGATTAAATCATAATGATCTGAAATCCTTCACATGATATTAGATCTTGTGTTTCAGGTTATGAAGGAGAAAATCAGATCTATCAATGATTTGGTGAAGATATCAAGGCTACAGCATGCTAGAGAGGATTCTACACCAAAGTCGAGTTCTTTGCTTTTGTAGATTGGGTCTTTTGTAGATCAAAACCCAATATATGTTTACAAACTTGATTAAATCCAATTTTTGATTTCACATACTGGAGTTGGTTGATTTTTGGATCATTGGATCATCCTTAGTGGTGGCTATTAGATTACATAATCAAAATTTCCACATTTGCATGTAGATTTGGAATAGTCAATCTTTTGTGATTTTAACAAAATCCTAATTTTGATTGGATCTCTAGATAGTGAGGTTTATGGACTTCATTTGAGTGTGTTTCAATTTTAGGAAGTGGCAAAAGTCATTAGATTGAGGATAGATGATAGGCTGTTCAAGATTCCATGATTCTATGTGTTGATTTGCTTGGTATAAGTGCTAGAAGAGAATTTTTGAGATAGTTTCAAATATTGGTGATTTCTTTTGAATGAATCTGTTGTTGTTCAAAAAAGTGCTTTGTACATTGAAACAGGTTGAAAGATAAGATCAGGTCATTGCTACATGGCAACCTCAATTGGAGTAATGTTGGAAGCCAATGATAGGCTTACCTCAAGTAACTATTCATTGTGGAAAGTGAGCATAAAATCACTTCTTGAGATAAATGATGTCTTGGATATTGTTGTAGGTTTGGAGGAGCGATCAGCAACACCACAAGATCAAGTGACGTATGACAAGAGGGCCAAGAAGGCTCTACACATGATAAAGATGAATGTTACCAATGAACTTCTCAAGGAAGTTGGTAAGTGCACATCATCTTTGGAAGCTTGGAATTCATTAAAGAAGCTTTATGAATCCAACTCTACTTCTAGAGTGTTGACTCTAAGAAGGCAAATCTTTTCTTGTTTGCAAAAGAACGAAGAAAGTCCAAGTACTTTTGTTTTGAGAATGAAAGTATTGAATGATGAGTTGGCTTGCATTGATGAAAGCTAAAGAAATAAAACGTTTTTATTACCAAAGCTTTGCTTGCTTTCAACCCTCACTCTGACGAAAATGTTTGCGAATGTGAAAGTCAAAAGACACAAAGAAAAAATGTTCTCGAACACCCTAACGAAAAGACATGAACATGAAAAATTCGCGAAAGAGAATTTTTTGCGGTACAGCAGGAGAAAGTCAGATAACAAGAAAGTCAAACGACTCGAAGCTACACGAAAATTGTTGTGCCACATTTTTCTACCCTCACGCTCCAAAAAGGACCAGCAAGATCATGGAAGTACCCAGAAGTATAGATATCTAATCTGATAGCATGACGTTAGCAGATACACTCTAGGTCGTGGCTAATCTGTCACTCTTGTAATTCATGATTAGTTGTAGATGTTTAATCACTCTAAGAAGTTACACGATGCGACTATATAGTTTCTGGATGATACTTGATACGTACACATAAAGTAGTCGAATGCTAGTAAGCAAGTAGACGGAAACACTAAATATGAGTCCGCCTGCGTGCAAGACTTTATTGCATAGGATTTGTAGATCCACAAGTCCTCTAGTAAGCGAGACATTACTCGTGGGAGAACTGTATTTCTCTCACGCCAACGCACTACGTGGATTTGCATGTAGTGCTTAAAGAATCAGAAGAATCAATAGATGATTTTTGTAGCCGTTGCACACATATCACTCTTATCTTGTCTGATCTTGAATGTAAATTAGTCTACTACTATTCGTGTGTCTGATTCACTTGTTCATTTAATTCTGCACCTTGGTTTGAGTTTGTGGAATGTTGTGTTAATCAAAACGTAGATCAGTAGTGTTTGTCTACATTCTGGAGGACTAGTGATCAGCAATCATATCTGAAATCCATCAGAATTGTATTGTTGTTTGCTTTCGCATTTCTTTCGCGACTGCGACTCTCATCAAAATCATTAAGGAAGGAGAGCTTGTTCAAGTTGTTCTTAATTGCTTGTTGGATGCTCATGCTAACATTGTTCAAAGTATTGCTATTCAAAAGACTTTGCCAAGTTTGATGGATTTTCAAGAGATGTTGATCAATGAAGAATATAGGCTTCAAGAAAGAGGTGGATCTACATCGACACTTCAAGAGGATGCTATGTTCACAAAGGAAAAATTCAAGAGCAAAACCAAAAGTAAGTGGTCTAAAGGGCAAGATCAAGTGGATGCTTCTTCAAGTGGCAAAAAGAAAGATAGATCAAAGCTCAAATGCTTCTATTGTGGCATCAAAAGACACTTTGCAAGTGAGTGCTACAAGAAGAAGAGAGATCAAGGAGACAAGCAAGGTAATCTTACTCTTTATGAGGATGGTTTGGATGTTCAAGATGCAGATGATGATGCTTTTGTGATGTCTTCATGTATGCTTGCTAATGATGGAGATTTAGATCCTTGGTGGATTGATAGTGGAGCAAGTTCACACATGACCCTTCACAAAGAGTACTTCACCTCTTTGTTGGCATATGGAGATGACAAGAGGGTGATCTACACGGCCAATGATGGTGAGTGTGCAATCAAAGGGATTGGCACAATTCCTATTTTTCACTCTACAAATAGGAATGTTCATTTGGAGGATGTCTTGTTTATTCCATCTATTACCAAGAATTTGCTTAGTGTGAGTCAAATGCTAAGTAAAGGCCTCAAGGTGGAGTTTGATAGAGATGCTTGTATAATCAAAAGGAAGGATGTCTTGGTTGGAAAAGGTAAAAGACAAGGGAAGCTGTTTTTGTGTTATTGCTAACCAAGTTGGATGTGTTTCAAGGGAGAAAATACCTATTCAAGAGGTCTGGCATAAAAGGATGGGACACCTCAATTTCAAGTCATTTCAGGTAATGGGTAGAAAGAAGATTGTGATAGGTCTTCCAAGTTCCTTAAGTGACATCAAACATGTTTGTGAGTCTTGTGCTTTTTCAAAGTCACATAGACTACCTTATACTAGATCTATATCTAGATTTACAAAGCCTTGTACATTTGGATATTCATGGATTTACTACAATGAGCAATAGTGGAGCTAAGATGTATGTAGCATTCATTGATGATTTTAGTCGATTTTGTTGGATCTATCTACTAAAGAGCAAGGACGAGGTGATATGAAGTCTTTATCAAGTTCAAGAATGCAAGGGAGAGTCAATTTTCCACATATAGTGAGGTGAGTAAAGCCTGCAAGGTTTACATTCCTTCTACTAACAAAGTGATTGTTGGTAGAGATGTCATCTTTGATGAGGAGAACATTCCAAAAGTGTTTTCAAGCATGACTGATAATGGTGTGGATGGATCTAACATTTTTGATGTTGATGAAAAGGATCCTACTTTGGATGGTGATAATGATGGACCTTCATCAAGTCAAAAGCCAAGGAGAACATCAAGGGAAAGACAAGTACCTTCAAGGCTCACATATGATCAAAAGGGTAAGCAAGTAGTTTCTGGAAATTATGTTACTTTTCTAACCTCTTTTGATGAACCTACAAGTGTAGATGAAGCAAGGAAAGAAGAGGAGTGGATCCAAGCAATGGATCCTGCGTATCAAGCTCTTGTGGAGAATGAAACATCTCTTGGTGGATTTTCTTGTGTGCATGGAGCTATGCAAGTGGATGGATGTTATCTTGCTGTAAAAGCAAGTAATGGATCTGGAAAACAAAGTTTGTTCAATGGCTTTTATGGTCAAGTTGATGATCAAGAGGTTGATCTCAAAGGGCTTCAACAAGACAAAAGGGAAGTTAAAAATTTGGAGCTAGTCAAAAGCATCAAAGGAGAGGTAATTGGCAAAGATGTTATGGATCTATTTTTGCAGCTTATGAAGACTCAAGTAAGGTCAAAGGAGTAGCAAGGAAGTGTTGTTCAAGTCTACTTTACTTGTTCTATCTCATGTTTGAGCATTTTCATGTGGATGTATGCAAATTGTCAAGATATGGTAAAACTAGCTACATTGGTGAGCATCATTTTGATGTTGGATTTGTACTAGCATTCTTGGTTGGTATTGCTGATGGAAATGAAGCTATTAGAGGTTGATTATATCACTCATTCATGGCCCGATCATCAAGTGTTGATGGTTTCTTGTGACAAGATGGAGATATAGGCTCATTCATGGAGTTTGATGGTGGATACAGGGCAACAAAGGACAAAGAAGGAGCAGACACGTAACCAAAAGTTGATCACTCACATTTATTATTTTTGTTTGCTGTATTTTCCCAGAGAGTTCAGAGTTGGAAGCATGGAGGAATCATCTCATTTACATTCCATGTAATTCTTCATGGCTCATTGAAGTGGTATTGCAACATTTTGGGAGGGAGCAAGTCATTGCAAAGGAGGTGGAGCTTCAACATGTGTCCTCAAGGAAATGTGTAGCTGATATCTTCACCAAAGCATGGGGAAAGGACTTGTTCATAAAGCATATGACATCACTTGGAGTGTTATCAAGGTCCATGCTAAAACTAGTTGAAGAGGGAGTGTAAAAGATTCAACTAGTTTGCTCATATTTGTTTTATTTCCATATTTGGCAAATTGAGGCCAACTTTGTTTTTAGACTTAGATATTGACTTTTCAAAGTTCATTAGTCTAAATGTCATTCAAATAAACACTTTTTGAAAGTGTGAGAAAGTTAGAAGGCGAGTTTGAGTAGATTTTGAATATTGGGTACTTTGAATCTAGACCCAAAAATAGTAGGATTAGCATTTTGGAGAGAAAGCCAAGTGGCCAAATAGGGTTTGGACCTATTATAAAAGGATGTAGCTCATGGAGAGACATATCTTCTCTCTTCTCTATCTCATTCCATGCTTAAATATGGTTCTCTTGGGTTCTAACATCCATTGGTGCACTATACTTGTGATTGCATGCAATTCTATGTGTAGAATGATCTATAATTGTTATTTTTGATCCACACATGTGAAATACAGTAGCTTGCTGATTTTTTACGGGCAGAAATAGTACTTTATCATTTGATTCATGTGTGATCAAGTTCTATTAGAGTTTGCATCTCATTTTGTGTGGAGATGCTGATTTTTCTACATTGGTGAGATTGGAAGAGTATTTTTCTTTATAACCAGAGATCTTTCAAGTGGATTTGATCATAATGATCTAAAATCCATCACACTCCACCCTATGACCTAAATCTGTGATTCTACTTACTGATAACAGATTTGTAAATAGTTTAGGAACATACAAAACTTTTGACAATAGTTTGAATTGATCATGCTGGAATTTTAGTCTTACAACACCTTCACCTTCGATAGTGTGAGTGCTCAGTCCTCCTCCAACCATCTACTTCATTTTGGTCACCTCTAGTACTCTTTGCTTGGCCATTCGAAATGTTTCAAATTTGCAAAATGGTCCGTCGACTCCATCCATCCTGGGAAACATCCTCCAGCAAAACTATCATATCCTCTATGATCTTTCAGCCTCTCAAATCTCCTTCCAACCAGTGACATGCGATGCTCTTTAATCAGCTTACCCCATCTCATCGTCCAACCTCATCTCTCCAATACCACATAATATGTATTTCATTTTAGAACAAAACAATATTATGTGAGTTCTTATTATGTTACTTATAAAACATCAAATTACTTGGATTATTAGATTTTATGTGGGATGTTGTTTATTTTCTAATATCCCAAAGAATAAATGAAAAGTGCATAATATGTGTACTTTATCATAGCATACTATAAGATTTTATAATATGATGCAACTATGATTGTGAGAGTGTTGAGATCAGCATGCATATAGTGGGATGCACATTGTAAATAGCAAAGAAATGCCTCTATTCCTCGGGTCGAGGACTCAATTTTATATAATCAACAAGCTTTTCGAACCTGAGAAAATAATATTCAATTTAACAAGTGGATTTATTAGCTCATTTCGAGCTTGTGACCAAATTAATTTTGTACACTTTTTTGTTGTCGAAATGATCTAGTAATCAAAGTTACTTAAAGTATATTAGTGATGACAATGGATAGCTCTACATCATACCTTTTGATATTCATCGATATAAAACGATCAAAAATTGAGATTCCAAATTAGATTTAGCAGGTCATACATGGATTCTTGCACTTGTGAACAGACACAAAGTACTATGTGGGTGAGGGGGATAATGTGTGTGTGTGTGTGTGTGTGTGTGTGTGTGTGTGGATGCTTCACTATTTCTCACATCAATTTTACACATCAAGATATAACTAGAACATGAAGAACCAAATAGAATGTGAATGAAATTATTCCTCCAAGTTTCAAACTTGGAACTCTTTGAAAAATTACAGCAACCAAACAATAAATGTGAGTGATGACCATTTGCTTGCTTGTCTCCTCCAACTTTGTCCTTTCTTGATATGTCTCCAGCCTAAAACTCTATGAATGAGCCTCCATTTCCATCTTGTCACAAGAAACCATTAAACCTTGGAAATCCATGAGTAGGTGAGTACATCAATGATGCAAATCCAGCACCACATGACTCCATATAACTAAGTGATAGCACTAGTCCATCTTCAAGATCTACTTGACACAAGAAAATGACCATGAATTCACCAAAAATTGACAATCTCCAAGTATTGGCACCAAGTAGCTCAACACTTGAGAACTTAGGCATGGATGAGTAGTATAATGAACCTCCAATAGCTTCATTTCCATCAGCAAAACCAGCTAATAATTATAGTACAACTCCAACAATAAGATATTGCAAGACATTGCAGCTAGTTTGTCCATATCTTGACAATTTGCACACATTCCCATGAAATAGCTCAAACATGAAATAGAATAAGTAAAGTAAACTTGAACAACACTTCCTTGTCGCTCCTTTGACCTTACTTGAGTTTAAAGACTTATGCAAAAACAGATCCAAAACATGTTTGCCAAATAACCTTCTTTTGATGCTCTTGACTAGCTCCAAATTGCCACCTTTCCTTTTGTGTTGCTGAAGCCCTTTGAGACCAACCTCTTGATCTTTCACTTGACCATCAAAGCCATTGACTAAGATCTCTTTTCCAGATCCATTAGTTGATTTTATAGCATGATGAGAATCAATTTCCACTTGTATAGCATCATCTACACAAGAAGATTCTCCAAAACATGTGAGCAAAGCAAGGTGAGTCGCTTCCACTTGCTTAACTTTCTCTTGAACATCAAAGATATCAAAGATATGAATATCTTTAGACGTGAAACTCTGTAAATACTCCCTCTCAAGCATATGATATAGACCCAACAAGATCTCATCAATGCTTGATTTCAAATTTCCACAAAGGTTAGTGAAAACAATGCCACCAATGTCACCATCATAAATCAAAAGATAGATTTCAAACTTTCCATCCAATATAAAGTAGAGGAGGACTGAGGCTGCTTCCATTGAGGAAGTGAATGGTGAAAGAGGGAGGTTGAAAATTGGGTTGAGAAGATGTGTCGTAACAAAGAAGGGGGCTAGACTTAGGGCCGCCAACAGTGGGGAGGGATTAGACTAGCAAAGGTGGATTTGACAATGGCGTAGGCGTTGGCCTCCAAATAGGTGAGGGATGTGCCTGAGTCAAAGATTGTGCCAGCGCTTGATGAATTGAAGCTGCTGCCAGTTATTTGGAGAGGGCTTCCTCCCACATCGATCCCCGTGATACCCACATAATAAAATGATGGGATAGGACCGTCGAGGATGGGAGTGGTAAGTATGTCGAGTCCTGAAAGAGCAGCCGCAGAACCAAATAAGACGGGACTGTTGGTTTTAATGGAAACTTCAAAGGCTACCATACAGTAGGAGAATTGCTCCTGGACGAGGACGGAACTAAGCTGAGAAATGAGTGAGAGAGGTCCCCTTCCTAACCCCATCCCGCCACTGTCGTTCGAAAAGCTGATTCCAGAATTGTTGTGGCCACAGCCGAAGGCAATAGGCAGTGATACGGACACCCCCGTTGTAGTGTTCATAGTCACTGTGTCGTTGGAGAGATCGCCGATTGTAACGGATTTGTCTCCATATTCATACAGATACGGGCAGCTGGAGCCGTTGCTGCATGCAGGTAATTGATTGCTCCCAAGGGCTTGGCAAGCCTGGCTACTACAAGAGATCTGAGAATAGGAGGAAGAATTGGAAGGATCAAAGATAGAGTCGTTGGTTTTGTAACATTGTAGACAGGGCAAGCATTGCACCCACACCAGATCGCTACCAGTATCGGCGATAGCATGAAAGGTTGTTACCGGTGTGCCCAGCTGCAACTGCATCAGATACTCTGGCTGAAATTGATCTGACTCCAGAGGCGTGGTGAAGTCATATAAGAGCCTGGAAGTGGCAGCAGTGGAGTTGGTGGAGAAGGCGCGTGCTCTGCTTCCGATGCGTAGGGCACGTGAGTTGCTTCTGCGGATCGCCTGCTGGAGCCTTTGGAATGTAGTTGCGGTTGAACCAGAGAGTTTATCTCTGTGGATGAACTCTGATCTCATACCAACTTGCCTCGCCGGAGTTGTGGATGTGCCGAACAATGAACTTCCAAATGATTAGGTAACGTGCACGGCCGCAGCACTTCCAATGCATTCTTGCAAAGTCGAAGCATTGGCGATGCACCTTGGGAACTTGGTTGTGGCTTCTCCTAAGTGCATCATCAACAAAAATAGTAAAAAGTACATGCCAACTTAATCTATTATTTTTTAAACCAGTGTTACATTTTAATATACTTTTGAATATCATACGAAGTCTAGATCGTATACAAAAAATTATACGACATAATAGTAAATTACGTTGTTTAAATTCTATGGATTTTCAATTTCGATGGATGTTTTTTTGTCTTTGCATTTTATATCCTCTTCCTTGACCTGCACATGAAAAACTGTTTAAGTTCAATTAATTAATGATGTGTCACCTATCTTGTACAACTGAATCACTAAGAAACAGAAAAATGAAAATTTTCATATGGCATAATGTACCTTAGCACCTTTCAATCGAAAATGATAGTACTGACGAAGATCGAATTGCAACATGTCTAGTTCTACGAATGTGATTGAGACTCCAATCTTCTTCAACCTCAATTATAGCAAGAATGTTGCCATTTCTTTTCACTGTTTTTGTAAGTTGCTCTTAATTATTTAATGCATAATCTTAATCTAGTGGCTTCCACCCATTTTTGAGTTTTACCCATCTTCTATAATACAGCAACAAAGTGACCTTTTGTTTTTCTATGTGATATCTAAATGCCATTGATGACTTACATACTCTGCACTCAACTTGCTCATTTTGTTTCGTATCCCAACAATCATCCAACAACTTGGCGAACATTTCATCACTCAAGTCCTTACAAATAAATATTGTTTTCGTTCGTCGAGAACATTGCATTCGAAAAAAAAATCAACAAAAATAGTAAAAGGTAGATACCAACTTAATCTATTATTCTCTGAACCAGTGCTACATTTTAATATACTCTGAATATCATATAAAGTCTAGATCAAAAACTTTCTAAAATTGCTTAATCTGGAGAAATCCATTCATTTCTCAAAAAATCTGATAGAAGATATGGCTCTAATCTACCCACTAAACCATTTTTATCAAGAATATAGGTGTGATCATAAAAAAAAACTCTTGACTCTAAAAGGGATTTTGTAGAACGACCTTTATATTACAAAACATTGATATTAGAATGTATGACATCAATTATTTCTACAATAGATTGAAATGATTGCCATTCAACGAAATTTGATGGATACAAATCTACAAAACCAACAAAAATATCGTGAGGAAAATTTAATATAAAGAAAATGCTAATACTAAAGAAATTTAATCTGAATATGTACATACTAATCATATACTTACAATTGCATTTTCTTCTATCATCTGGATTCAAATCCTAAATGTTGAATTCTTTGTGAAGATAGAGATGTCGTGGAGGACATGGGGCTGCCAATTGATGCACTAGAACAAGATCGTCATGATGGACTTGATGACACATTTTCAGAGGATCAGGTGCAAGCTTCACAGGCTAATGATGATATTGAACGTGATGCATTGTCATCGAATGGATCAACGACACACGACACACCTTCTCGATTTCCCTTGTTGTCACCATCACCATTAGCTTGTGAAGATCAACTTATTAGTAAACAACCCATTCATTAGAGAAAATTTGGCCTTGGAATGGGCCCTATAAGGATTGTGTGAAGAATTGAAAAAGATTATCTATGTTAGATATAGGGGTCTTATGTTTTTTACATCAAGCATCTAGGTATAGGATGTTGATAGGAATAAATTTGGCATAGATGACAAATTATGCATTTCCACTTGTAATGCCACTATTGAGCCAAAATAGAGTAAGAGGCTAAACACGTGCCAATTAGAGTGTAGACAAGTGTAAAGCTTTTGTTTGATGAATTCCAAGAGGTCCAATAGGATTTAGAGGTGGAACCTTGTGAGGTCCAATAGAAAATTGAGGTGTGCTTGAATATAGTCCAATAGAATTAAGAGGTGCATGGATCAATGATCCAATAGGGTCAAGAGGTGACAAAATATGGTCCAATCATAGTTAAGCATAGTGGTAGCTTGTGGATCTACTAGTATCATTGTACTCCTCATTTTGAATCTAATTGATTTGGTGATTTCATGGATTTTGTGAGTTATTGGATTTCTAGCTTTCTCTCTCTACCTGAGAGCTCATGATGTTTTTTCTCTCTCTACCCGAGGAGAGCAGCTTGTTTTTACTTAGATTATTTTTTGAATACTTCCCACACGTGTGAGTGAGAGTTGGAAGTGATTGAATGCATGTAGTAGTGTATTTTTGCCATAGGATCTAAGATTGATCTTGAATCTCAATCTAGTCTTAATCTTGGTGCATCTACACACCTTAGGAGATCACAAGTACATGTAGTGGACAGTCTACACGTGTGAAATTCAACAATTGCCACGTAGGATGACAACTTTTTGGCAATGTAGAATACTAAAATAAAATCTTTTTATGCCCGCAATCCTCCCCACACAGTCTTCGATGGTTATTATGTGCATAGTATAGTTTGTGGCTAAAAAAAATCACAACTTTTGAACGACAACTTGGATTGAGATGATTACGATGCCATTAGAAAGCCCTCGACGAGAGCTTTTCAACGACACCCAAGATGACCCAGTTCCGAGCTATGAAGAATTTATGGCCAGTCAAAGTTTTGGTTGGTCAACTCGATATCTCTTTCGAGCGTAGTTGACCAGTTGACCAACTGCGCTTGAAAGAGATATCGGGTTGACCAACTATTGACTGACCAAAACTTTGACTGGCCATAACTTCTTCAGTTTAGTTCAGAATTGGGTCATCTTGGGTGTCGTTGAAAAGCTCTCGTCAAGGGCTTTCTATTGGCACCGTAATTGTCTCAATCAAAGTTGTCGTTCAAAAGTTACACTTTTGAGAAAAAAAAGCATGTTTTTGAAAGGCCCCTTTTATGCTCAAAATTTTTCTAATGTGGATTTGATTTGCCTTGTCTGTTAGATTCTCATCCTGAGCGCAACGCTTGCTCCACCTGCAAAATGACACTCTCTCTCACGCGCGCAAGCGTAGATGAACATGTATTGTTGCTCTTTCTCTCTCTATTTCTCTAGCAAGCGAACAACAACGGTCATTACTACACGGATGGCGTGACAAACCTCCGAGAGTTGATAACCTGTGTGTGAAAACGGGCCTTCCCATTCTATGAGGGCCAGGCCCAAAAGGGGGGGGTACCTGAAGACGAATGGCATTTGGCTGGCCTTTGTGTGTGATTAAACCCTCGAGTAATGTAAAGACACTATAATAATGATAAGGATGGTCGCTATAGCTATTGTGAACAGTGCATGTAAACTCGAGAACGTGTCTGACCCGTTTCTTTGATGGTCGCTATTGTATATATAACCTCAGGAAACGTACGACCAGTTCCCAAGTGAATACGCGTAAGGATGGTTGCTGTTTTGGTATCTAACGTGAAGAAGGAATTCCCATATGCATAACAGTTTTCAATAATTCATCTTCTATGTCAATCCGGATCACAGTTAGATATACCTTCTATTGAGAACGCCTCAGGCTTGAGCGAACTTGAAGCAGCCACCATGTTGGCTTTTTCCAATCAAATTCTGCTGCTGCTGCTAGCTGTGAATGCTTATCTTGTCGGCAAACCCCTGCTGCAGCTAGCAGAAGCCACAACCAGGTTCCCAAGGTGCATCGCCAATGCTTCGACTTTGCAAGAATGCATTGGAAGTGCTGCGGCCGTGCACGCTACCGAATCATTTGGAAGTTCATTGTTCGGCACATCCACAACTCCGGCGAGGCAAGTTGGTATGAGATCAGAGTTCATCCACAGAGATAAACTCTCTGGTTCAACCGCAACTACATTCCAAAGGCTCCAGCAGGCGATCCGCAGAAGCAACTCACGTGCCCTACGCATCGGAAGCAGAGCACGCGCCTTCTCCACCAACTCCACTGCTGCCACTTCCAGGCTCTTATATGACTTCACCACGCCTCTGGAGTCAGATCAATTTCAGCCGGAGTATCTGATGCAGTTGCAGCTGGGCACACCGGTAACAACCTTTCATGCTATCGCCGATACTGGTAGCGATCTGGTGTGGGTGCAATGCTTGCCCTGTCTACAATGTTACAAAACCAACGACTCTATCTTTGATCCTTCCAATTCTTCCTCCTATTCTCAGATCTCTTGTAGTAGCCAGGCTTGCCAAGCCCTTGGGAGCAATCAATTACCTGCATGCAGCAACGGCTCCAGCTGCCCGTATCTGTATGGATTTGGAGACAAATCCGTTACAATCGGCGATCTCTCCAACGACACAGTGACTATGAACACTACAACGGGGGTGTCCGTATCACTGCCTATTGCCTTTGGCTGTGGCCACAACAATTCTGGAATCAGCTTTTCGAACGACAGTGGCGGGATAGTGGGGTTAGGAAGGGGACCTCTCTCACTCATTTCTCAGCTTAGTTCCGTCCTCGTCCAGGAGCAATTCTCCTACTGTATGGTAGCCTTTGAAGTTTCCATTAAAACCAACAGTCCCGTCTTATTTGGTTCTGCGGCTGCTCTTTCAGGACTCGACATACTTACCACTCCCATCCTCGACGGTCCTATCCCATCATTTTATTATGTGGGTATCACGGGGATCGATGTGGGAGGAAGCCCTCTCCAAATACCTGGCAGCAGCTTCAATTCATCAAGCGCTGGCACAATCTTTGACTCAGGCACATCCCTCACCTATTTGGAGGCCAACGCCTACGCCATTGTCAAATCTACCTTTGCTAGTCTAATTTCCCTCCCGACTGTTGGCGGCCCTGAGTCTGGCCCCCTTCTTTGTTACGACACATCTTCTCAACCCAATTTTCAACCTCCCTCTTTCACCATTCACTTCCTCAATGGAAGTAGCCTCAGTCCTCCTCCAGCCAACTACTTCATTTCGGTCGCCTCTAGTATCCTTTGCTTGGCCATTGGAAATGTTTCAAATCTGCAAAATGGTCCATCGACTCCATCCATCCTGGGCAACATCCTCCAACAAAACTATCATATCCTCTATGATCTTTCAGCCTCTCAAATTTCCTTCCAACCAGCCACATGTGATGCTCTTTAATCAGCTTACCCCATCTCATCGTTCAACCTCATCTCTCCAATACCACACAATATGTATTTCGTTTTAGAACAAAACATAGATAGCATATTATGTGAGTTCTTATTATGTTACTTATAATATTTATACCCTCCAAGGCCCATGCAGCACTAGTAGTGCACTTTGACACCTCACTTGTTAGCAATTGTACAAACACAGTGAAAAATATAAAAAAGAAATAAAACTCGGTGGCATGTGTTTTGTAAGCCCACGTATGAGTATTTGTCAATTTAGAATTAGAGTAGAACTACTGAGTTACTGTATTGTGGGTCCTATCAGTGGACAAGGACTAGTTGGCCTTGCCACGAGGTGAGTCGGCGGGACACACGTCCCATCAATGGCAACCTGGGCCATGCATGGGTTGCCATAGTGAAAAACTATATGTAGAGTGTATTTTGGTTTTGAGAAATATAGTTGCTATGTGAGCTTGGAGTGAAGAGTGATTTCTTTCTATGTTACTGTGTTGCATGATCTGTAATCCTATTTGGAACGAATTTTAACTTGGTATCAGAGCCGTACAAGGAGTGTACATAGTACAGTGTAGTCGTTGCAGAGAGATTCGGGAGAAAAGTTTTTTGAGTCTTTGGGGTTTACGACGTGTAGAAAGCAGAAAGTGAAACAATGGTGCACGGTTTATGGCATATGGAGGCTTGCCAAGCTCAGTAAAGGGTTTATTAGCCTATCCATAGCATCAGACAGGGTAAAAATTTGGTGAAAAGTCGGAGGTTACAGTTTTTCATACATAACTGATGATTTCTTTGTTGTTTGTGCTATGTTTTGGAGCCGTAAAAATAGGAAGGAAGCTATTCATATTGTCAACTAGCCATGGAGAAATTCTGAGCTTTATGTCAGAAATTTGCCTGCAATCACATAACCTAGCACAATTTGCAGTAAAAAGTGAGAAAAAAGCCACTTTTTCAAGTTGAGCTAAAATCATCGTTTCTCCACGAGATTTTGTGTTTGAACACTCTGTAGGGCGGCCCTGGTCTGGGCCTCATATCGGGCTCAAATCAATGCCATGTAAGAGAGAGAAAAATAATTATAAAATAATTATAATATCATTTTCTAACTTCTTTACGCATCTGCCCGCACTACTTTCCATGTAAATGAATGCCCCTTAGTTTAGTCACATCAAATTTCATTGGTGCTTAACCATAGTTAAAATAAATTTTTTAAAATGTTGAAATATTCCCTCCCAATAGTTGAAAACACTCAAAAATTTGAATTAAGTTTGACATTTATGAAAAAAGCCTACGCCATCTCTATCTCCAGGGTCAAAAACAAGTGTTTAGCGCCATCTCTATCTCCAGCAGAGTCGTTAGCGCCATCTCCAGCTTTGTTATTGTCATTGTGTTGTTTGTTACTATAATACTGTACTGATGACAAAGCTTTATCATCTTCATGTGGATTTGTTACCAGAATATGCTTCGCTCAGGATAAAAAATTCAAAGCAACCCAAATTGTCAACTTCTAATATGGTTCGATACAGGAAGGAAAAGCTAAAGCATGTCGATTTATGGTCATTAGAAACATTGTATCCTATTGATCCATGTTCATTGCAACATCCAGATTTTCATTCGGTGAGTTAGTTAATAATCTATATGTGTCATGGTAAAAATGGCCTTTTGGGTTACTGTGAGAATTTGATGCTCTATGGGAATACACATTCAATGCAAAGAATACATTATTTGGAAGAGGAATCAAGGAAAACATCAAATGAGTGTGAAGAAATATCTACAAAGATGAAAACTTGTTTGGATGAATATAAGATGCTCAAGAAGGAGATCCAAAGGTTGAAATCTTCTTTGCATCATTATACAACTAGTAATGATGAGATAAAAACTGCATTTCAATCCATGTGTATCTCATATTTGTCTCTTGTTAAAGATATGAATGTGTTTAACAGAAAGGTCCGAAACAACAAGAGAAAAAGACTGGTAAACAAGGATATATGTGATCTATCATCCAGAGGAGGTTGTAGAAAAAGACGAATCCGTGCATTCAAGTAAGTTATAGCTTATTTGGTATTGAATATTGCTTGAACTTTATGATTTATTCATAATCACTACTTTTGTTATTTATTCATTTCAACTTTCTATTGATTTACTTATTAGATACTATTGTGAATACTATGAGTGTCCTAGTTTCTACTGACATTTTTATGAACATTATGTTTGCAATGCAGATCAGCATTGGTTGTTGAAGACCATTTGGCCGATGAGATTTCAAATGGAAACTCACTAGGCTCTATCTTGACTTCTTAATCTATGAAATCAATGTTAAATAATAACAAAATGAAAAAGATTAAATCTTTAGTTATGATAGCATTATGAATGAAGTTGAAAAAATATTAGACACTACATTGCTTCAGGGGGCATGTAACTTTTCTAGCATCAGTAGGGAAACATATGCAACATTTTTTAAGATGATAAAGGAGGCATTTGCACAGGTAACTATTAAAAAGTTTCCAATCCCACGACCATTTCATCTTTTTAAAAAAAAAGACATGTTAAACCAAGGTATGTAGACAATAGTTGGTGATCCATCTCATATCAATGAAGTGTATTGCTCGAAAGGAGAAAGTCTAGCTTATAGCAATTCCAACAATTTATTTATTGACATTAATCAGTTATTAACATTCATTTTTACGGTATTACAAAATGAGAATGTCAATAACAAATTGATAGTTGTACTCAAGTTAGAGGAGTCAGAAATTATAAAAGGACAAAAAATGGAAAGACTCAGTCTCACGATCATGAATGGAGCACTTTCAAATTCAGAAGACTCAGAAGGCCTCAATTTCAGTGTTCAATAAAAAATAATATCTGGTGGTTGGCAGCATTTCAGGTGTAACAGTTCCTTCGCATAATAAATAGGGATAATCATTTGAATATGGATTTCATATGGATTATCTTCTCTGTGTTAATATTATGACTCCATCATGAATCTTCTCTCCAATGGAAGCCAACTCCCTATTTAGAGACTTGATTCTGAGTACATAATCATGTGCACTCTCCTCACTTCTCCTCATGCTTTGCAAAATTTGATTTCTAAGCATAAGAATTCTAGAAGTGTTGCTAGACTCATAGATTGATTTTAAAGACTCCCAAGCCTCTTTAGCATTAGTACAAGCTGATACTTCTCTCAACAAATCATTGCTCACATTCATCTTCACACAATGAAGTGCAAGCCTAGATCTCTTCTTGTATCTAGCTAACTCCTGTGCACCTAGAGGTTCATCTTCATCTTCAATCAAGAACTCATAAAGGTCTTGGAGCACCAAGAGTGACTCCATTCGAACCTTCCAAATAGCATAATCTGTAGAATTCAACCTCTCACTGGATTCTAGAAGGTATGCTCCAGCAGATCCCATCTTACTAGTGACTTCTACAAACAAGAAATAGATTTGATTGACTTGAAACTCACAAAGGTCTCACACTTGCAGTGTTTCACTCAAATTTGATTTCTAATCCAACAAATGGACTTATAATCACAATTCTATCACTCCCTCACAAAGCTGGAATGAAGATAAGATGAAGTGAAAACTACTTTCAAACAAATCTTGCCAAGAAATGGATTTGATTGTCTCTAGAAACTCACAAAGGTCTCTCTCTTGTAGTTTTTCACTCAAATTAGATTTCTAATCCAACAAATGGACTTATAATCTCAGTTCTAGCACTCCCTCACAAAGTTGGAATGAAGATAAGATGATGTGAAATCTACGTACAATCAAATCTTGCCAATTTTGGCTATTTTTGGACAAAAAAATGACTTAATATCTTTCTTCCTCCTTGGTGTACTTTCAAGACCTGTTTTTAACCTTAATAGGACTTTAACTCAGCCTAGAATAATTAGATTCCATGAAACAAATTCAAATCTAATCAATGGCAAATGATCTTGGTAGATTATCCTAGGATCTCCACCAAAAATTACACCAATAGCTCACAAATTGAATTTTTTTGGATCAAATGAATACCATGCATTAAATGCAGGTTCAGAGGTGCCCACACATGTGGACAGTATGGATTTGGACCCCTACCAAGTTTGGGATCAAATCTCCTCACCAAAATCAAGATTCTAGCTTGCCCTCTCAATACTAGTTTTTAGCACCAAAACTTGCTAAAAATGGATTTGCATTAGATCAATGGCTTATGCTCTTGTACTTGGCTCTGATACCATGTGAAAGTACTATACTTTAGGACCATAAATGGATCTACAAAAGATCCACAAGAGTGATTGGATGCTTGCTTAACAGTCTATCAAAAAAACTAGACACAAAAAAGTTGATCTAGATTGGCAGTTTGACAAACAACAAGCATTAACAATCAAAAGCATTGATGAACATTGAAATCCGAGCCCACACGTGTGTACTACAGGCTGTAGTATGGCCTTCAACCTGAGAAACAAGTAGAAATTGATTTGGTTTCATTTGGATCACAAAAGCATAATGTACATAGTGAACTAGCTTGAGATTGTCAATGAGCTCCAAAAATTTTCTATCTTCTCACTATGGAGAGAGGGAATACATAGCAAATTCGACTTCCTTCTTGAAGTTAGGTGGATTTCCAGCATGTAATAAGGAAGTTAACTCACTCTCCTTGACCTAAAATGAAACTCTAGTCTATTTCCTAGAGTCATGCTTGGTAGATAGCTAGTTGGTCAAATTTTCACCTTAAATCTAGGATTTAGATCCTATAAACTAGGAATCACTACCAAAATGACATGACCAACCCTATGGAATTGACCTAGCCTACATTAGGATGGGTTTCCCACGTGGCATCATGGCCTCACATGTGTGGGACCCACTTGTGTACACAATTTACACTATTCTACATGGTTTTTGATCAAGCTAGATTTGCCAATTTTTGGCAATTCTTCACAGGTCGTTCTGATTACGTAGCCAAATATTAACAAAACACTAGAAAATAATTTGTCGGGAATAGCTAGACAAATTATTAGTTGCAAATGATTCGCGAAGAGCTAGACTGAGCTCGACTGATAATCAGTCCCGAATGATTCGCGAAAGACAAGACAAAATATAAGTCATCAACAACTAGACTAATAATTACTCGCTAAGAACAGATTACCAGATTGAGCAACAAGAAAGATAGACATAATGAAAATAAGCATGGCAATATGACACTAATTTGAACGCAGAAAAAAGAGCTATTATTAGATTAAGTATAGCAAATTATATATGTCGATAATGAGAGGAGAACATCAAGAGAAAGACAAGTACCTTCAAGGCTCACATATGATCAAAAGGGTAAGCAAGTAGTTTCTGGAAATTATGTTGCTTTCCTAACCTCTTTGGATGAGCCTACAAGTGTAGATCAAGCAAGGAAAGAAGAGGAGTGGATCCAAGCAATGGATCTCGAGTATCAAGCTCTTATGAAGAATGGAACATGGAGATTGGTGGAGTTGCCTAAGGACAAAAAAGCTATTGGATACAAATGGATCTTCAAGGTGAAGACAAACAAAGATGGATCTATCAACAAGTACAAGGCAAGGTTAGTGGCAAAAGGATATGCTCAACAACAAGGAATTGACTATGATGAGACCTTTGCACCCGTGGCAAAGATGGTAAGCATTCGAGTCATCATTTCACTTGCTACACTTTATGGATGGGATCTATGGAAAATGGACATTTCAAATGCATTCTTGAATGGTGATCTTGAGGAGGAAGTATACATGGAGCAACCTGAGAGCTACATTTCATCAGCAAAGCCAAATCATGTGTGTCTTCTACAAAAGAGTTTGTATGGCCTTAAGCAAGCACCAAGGAGTTGGTATGCTAAGCTTAGCACTTTTTTACTCTCTCAAGGCTTTGTTATGAGTGAGTATGGTCATTCACTTTATTATAGGTTTGCTGGAGGTGATGTTACCATCTTGCTAATCTATGTGGATGATATCATCTTGAGTGGTGGAGACAATCAAGATGTGGAGGATATCAAGAATGCTCTTAAGAAGGAGTTTGAGGTGCATGATCTTGGTAATTTGCATTACATTTTAGGAATAGAATCATTATATCTTCTCAATCTACTTTCATTTTTCAAGAGAAGTATGCTAATTCTATTCTAGAAAGATTTCATATGGTAGATGCAAAAGCTATTGATACACCTATGGAGTCTCATGTAAAGCTTACTATAAGAGGTAATGAAAGATCCTTCAAGGACATTACTCTCTATAGAAAGCTAGTTGGTTCACTCATCTATCTAATCATTACTAGACCTGATCTAAGCTATTGTGTTGGAAGATTGAGTCAATTCATGCAAGATCCTAGTGAGGAGCATTGGAAGCTAGGAAAGTGAGTTTTGAGGTACATCATTGGAACTCGAGATTTTGGCATATTGTATGAGGGATCATCACCTAATCTTTCTGGATTTTTAGATTCGGACTATTTTGGAGATGTAATGGATAGGAAATCCATTAGTTCTTATTGTATTTTCATAGGTGATGGAGCTATATCATGGATGTCAAAGAAACAAGCCACTATCTCATTGTCATCTAGTGAGGCCGAGTACAAAGCTCTTACACATTGCACAAAGGAGATGGTATGGATCAAAAGGATGATCAAGGATCTTCACTTGCTGGATTTTTCAGAGAGCCCAATCATCTTTTGTGACAATCAATCAACCCAAAGAATGACATCCAATCCTATCTTTCATGCTAGGAGCAAGCATATTGAGATACAATATCATTTTGTGAGGGAGCGAGTCATTGCAAAGGAGGTGGAGCTTCAACATGTGTCTTCAAGGGAATGTGTAGCTGATATCTTCACCAAAGCATTGGGAAAAGACTTGTTCATGAATCATAGGACTTCACTTGGAGTATTATCAAAGTCTATGCTAAAACTAGTTGAAGAGGGAGTGTGAAAGATTCAACTAGTTTCATCACATTTTGCAATATTTCCATATTTGGCATATTGAGGCCAAAACTTGTTTTAGACTTAGAGGTTGACTTTTCAAAGTTCACTAGTTTAAATTTCACTTGAATAAACACTTTTTGAAAGTGTGGGAAAGATAGAATGCGAGTTTGAGTAGATTCAATTTGAATAAGTTGGGTACATTGAATCTAGACCCAAAATTGGTAGGGTTAGCATTTTGGTGGGAAAGCCAAGTGGCCAAATAGGGTATGGACCTGTTATAAAAGGATGTAACTCGTGGAGAGAGTCATCTTCTCTCTTCTCTATCTCATTTCATGCTTATACATGGTTCTCTTGGGTTCTACTATCCGTTGGTGCACTATCTTGGTGATTGCTTGCAATTCTATGTGTAGAATGATCTATATTTGCTATTTTTGGATCCACACATGTGAAATACAGTAGCTTGATAGTTTTGTACGGACATCAACAGTACATAATCATTTCATTCAAGTTTGATCAAGTTCTATTAATGTTTGCATCTCAAATTGTGTGTAGATGCTGATTTTTTTACATTGGTAAAATTGGTAGTGTATTTCTCTTTCTAGCCAAAGATCATTCAAGTAGATTGGATCTTAAGGATCTGAAATCTTTCATAATAATCAGTCGTGAATGATTTGCAAAAGGCAAGACAAAATATTAGTCGTCAACAACTAGAATAATAATTACTCGCTAAGAACAATTACCAGATTGAACAACAAGAAAGTCAAACAAAATGAAAATAAGCATGGCAATATGACACTAATCTGAACGTAGAACAAAAGAGCTGTTATCATATTAAGTATAGCAAAATATACATGTTGATAATGTGGTAGAGCACAAGACAATAGCGGATGAAACCGCGTGCTCTACAAAGCTAATTCAATTTGTAAAAAAAAATAGACCTATTACTGACAATAAAGAATCAATGCGCAAGGCATCTACTTCACCTATCTCTGATAAGCTTCTGATGCTATTATTTTTACACACACACTTCGATCATTATACCCAGGTGGTATCCAATATATATATACATATACATATATATATATATATATATATATATATATATATATATATATATATATATACATCATTTTTACAGGTGTGCAGATGAAGAAAGTATAAAGTGGATGTGTTGTCTGTAGGAGATCGTGGGTGGCTGCTGTCGTTGTCAAATCCGTTAGCACAGTTGCATGAGATGAGCGTGAGAAGGCCGTGACGTTAGCTTTTGCTAAAATGAACGTTGGTGAAGATGCGAAAAATGCGTCACTCTAACGAAATGCCTTAGGATTTGATTTACATGGTGCCTTCGCTTTCCAGGGCACCTTTGGCATTTTGTAGGGCAATGTCGCCTTTGTCGCCTATCACAAAACGTGTGTAAAAAATTGTCTCGCACGCAGGCGGACATGTATACTATATTTTTTGTCTTCTTGCTTACTAGCATGAGACTACTTCATCTGTCTGTATGTATTGATCAATTATCATCCATTATGTATATAGCTGCCTCTTGTAACTTTCTAGATTAGAGTAACCAATTTGAGCTCAAGGCAATGTGTGAGCAATAGAGAACATCTGGCACAAAAGATGAAGCACTTGCACATTGTAGATTGACTTGACAATGGTGGATGGCTGGTAAGTTTAAGGAATGTGACTTGCCTTCCATGGATAGTTGGATGAGCTGGTGGAATGTCTAAATCAGTCATTGGGGAGAATTTATGGCTGTTGTATGTTTGTCAATGTATATATTGGTCCGTCTTGTCTTGATTGTCAATGTACGGGTCTCTGTGTATGGTACGACTGAATGGATTTGTGATTCACTCTTGACAGATTTTGAATACTTTAGATGGGATCCTGGCCAAGACTACCCTAACAAACTTGTCTGAATCCAAACACGGAAGTTGGTTGGCAGGAGAAGGACGCAAGACTACTATATCTCTTTCTGATGCATGTGTCTCTCATATGGCCAACGCACTACTACAAAGTGCAAGGCAACATGCATACATGCTCAGGAGACACATGGGAGAGGGTCCAAGCTTGGAAACATTGATCAACCGGAGTCAATCTCGAAATTCTGCAGGACCTGGAGAGGTTCTAAGGTTTGTCCAACAAGCTGTGGCAGGAACCCCAATGCACCATGCACCAACGGTCCTTGAAGGAGACACATATGTTGTTTGCAGAAACAGAACGCCATCCATTATTGTGAACGTGATGGAGAATAGCAATCATAGACCTAAGTACAACTTTGAGAATGTGAATCACAAAGAAAGAGGTCATTCAAGAAAGATAAATTTTGTTTCAAGTCCACCTGTCTCTAAGCAACTTGAAGATGAGAGCACACCCTTGAATCCTAGTCCTTGCAGGGTAGGGAGCGAGATAGTCTTGGAACAAGAGGTCCACAATACTTTTTGGGCAATTCAAAAAACTACACTGAATATATATCGATAAGGAAAATGTGGATGTGCAATTTCAAACTCACCAAAGGTGTACCTGCTCCTTGTTTTTGGTCTTCCAGAGAACACATTCCAATGGCAAGACACAACAAATGATGTGGTTTTGCAATACTAATTGCACACACATGTGGCAGCCAAAAAAAAACATATTCTTGGGGATGATCTGATACCACTCTATTGGTGATTGGAATAGAGATGATTAGGCCGCAGCAGAAATAGGACGCCGTCCTTCCCAACAAATAAAAACAATGACAATAACTTGTAATAGAATCTAGATTTGCTAGAGAATTAAAGAATAGAGTAGTTTTGACTTGTATGTGCACTTGTTGGAAACGATTGAGACACACACAGGGTGGTCTGATAGGCCACAACGGAAGAAGGCCATCACCCCAACAAAGAAAATACGATGAACAGTGTGAAAACTGATAATGTAAGGATCTTGGATAACTTAAAGTATGGAATGATAGAGCAGTTTTGACATGTGATGAACGTCAGTATAGGTGTAACAGACAACCATAAAAAGGGAATGCGAAACGATTAGACGTCTGAGACAACCGTGCACTTCTCTGATACTGATCTGAACATAAAGAAATGTGAAACAATGAGGCGTCTATGACAGCCATACATCTCTTCATTACTGAAGTACTTGTGATAGTAACGAAAAGAGTTAATAAACAAACATTCAACATGAATGCAATGAGATAGAGCAATAGCGATTCTACATATTCAATGTTGTAATAACAACTATCAAATCACAAGACAATCGTGTGATCCTACTTACAGAATAGTTCAATTGCTATAGTTTTGAATACTTTTTACTCTCTCTATATGATCTCTAACTCTGAGGAGTCAGATATTGTAAAGACCAGTTTTGGTCGTTTTTATCCCTATCGTGGATACTAATCGATTATTTGATTTAGATCTCTCATTTGCTTATATAGTTGTTGGATTATCTTATGTTATTCTAATTACAGAGATCAAAAGATCATTAACAATTCTAGTATTGATCCGTAGATCAGTGTAGGTGTCGTAGACAACCAATAAGAAATGTAAAATGATTAGGCGTCTGAGATAGCCATGCAACTCTTCGTTACTGATATTCGTTACCGTAGAGAAAGAAGAGTGAGAGGCATTCAAACATTTAGCATGAATGCAACATGATAGAAAAATAATGAATCTATATAAGAATATTGTAATAACAACAATCAGATCACAAGACAGTTGCATTGAGCACGTGATCCTACTTATAGAGACAAGTAATTGCTATAATTCATAATACTTTTACTCTCTCTCTCTCTCTCTCTCTCTCTCTCTCTCTCTCTCTCTCTCTCTCTCTCTCTCTCTCTCTCTCTCTCTCTCTCTCTCTCTCTCTCTCTCTCTCTCTCTCTCTCTCTCTCTCTCTCTCTCTCTCTCTCTCTCTCTCTCTCTCTCTCTCTCTCTCTCTCTCTCTCTCTCTCTCTCTCTCTCTCTCAGGAGTCAGATACCGATCTCTATGATCGATACTGTTCGATGATCTATCTCTAATCACTCATTCCCTTATATAGCTATTTTGATGATCTTATGTTATTCTAATCACAATTACAAGGCCATTAATAGTTTTGTAGTTAATCAACAAAACGATTATTCACAGGAGCATGAAGATGTAGACAGGTCATGTACGTGTAGATCTATAGAATTTTCTTCGCAGATGACCGAGAGCGACGCTCTTGCAGTATCTTATGGTTCATCCCCTTCGTGAGTTGCAACCGTATGTGACCGCAAGTGATGCTTTTATGGTGCCTTGGCAGTCCGCCCCCTTTGTAAGTTGCAACTGAAGAAACAAACGTTTCTATTACCAAAGCTTTTTGCTAGCTTTCAGCCCTCTGCCTAACGAAAATGTTCGTGAACGCGAAAGTCAAAAGGCACAAAGCGAAAATGTTCGTGAACACCACGAGAAGACACAAATACAAAAGATTCGCGAAAGAGAATCTTTCGCGATACTGCGACGAGAAAGTCAAACGACTCAAAAAATTGTCGTGACACTCTTCCTTGCCCTCACGCTCCAAGAAGGACCATCAAGATCATGCAAGTACCCAAAAGTACAGATATCTGATCTGATGGTGTGACATCAGCAAATACACTTTAGATCGTGGCTAATCCGCCACTCTTGTAATTTTTTTTTGTTTTAGCTGCTCAGAGATAGCATAGAGTACGCAACTTTGATCCGCAACTTATTGTACTCGTTTACTTATGTTTCATTTTCATACTGAATCTATACTATCTTTTATTGCGTTCAGCTTCATCTCAAAATGTATGTGTTTATGTAGTTCTTCGCGACAAATTATTTGTCTGATAATTCAATGCATTATTGTTTGGCTACGTAATCATTGTAGTACTAATGATTTCAAATTTAGTTACTATAAGATCAAACATGATTTCTATCACTATTGTTTTGTTTGAAATTGATAGGCATGATCATGCATAGAGAAAGAGGAAGATAGTTTATTCCACTGCGCATGAAAAGTTTTCTTTCTAGACGTTCGAATTATTTTTATTCGAGTTTTTTTTTTTTCGAGTTCGACCTATCTTTCACACTTCTTTCCGACATGGTATCAGAGCATTCCATTCTTATATCAGAGCTTCTATCATAGTATCAATGCTAGATCACTATTTCTTTTATATGAACCGCCACGGTATCAGATTTGTGATTTCTATCAGGGCCTAATATTATTTTGATATCAGAGCGAAAGCTCTAATACTTGATATCTTTTGCGATATCAAATTGATATCAAACTCTTCAGTTCCTTTCAATCTTTCAGTATCAGAGAATTGATTTTCTATTGTTGGCATTACTACATCTTAGCGTCATCGATACAATTGACAGACTAAGTTTCAGATGGATTCTCAAAGTAAAGCCGGTCTTATTGCAGACAATCTGAATGGATCCAATTATTATTTGAGATGAAGACCTTGCTAATTGCCAACAAGTTATGGGATGTTGTTACAGGTACAAAAGTAAAACCTGGTGACGACACAGAAGACTCAAAGTGGAAATCGAAGGATGGTAAAGCTTTCACGCTTATTATCCTCAATATATTAGATACACAGATTGGACACATTAGCTGAAGCTTAAACTTCAAAAGACGTTTGGAACATCCTAAACTCACTATATGACGTGAGGGACGTAACTACTAAGTTACATCTACGAAGAAAATTCATCACATTCAAAATGTCTAATGGTGATTCTCTTCAAAGTCACATTAACCTGTTTAAGAATCTTTTCCAAAATATGGCCGCTATCGGATCAGTCATAGATGATCAAGATGCAATTATGACATTGCTTTCAAGCTTGCCCTCTACATATGAGAACTGGATGATGATCATATTGACACACTTAAAGTTAGCTCTTACTAGAGTAATCACGATGTTGCTGCAAGAAGACAATAGAAGAAGTCAAGACATTTTGTCTACTTCCTCCTCTCAGGCTCTATATGTCAACAAAGGCTCTAAGCGACAGAAGCAAAAAAGCTCCAAGAAGACTGCAATGAATTAGAAACAGACTCAAAGTCAAGAACAATCATCAAATCCATAGCCAAAGAAGAAGATGCTTTGCAGGTATTGCAAGCGCAATAACCATGAGATCATGGATTGTCGAATTCTCCAAGCGAAGAATACAGCCAAATAACCTAATCAACAAGCAAACATAGTTTCATCATCTCTCCAGATCGAAGTGGATGAAGGCACATTCATGGTCAAAGATCAAGCGCATTTTTGGATGATTCATGGTTTTTGGATTTTGGAGCAACTCAACACATGACCAATCAATGTGAGATTTTCAACTCCTACATGCCTTACAGCACAAAGAAATTTGTTCATCTTGATGACAAGAGTACTCACACTATTGAAGGTGAAGGTACTGTAAGATTGCAATTCCAACATGATCAATTCAAACTACTATCAAAGGTCTTATATGTTCCTAAATTCTCTACAAATCTATTATCAATAAGTAGAATTACAGATTTAGGTCATAAGGTAGAATTCGAATATGATCAATGCAAAATTATTGATAGGAGTAATAAGATCTTTGCACTGGGCAAGAGGCAGGGTTACTTATATAGATTGGCACATTTTTATTCTGAGTCTAGTCAAGTCTTGAAAATCTCTGTTCTAGTCAATAAAGCATTACTATGGCTTCATTGTGAAAGTACTGTACTTTAGGACCATAAATGGATCTACAAAAGATCCACAAGAGTGATTGGATGCTTGCTTAACAATCTATCAAAAAACTAGACACAAAAAAGTTGATCTAGATTGGCAATTTGACAAACAACAAGCATTAACAATCAAAAGCATTGATAAACATTGAAATCCGAGCCCGCACGTGTGTACTACAGGCTGTAGTACGGCCTTCAACCTGAGAAACAAGTAGAAATTGATTTGGTTTCATTTGGATCACAAAAACTCAATGTACATAGTGAACTAGCTTGAGATTGCCAATGAGCTCCAAAAATTTTCTTTCTTCTCACTATGGAGAGAGGGAATACATAGCAAATTCGACTTCCTTCTTGAAGTTAGGTGGATTTCCAGCATGTAATAAGGAATTTAACTCACTCTCCTTGACCTAAAATGAAACCCTAGTCTATTTCCTAGAGTCATGTTTGGTAGATAGCTAGTTGGTCAAATTTTCACCTTAAATCTAGGATTTAGGTCCTATAAACTAGGAATCACTACCAAAATGACATGACCAACCCTATGGACTTGACCTAGCCTACATTATGATGGGTTTCCCACGTGGCATCATGGACTCACATGTGTGGGACCCACTTGTGTACACAATTTACACTATTCTACATGGTTTTTGATCAAGCTAGATTTGCCAATTTTTGGCAATTCTTCACACTCCTCAAATTTAGCTTGATCTATTTACAACTCTCTTGATAGATCAATGAAAGCTTTTAGAAGTGTCTAAAAAATCCAGCTACAAAGAAGGAACTTTTGAGACTCCAATAGAGAATGATGTCCATGAAGGATCTTTCACCACCTCTTAGAAGATCCCTTACAAGATGTTCCATAAATGTGTCTATATACATGTAGCACACTTCAAAACTAAACATCATGCCAAGCCATGGATTCCAAGGCATTTTGTGCACTTGAAGATACATCAATTAAAATATTAAGTGCATAAATAATGTTGCCAAAGACAACTTGTCTTGCTTGATCCATATGATTGAGCCTTGATGGCTCCATCTTGATACTCAAGATTCTTCTTGGAGTCCTCGGGTCTTGAGCTTGCTCCTCCACTTGACTTGACTCCAAACCATCAGTGAATTGAATAAGGTGTTGATCCAAAGGTGCTTCTTCAAGTTTACAAATCTTCCACTCTTGAAAGATCACATTTCCACCATTGACAAATTCTTTGGCTGAAAACAAGTAGATTCTACAATCTCTACTTGAAGATCAAAACACTACCATTATTCCTATCATTGAAATAGGATAATCTTTGGTCCTTACATTGGAATGATCATGCACAAAGCATGTGGACACAAAGATTTCCAAAGCAAATGATATTTCATCTTTTATGACTCTATTCAAACTATTACAAAAATAGTTATCCAATGAAATTGCTTTATCAACAACAAATGTAGATTTCAAAGCATCCCATTTCATTGTCTTGTCATACAAAGTAATAAACACCATGGATCTTAAAGATAAGAAACAAGTCACCTCATGTCTACTAATACTTTCCAAAAAGTATTCAAAGATAGTAGACTCTCCAATGCTCACCACCCTTGCAAGATGCACACTTGAATGGACAATTTGCATGCAATTTGATGACTCGGCCATTGTCATTGAGGACTCCCTTGGAACTCTCATGCTTTGAGGCTGATCCTCAAGATCTTCCTCCTTTTGATGCTCCTCCTCAATGCAAGCAAGATCACACTTTGCCAAGATCTCCTCTTGAGTGATCTCCTCCTTCGCCAAGCTCATTCTTTCAAAAGCAACACTAGCTTCCAACTTAAACAATCTTCCATGTTTAAATCCCTTTGCAATGCAAACATCATTCTTCAAGATGAAGCAAACACCATGCTTAAAGTGGACATCCAAACCACTCTCTAAGAGTAGACCAACACTAAGCATATTCTTGGTGATTGATGGTACATAAAGGACATTTTCTAGATCCATGCATTTTGAGGATTCTAGATACAAAGAGATGGTGCCAACACCATCTATCCTACACTCTTCATCATTTGCAGTAAAGACAAACTTTTTAGCAGCATTGAAAGAGTGTAAGGTTGAGAAAAAGTCCTTTTCACAAGACATGTGAGAGCTAGCCCCACTGTCGATCCACCAATTGTCTCTTGAATTGCCATTGCTTGTTGGTGAGGATGTAGATGCCATCAAGAATACATCTACTTCATCCTCCTCCTCCTCCTTTGCAAGGTTTCCTTGTTTGTCCTCCTCCACTTGTGCTCTTAGCCTCTTGTATCATTCAGATGCATAATGCCCCTTCCTTCCACAAAAGAAGCATTTTTGCTTTGACTTGTCCTTTGAGCTTGATGCATCATCCTCTTCTTTGGCCTCCTTTGGATGCTTCTTCTTTCCATTGGTCTTCTTTTTGCCCTTGAATGAGAAATTGGCTTTCTCATCACCATCCTGCAACGACAAGGAACTCATCCTAGATTTTGCATGGAGCATCCTACACTCTTCAGCCACTAATACACTGTAAAGTTTTTCTATAGTTGGAAAAGTGTCTTGGATGGCAAAACTTTGGACCAAATTTGCAAAGTCATCTCCTAGACCATTAAGGACAATTTGTACAAGCTCTCCATCATGAATCTTCTCTCCAATGGAAGCCAACTCCCTATTTAGAGACTTGATTCTGAGTACATAATCATGTGCACTCTCCTCACTTCTCCTCATGCTTTGCAAAATTTGATTTCTAAGCATAAGAATTCTAGAAGTGTTGCTAGACTCATAGATTGATTTTAAAGACTCCCAAGCCTCTTTAGCATTAGTACAAGCTGATACTTCTCTCAACAAATCATTGCTCACATTCATCTTCACACAATGAAGTGCAAGCCTAGATCTCTTCTTGTATCTAGCTAACTCCTGTGCACCTAGAGGTTCATCTTCATCTTCAATCAAGAACTCATAAAGGTCTTGGAGCACCAAGAGTGACTCCATTCGAACCTTCCAAATAGCATAATCTGTAGAATTCAACCTCTCACTGGATTCTAGAAGGTATGCTCCAGCAGATCCCATCTTACTAGTGACTTCTACAAACAAGAAATAGATTTGATTGACTTGAAACTCACAAAGGTCTCACACTTGCAGTGTTTCACTCAAATTTGATTTCTAATCCAACAAATGGACTTATAATCACAATTCTATCACTCCCTCACAAAGCTGGAATGAAGATAAGATGAAGTGAAAACTACTTTCAAACAAATCTTGCCAAGAAATGGATTTGATTGTCTCTAGAAACTCACAAAGGTCTCTCTCTTGTAGTTTTTCACTCAAATTAGATTTCTAATACAACAAATGGACTTATAATCTCAGTTCTAGCACTCCCTCACAAAGTTGGAATGAAGATAAGATGATGTGAAATCTACGTACAATCAAATCTTGCCAATTTTGGCTATTTTTGGACAAAAAAATGACTTAATCTCTTTCTTCCTTCTTGGTGTACTTTCAAGACCTGTTTTTAACCTTAATAGGACTTTAACTCAGCCTAGAATAATTAGATTCCATGAAACAAATTCAAATCTAATCAATGGCAAATGATCTTGGTAGATTATCCTAGGATCTCCACCAAAAATTACACCAATAGCTCACAAATTGAATTTTTTTGGATCAAATGAATACCATGCATTAAATGCAGGTTCAGAGGTGCCCACACATGTGGACAGTACGGATTTGGACCCCTACCAAGTTTGGGATCAAATCTCCTCACCAAAATCAAGATTCTAGCTTGCCCTCTCAATACTAGTTTTTAGCACCAAAACTTGCTAGAAATGGATTTGCATTAGATCAATGGCTTATGCTCTTGTACTTGGCTCTGATACCATGTGAAAGTACTGTACTTTAGGACCATAAATGGATCTACAAAAGATCCACAAGAGTGATTGGATGCTTGCTTAACAGTCTATCAAAAAAACTAGACACAAAAAAGTTGATCTAGATTGGCAGTTTGACAAACAACAAGCACTAACAATCAAAAGCATTGATGAACATTGAAATCCGAGCCCACACGTGTGTACTACAGGCTGTAGTACGGCCTTCAACCTGATAAACAAGTAGAAATTGATTTGGTTTCATTTGGATCACAAAAACTCAATGTACATAGTGAACTAGCTTGAGATTGCCAATGAGCTCCAGTAATTTTCTATCTTCTCACTATGGAGAGAGGGAATACATAGCAAATTCGACTTCCTTCTTGAAGTTAGGTGGATTTCCAGCATGTAATAAGGAAGTTAACTCACTCTCCTTGACCTAAAATGAAACCCTAGTCTATTTCCTAGAGTCATGCTTGGTAGATAGCTAGTTGGTCAAATTTTCACCTTAAATCTAGGATTTAGGTCCTATAAGCTAGGAATCACTACCAAAATGACATGACCAACTCTCTTGACTTGACGTAACCTACATTAGGATGGGTTTCCCATGTGGCATCATGGCCTCACATGTGTGGGACCCACTTGTGTACACAATTTACACTATTCTACATGGTTTTTGATCAAGCTAGATTTGCCAATTTTTGGCAATTCTTCACATTCATCGCTTAGGATACTTGAATTATGCATCTATTTTGAACATGTCCAGACAATCAATGGTTCTTGATCTCAACTATCCTTTTAGTAAGATCGATCCCCCTCTCTGTCATAGCTGCATCTTTGGAAAGCAAGCAAGCTAGGATTCCATTTAGATCAAACCATAGGCATGCAGCAAAAGATCTGACAAGCCAAGAGGAAGGGGCAAAGAGCATCATCGACATTTCAAGAAGGACAAGTCAAAGGAGGATATTGATGAGGATTCATCACAAACATCAAGAAGTTGCAAATCCAACAAGAAGTGTTTCTTTTGTGGTAAGAAGGGGCATTTTTCATGCTTCAAGAAGAAAGAATTCCTCAAGCAAGCCAATCTTGCTAAAGAGAGTGAAGGTGAGATAGAAGAGAGCTACCAAGAAGGATCTCTCATGATGTCTATGTACTCAACTTCTAGTTTTGAAGTTGAAAATTCATGGTGGATAGAAAGTAGATCTGTTTTCACATGACTAGTTCAAGAGAATCTTTTACTCATTGTTGCACCTTAATATGGTTCTAGACATTATGGAATATTAGAGCTCAAAATGGGCCCTTTGTCAAGGTGTTTTTTTTTTTTTTTGTACTTCGCACGCTTTCAAGGCTTAAATGGCCTAATCAATGGTGTCCATCTGTGACGAAGTGTAACATTGACAAAAATTGTTTTTGCCTTTTCCGGCCAAATTTTCATGGTTTTCATAAAACCTATCGGGCTAAACAATTGATCTTTAAGTTGAAAGGGATCAAAATTCGTATTGTTCCCACATGTGGGAACTTCTGAACCTGCTTTTATTGCATCATTTTCATTTGGTTACCAAAAATTCAATTTGAGAGATTTTGGTGTAACTTTTGGTTGAAATCCTAGAATAATCTACCAAGATTATTTGCCATTGATTAGATTTGAATTTGTTTCATGGCTAATTAATCTAGGCTGAGTTCAAGTCCTAGGTCATATATAAGTCGTGAAAGTACACCAAGAAGGAAGAAAGAGGTTAAGTCATTTTTTTTGTCCAAAAATAGCCAAGATTGGCAAAATTTGCTTGAGAGTAGTTTTCACATCATCTTATCTTCATTCCATCTTTGTGAGGGAGTGATAGAACTATGATTACAAGTCCATTTGTTGGATTAGAAATCAAATTCGAGTGAAACACTACAAGTTGGGAACCTTTGTGAGAAATTTTTTCTTGTGTGTAGAATTCACTAGTAAGATGGGATCTATTGGAGCAAACCTTCTAGAAGCTAGTGAGAGGTTAAATTCTACTAATTATGCAATTTGAAAGATTAGGATGGAGTCACTCATGGTGCTCCAAGACCTTTATGAATTTCTTATTAAAGGTGAAGATGAACCTCTAGGTGCACAAGAATTAGTGAGAGACAAAAAGAGATCTAGGCTAGCACTTCATTGTGTGAAAAGGAATGTGAGCAATCATCTTTTAAGGGAAGTATCATCATGTAAAACTGCTAAAGAGGCTTGGGCACAAGACACTTTGCACACTATAGAAAAACTTCATAGTGTATTAGTGGCTGAAGAGTGTAGAATGATGCACACCAATGCAAGAATGAACTCAATGTCTTTGCAGGATGGTGATGAGAAAGTCAATTTCTCATACAAAGACAAGAAGTGCTAAGAAAATCCTCTTGGCCAGTTTCTGGTGGCCAACACTCTTCAAGGATATGCACAATTACACTAAGACTTGTGATGTCTGCCAACGCACAAAACGCTTTCAAAAAATAGACTACATGCCTTTACATCCTGTAACCACTGATCAAGCTTTTCAGAAATGGGAATTGATTATGTCGGACCTATTAGTCCTGCTGCTCGACACACACAATCTTGTTACATCATAGTAGCTATGGACTACTGCACCAAATGGGCTGAAGCAAGAGTTGTTCACAATGCTGACGCTCATTCCACGGCCAAATTTCTCTATGAACAGGTTATAGTTCGGTTCGGATGTCCTCTAGAGCTTATCAGTGATAGGAGAACACATTTCCTTAACTCTATCATAGCAGATCTTCTTTCCAAAATTTTTGTGGTACATTGCAAAAGTTCCCCATACTATCCACGCTGCAATGGCCAGGCAAAATCCACCAATAAAATCATATGTGGCATTCTCACCAAAACCGTCAAATCCAACCGATCTGATTGGGAACTCAAACTCCATGCTGCTCTCTGGGCTTATCGCACTACACCAAAACGAGCTACAGGATTAACCCCCTTCCAGCGCACATATGGTCAAGAAGTCGTTATGCCTATGGAATTCCATATTCTCTCCCTTCGAGTAGCCTACAACCTTGAGCTCGATACTCCTCAGAATCTAGCAAATAGGTTATTCCATCTGGAGCAACTCTGTGAAACACGACGGATCAGCATCCATGTTCAACAAGTCCACAAACGACGACAAAAAGCATGGCATGATTGATGATTGAAACTTAGAGATTTCCAGGTGGGCGATAAGGTCCTGCTATACCAAGCGAAAGCCTTCAAAGGTAAACTGAAATTCTCAGACCAAGGACCTTACATCATAAAAATTTTTTTTGCCTCTGGATATGTTCAGCTCCAAACCCTTCAAGGCGATGTCCTCGACACTTTGGTCAATGGGAGTCGACTGAGAAAGTACAACGAACCCTGCTTTTATCTTGATATCTATTAGCTGCTTTTTCTCTACTATTTTTTTTTCTTCTCCCATTTTTTTATTATTTGTATGCCATTTTGACACCATTTTTGCTGTGATTAGCTGTTCCACCCATCAAGATACTATCAGATCAGTTTTCTCTGAGAAAACCACAAAAGTCATAAGATTCAGACAAAATGTTTTCACATCATCTTAGATAGAAATCGTCTGATTTCTTTTTTACAGAGAACGATTCATTTTTGGCCTCCGCAAATTCTGTCTCAGAAGAAAAATGTCAAAAATATCAAAAAAAATGGAGTTTTCTTCATCATATACCCATGCTCAAAATTCGCAGACAATTCCGGGAGCTCAAATTAATCCTCGTGATTTCTCTACTAGCTCCGCGAATTCTGATCAGATACATTTTTACACTATCAGACATTTTCCTTCTTTGGCCAGCACAAATCACTTACAGGAATTCGCGGGCCCTCAGAATGCTGCCTCAAAATTCGCGACCATCATTACCAAATCGTGGACACTGAGGCCGAATTCTGGGTGAAGTTGTGAATTCATGTCCAAAAAAGTCTATATATAGGTCTCCACCCTTTCTCCACGAGTTCATTTTAAATTGTTGCTCTCGAGTTCATGCCAAATTTTTTCAAAATTTTCAAAATTCTCAAAGCAAGCTAAAATCATTGCTGCCATGGCTTCCTGTGATTTCTCACTGAGCTTGCACCGCCATAAACCCCCTTGTCCTTATTCAGGGGATATAGTCATGATCTCTCTTAAGAATTACACCGAGCAACTCACATTGGCCAAGGATATCCTCACCAACCTTGGTTTTGATCTAACACTTTTCCGGGACCAGCAGAGCGAGAGCCTCATCCGAGCAGCTTACTCGACCTATTCGGATGAGTTCCAAACTTTCTGGCTTACAACCAAGACTGGCAGTTATTCTATTATCAACGTCTCTCCGGCGGATCTTCAGAGTGTCGGCTTTCCTAATCTCGGAGAGACAATCCATGGCAAGGGTACCATTATGATGCCAAGTACTTCACCAAGTTTCTGACAAACGACGGCAAAACCATTGCCCAAACCAATGACGGGATCGCTATCCGACTCATCACAGATCCCCATCTACGGGCCACCTCAAAGATCATCGTCACCATGGCTGCAGTACATACCACCAAGATGGATCGCATTCCACCGAGCGATCTCTTCTCTCTCACCCTCACCATGGACGACCCCACTCAAAATTATAAGTGGGCTGAGAAGGTAGCGGAGAAGTTGTGCGGAGCCCTAAAAGTCTGAAAATCAACTACCAAATGTGGGTATCTCCTCCACATGTTGGTCACCAAGCAATTGGGGTCTAAGCCGGCTGCTACCATCAAGGAGCTAGATGTTGTTCATCCAAGTACAAAACAACGAGCCACCCCCCAACCGACAGCAGAATCAGTCTCACCAGCCCCACCTACTAAGAAGCAGAAAGGGAAGGCCGTCAGTACCAAAGCAGATGTCCCACAAGACATTCTCTCCAGCGACATCGGGGTAGAATATGCTGAATTCGGAGGGAGTCTTAAACCATCTCAGGTCCCAAAGGAGGTCCTAGAGCAGCAGGCGTTCTTACTTCACCAGGCCCAACAATGTCGAAAAGCATTAACAATAGTAGCAGGCAGCTCCGGAATGGCAAGCACTTATGGCTCTGATCCTATGGGCATGATTCCGTCCACACAAGCAATCTCCTCTCCATCCCTTGCTCTCACAATCCCACCACCACCCCCACCATTTACTGTCACCTCCACACCCTCACTAACTCTCAACACGGGCTTCCCATCCACACTTCCACAAAAGCCCTCGACTGTACAAATCTCTACCCTACTTGACTCCACAATCAACGTAGATGATTTTGCCTTACAATTACTAACTGCACTCACATCAACCACTGTCACCACTAACCCAATCCCACAATCTCCGCCACGTAGTCTCTCCCCACCATCAATCCACAATCACCCCTCCCTGCCTTTCCTACACCTCCGTCTAGCCCTGCTGCTGATTTTCTACCATTTAACCCCATGTCGTATCCTAACTACACATGAAACCTACCTGACATTGGTCCTTGGGAGCAGCTACCCCTTACAGCCCAAAAAGCGGTATGGTTGGTGATTGAGCTCCGATACAATATATTTGGCACCCTAGGGGGACAACACACTATGCGACAATTTGACGATGGTGGTATGGCAGGCCTTCAGAAAGAAAAAACAAGGCTGGAGGAGGAAACCAAACAATAACAGCTGCAGATCCAAAACCTCACGAATTATAATCAACAACAACATCAGGTGCTAATCCATCTCCAGAACCAGCTCCAACTGAAGGTATCCAACATGCAGCAAACCATCGATACCCTCAAAGCCGAGAAGGATGAGGCTGTAACAGATTTACAAGCAGCACGTTTCGCTATGAAGGAACAGTTGGAAATGGTGGACTTCAACAACTTCGCACCACCAGCTATCCCTGAGGGAACTGCCATTCCAATGGTGGCCTATCAAACGCTGGCCCAAAAGCTGAAAGCCACGACGGAGCAACATGCAAAATTACAACAATCATACATTGCTTCTGTCGAGGCCCTAAACCAGCACATAGCCACCCTGGAAGAACGCTTAAAGGCTGCTGTCCAGTTCACACTGTCGGTTCATGCAGAGCATGCCAATTTCATGATTCGGGGTACCACTTTGATGGATCTGATGGTGGAGATGGCGTAGGATTTCAACAGCCTCCTCCTACAATCAAGGCTCTGCATTTCAAAGCCAACCCCTGGGGCAAGGAGCTCAAACACCAACCAATCCATCGGGCTCTGGGGGTACTAGCTCCCAACATTTTCTTTTCCCTTCCACCGCTTCTAACCCCCTCAACACCACTAACCCCACCTTCATTCCATGACACTTTTCACTTGAATCACAACCCATTGCAGAAGCTAACCCCTCGTCTCCTCTATCTCCTTATCCCGATCCACAAACCGCACACGAGATTGCCTTTGAAGCCCCCACCATCTGGCACAGAATCATGCCCACAGAACCAAGCAAGGAGTTGCGCGTCTCTCAGGAGTTTGCAAAGAAGTACCCAACAACGAAAGAGCAAGGTGGCTACATACTGCCAGATTTGGACCAATGTCAAACACATAAAGCAGCAGTTAAACTCCTGGATCCACAACCTCTCTGGCGCCATCAGCTCTTCCTGCAAAGTAAGACCTCGATGGTACGGTATCTCGAAGCTCCCTCCTACATGCGTACCAATCCTTATTACTATCCAGTAGTGAGGCGAGAACAGTTTCCCACCACCAAGGTCAAGAATAGAATCTTTTGGCCTAAGCTCATAGGAGTCGATATCGGCAACTTGGCCGAAGACATGGTCACCAACTGCCGAGTCTTCTACCAGAAGCACCATGGCAATCCTGATTGCGATGTCAAATATTTTGCGGATAATTGCGGCCTGGTGGCATTTCTGACAGATTTCAGAGGTTTTTGGGATCGAGGGTTACTCCCAATTGCCCTTGACATCAATAAACCCTTGCGCACGCAAGACGACCATATCAACGTTGCAAGGTTCTATTATCGTGCTGCACTTAGTTCTGCCTTGCACGTTGATATGGTGGAGCTATGGAAAACCCATAATTTTTTCCAGGGTATGCTCTATTATTACAAACCCATGCCCTTCTTGAACAAATTACGGTGGCAAATGATGGAGGGCATCGGGACGACCATCTACCACTCCCGACAACAACAGTCTCGCCTCCAAGAAGCACAAAAAATCAAGGACGAAAAGGCGTCGATTGGTGTGGGACCACCAATCCAATAAGGAGGGGATAATGTTAGCAACTGTGCTAACACAGGGAAAATAAAAAAATAATAAAACTCCGTGGCATGTGTTTTGTAAGACCACGTATGAGTATCTGTCAATAAACTTCAAGCCATGGCATGTGTTTTGTAAGTCCATGAGTAGAAGCTTAAATAATAGTAAAATAGCTTAAACTTAGATTCAGAACTTAGACTTAGGAAACTTAAGATTAGAAATATTTTATCTTAAGTTGTCCTAAGTTAAGAAAATTGAAGTTTTAAATCCTAAGTTAGAAGTTCTATAAAGGCTAGAAACAGATTAGTCCCATAAGTTAGTAGACACTTATGGAAGACCCTCCTTGCCATAAGAGGAGAGGTATTTGCATTGTAAATGACACTTTTGAGATTAAGCTATCTTGCTCTCTATTTTGGAGAATTATCATTCTATTTCATTTGTGTTCCCCTTGGAAAGGTGCATAGCTTGAGGGAAGGTGCTCGGGCCTCCTCTTGCCTCCTTTTCATCGATTTTATTGTGGCATGTTCATTATTGCCTATTTGTTTAGTATTAGCCACAATCTCATTTTATTACCCTTCGGGTGTTAATCTAGGATTAGTCTAGTCACCTTGCTAGTTGGATAAGCCTTAGCAAGGATTTTCATTGTTGTTACTAATTAGTTTATTTCCGTTTCGGGCACTAGTTGGGTAAGCCTTAGTGCTCTCATTCCTTGATACTTCTGTTGAAGCTTTTGTAGAAACTTAAAAAGTGGATGAATCTCTACATCCATATACTACACCCGTAAGTAGATCTAGCCACCGCACTCACTAGAAATACTTCCAACACTCTCTCTACAGAGTTATGTATTGCTTGCAGGGGACTTTAACGCACACACAGCCGCTCGCTAGACTGAGTTCTATGCTGACACACTCTCTCTTCATCCATTGGATACCTCTTATGTTCATTATTCTCAAGACTCATTAGCGACGGTTACTCTTTTTGGGGAACAGCTTCTGAGGTTGGCTCAAGCACATGGTCTTATTATCCTCAACGGTCTTCTTCAATGGCCATCCTCCTCTGCATATACTTGCCACCCATTTGGTGGCGGTCACAACATAGTGTATTATCTCATTACATCTCATGCTTTATTGCCCGGCCTGGCATCCTTCACCATCTCTACCCTCGTCCTCACTTATCACTCTTTGCTCTACCTCTCCTTCTCCCCAGTACCAAGTCTGTCTTCTCCTCCACATTCCCTCTTTGTTCGACCCACCCGCTATCGTATCCCCCCTCATCAATCCCAGGACTATGTTGCCCATGTCTCTCATCTTCTGGACCACTTTCCTTCCTCCTCTGATGTCACTACCCAAGCTTCCTTTTTAACACATGCCCTGACTACTGCCGCTCATGCCATTGTGCCCCCTCGCCACTTCTTTTCTCATCGTCACACCCATAATAAATCGTATGACAATGACTGTTCTTTCTTCCAGAAATATGTCGAGTTCCTCAAATTCTCCAATTCTACATTGTCTTCTTCCGCAGAAAAGCAGCTTCGTTCCCTTCTCCGCAAAAAAGAAAGTGGCCTACTTTTCTTCCCGTTCCTCCTACCTCCTTCGCTCCCTCCACTGTGCTTCCTCGACTACTTTTTGGAAGATCTTTCTTCATAAGCCCCTACCCATTGCACCCATCCCTCTTCAATCATGGGGTCGACTATGCAACCAACCTATATACAATTGCTCACCCTTCCATCTCTCTTTCTTCTTGTCCTACCCATTGTGACCTCTTTTCTCCTGACATGGTTGAAGCCACCATCTGCAAACTCAAGAACAATCGTACGTCTGACATTGACCTCCTTTTAGCCAAGCTCCTCAAACCAATTGCCAAATTTGTCTCCCCTTTCCTAGCGTACTATTTCAACCGCTCTGTCGTTGATGGTTTTCCCATACCTTGGGCCACTAATCTCCTTCATCCCATTCTTAAAGAAGGCGATGCCATGAATGTCCACAACTATCGCACTATTATGATTGGTCATACCATGGCCAAGTTGTATGCCACTATTCTCATAACTTCGTTATGACAGAGGCTGATTCTCGACTATTGTATGTGACTGGCTAGGCTAGCTTCCACCGGGGTTATAGCACTCTTGATCATGTCCTCACTCTACGTACTATCATTGAGGAGGCAAAGCATATGGGCTAGAAGGTATTTGCTTGTTTTGTTGATCTCTCTAAGGCCTTTGACATTGTTCCCCGTCATCTTTTGATCAACAGACTATGTCAACTTGGCTTTTCTAACTCTATTCTCACAGTAGAGGTTGCTATGTATGAGAGAGTTCCTAGCACATATTCAGTTGGACCCTGATTTATCTTCTCCCATCCGTAGCACTGTCGGCGTCAAGCAAGGCTGTCCATTATCCCCTTCGTTGTTTGCACTTTATATTGATGATCTTGAGCACCTCATTCGTGAAGAAGGTGGAGATGGTTACTCGCTGGCTCATTTGCTCATCCCTATTCTGCTTTATGCTGATGACATCGTCCTGCTTTCTCCCTCACCAAAAGGGTTGCAGTGTCACTTACAAGTCTTACATCGGTTTTGTGTTGCTTGGAGTCTCTCTGCTAACTTAAAAAAGACAAACACTATGATTTTCAACACCAATCGACAAAGCCTTCACAATTATCAATTCTTCTATGACAGCCAAGAAGTTGACATTATTGCCTCTTATACTTACTTGGGAGTCTTGTTTACTGTGCCTCTTTTTGGTTTCTGCCAGGCTGCATTTGTGCACATTTCCTCTAGTCTTTCAACATTGGTCCAGTTTGAGCATGGGTGTACGATGAATCATATTTTTGATCCCGCTACTAGATACCAGTTGTTTCACACATGGGTAGTTCCAGCAGTGATGTATGTCTCCGAGATTTGGTTGTCAACTCTTTCTCTCTGGTACTAGGCAGACATTTCCAGACCACTATGTTGGGTCGCATGATACGTGCCAAGACTACCACCCCTCATGATATCCTATGTGTTGAGCTTGCTACTCCTCTAATTATCCTTGAGGTCTTTTTCTGCCTTATTTTTTTTTTTAGCGGATTCAAGAGATTTGTGCATCTCACCTGGATAGATACATAGTTGTTGCGGTTATTTCTTCACGTGTCCTAGCTGATTCCCATGCCAAGCTATCTTGGTACCAGACGTCTGATCTCTTACAACATCTGGGCATCTCTATTATGGATCTTTCTCATGGTACGCATTCATATATCCGAGGCCATTTATTTTGTCGATATATGTAGCAAACTTGGAGATTCCTCCCACCTTCCCACATTCGACTGAGCTATTACCAAATACACTTCCTCTCTCTGGATCCTTCTGGTTTGCCATTGGCACTCTATCTCTCACAGTCCCTATCACACGGCCTGCGCTATTGTCTTGTGCAGTTGTGCATTTCCTCTCATCAGCTTGCTATTGAGACTGGTCGTGCATGGGATATCCCCCGGGTGCATCATCTATGTCGGTTGTGCTCGTTGCGGGAGGTGGAAGATGAAGCCCATTTCCTCCTTAGATCTCCGTTGTGTTATGAGATACGGGGGAGGTATTATTGTCTCTTTCATGATGGTCTGCATACACTTTGCAGTTTTGTCTCCCATCCTGATGCTCGTTGCTTGGGACTTCTTGTTCGTGAGATGCTTACTCTCTGTCAGTCTCATCTGCCTGTACCAGATCACCTGGGGTTAGACTCCCAGCAGTTGCTTCTCATTTGTTTCTTTTGGACTTGAGCACATGCTAATGACTCCGATGATGAGATTCCTATCGTTGTGCCCCCGCAGAAAAAGCCCAGATGTAGTCGGCACTCGCCTCCATCGAGGCCCACTGTACGTTCCATTCAACGAATACCTCACACTTACTTTCGTTGATATGTACTTATTCTCCACCTGGCCCAGGTTGTGGGCATTGGTATTATTTTTGTAGTTCTTCTGTTATACCTGGCCTGGATTGTGGGCTTATTTCACTTCTGCTTTGTTCTGCTTTCATTTGAAGCTAGTTTATAGCATTTTACGGCCACGTCCTCCTATGGATGATTCTCCAATTGTTGCTTGTACATATTTTCTTTTTGGTCTTATGCACCCATGGGTGCCCAAAAAATGTTAATAAAGCTTTCTTTCTACTCTCATTTGTAGCTAGTTTATAGCATTTTGCGGCCACATCCTCTTATAGATGATGCTCCAACTGTTGCTTGTACATATTTTCTTTGTGTTCTTATGCTTCTATGGGTGCCCAAAAGACGTTAATAAAGCTTTCTTTCTACTTTCATTCATAACTAGTTTATAGCATTTTACGGCCACGTCCTCCTATGGATGATGCTCCAACTGTTGCTTGTACATATTTTCTTTTTGGTCCTATGCACCCACGGGTGCCCAAAAGACGTTAATAAAGCTCTCTCTCTCTCTCTCTCTCTCTCTCTCTCTCTCTCTCTCTCTCTCTCTCTCTCTCTCTCTCTCTCTCTCTCTCTCTCTCTCTCTCTCTCTCTCTCTCTCTCTCTCTCAAACGGCTCCAAATGATTGTTACGACCTTTTGGCTCAATTTAATTTTTGTCCCTAGCTTCTAAACCCCCCCCTCCCTTCTCCCTTTTCCTAAACCCTAATATCTCTCTATCTCAACTCTAAACTCTAAACTCTAAACACGCCCTCTCTCTCCTCCTCTCACCCTCTCTCTATCCCTCTCCCTTTGCTTAAATTCTTAACACACACACACACAACTCTGAAGGTGGGGGGTATGGATGATCCTTGCGGAGAGATATGGCAAGGCATGGGACATCTGAGTGAAGATGAAGAGCAGGATGATAGAGAGGATGAAAGAGCAGGAATGCAATGCTTATCCTTCATTCGTTGAATATAAGTAGTGTAATGTGAAGAAGCAGAAGTTGTGCTACCATTTTGTTGTGTATTTGAGATGATAATATGCGAGAAAACAAAACAAAAACAATAAAATTGTATACATTTAGCTGCTTTCTCGCACATCCTTAAATGCAAGAGTAGGACAAGAAAATCCCCATCAAGGGCCACTCAAAATCAGCATCCAACGAGCTAACATATGTTGTTAATAGCTTATTCAACTTTCTTCCATAACGTTGCTTTGAGAAACAGAATCTAGAAATGTCATTTTCGGGTCAGATGAAATCTCTTTTGGTTCTATGTCTGCCCATCTGATACCTGCAGGAATCACAAAATTCAGACATACCATGTCATGGAGGTTTTGCTTTGTAGGAAGAGTTGATGGCGCCAAAGT